>CM077456.1:21116440-21607886 GCA_039654765.1 Mylopharyngodon piceus
TATGTCACCTTAAAAGTGTAACCTAACATTTAAATAAATTAATCATTTGATACAATTCACCTATTATGTACATACATTTTATATTGTATTTATATTTTAAAGTACCTGCATGTAATTACATCTGTAATTAATTTCTGTAATTACATCTACAATTACACTGTTGATCTTTCCCCTACCTCTTAACCCACCCTTAGACTTACCCATACCACCAAAACTGTTCCTAACCTTACCCGTATCCCACTGCAAAAGTGTTTTGCAATACAACATAAACCCAATAAGTACATTGTACTTATTTTTTGATGCAAGAAGTTAAACGCACCTAATATAAAGTGTGACCCAAAAAACATTTTCGTTATAAGTAGGCCTACTTTTTTGTCTTGTTTTCCAGTAAAAATATCTAAATATCTTTAAAATGAGAAAAATCTAAAAAAAATAGTGTAAGATAATGAGACTTCTTTTTAGAGAATATACTTAAATGAAGAAAATTAGATATATATTAGATATATATATTCTGTGAAAATTGTGAAAATATCTTAATTGCATATGCAATCTAAAGTGTATTATCGTATTTTTAGGACAAATAAATTACAGATTACACTGTACTTGTGATTTATGGCTGTTTTTTTGCAGGACATAGTAGGGAGTTACAACAGACAGAAAACAACATTAGCCGCTTTTCCACCATCGGGCCAAACCGTTCTTGTTGCTCAACCGTTCCATTCTGTGCAATCTGGCCCAGCCGGTACGAATATGGTTTAATTTTCCACTGTGTGGCTGTTAACGGAGGTCTGTGGAACGTAACACAAATACGTTTACAGACGAAATGAGATGTAAACAGCGACCGCGTTATAGAGGATGATCAGATATTTCTTTTAATTTTATTATTAATTTGTGTTTATGTCGCTCAAATAGCGCGCTTAGCCAGCAACAAAGAAACTGGTAGCCACTACACACATTCCACCAGCACGGTTCAGCATGGTTGGCTAACAATGCTGGTGGAATGCGTGCAGTGAATTCGGGGCTGGTAATGGTTTGTAATTGTTCCGTGCCATACCAGGCTCAAGTGGAAATACAACTGGAACCGCTCTTTACCGTTTAGCCTGACGGTGGAAAAGCGGCTATTGTTAATTCCACAACACTGGAATCTGCTTGCCTTTAAATGACACTGCAATGGTGGATATTCCATTTTTAAATGTTAAGTTTGTAATTAGATATTAAAATACTTCCTCCTATCCTGGCTTAAGATAGACATCTGAAAAATCCGAACTGGCTCAGCACAACTTGAAATACTTCACATTACAGAAGAAAATGTTACAAACATCATCACGTTTACTTGCAGGTGATCTGAATGTGGTACTCAAATGGTCTGATTACACTTGGTTTTTAAATCTACTGATCCACACACACACTGATCTGTGTGATTCTGCTCATTAAAAACTAAATGCCAGCAGTGTCCTAAAGGCAAAAATAATTATAGGCAGATTCAGGAGATATTTTGGGATGCACATCTACAGGGAAGGAAGAGGGAATGTGAGAGATGTTATGCACACAAGCACACTTCTCTTGAACAAGACTGCTTGTGAACAGAGGTGGGGAACAGTAGACAAAAATCTACTGGGCATTAGTTATAATAAACACCCATAACTCAACCTGATACTTACTCTTCTTATTCTTACCTCCATTCAATGACATGATAATGACGTGTAGAAGAATCACTGAAGCTCTTACAATAATTATCAAAAGGAATCGGTAAGTGTAAAATGTGTGTGCACAAATTAGCTATAGTTTGTCTCTCATGTAAAATTTGTTCTTGTGAAAAATCTAATTTAATAGTTACTTTTTTGCAACATTTACATCTATGATGAGTTTGCATGTTCATCTAATCCTTGAGCATGGTATGGGTAAACAGAAGTGGCTTTCTATTCGTAATGAAAAGGTACGGAGCCCCTAAAGGGACATGGTGATGGAAAAAATATGACATGGGAGGGAAAAAAAAAAAAAAAAAAAAATTCAATGGTTTTGGCTTTTCTCGTAAATGTTTTAAATTCTCCCGAGAAACTCTGTGTTCGCTCGCAATGAATGCAAAAGTTTGGAGAGTGAATGCAAAGTTTCTCAGGGGAACACAAACACTTTGTCAGAGATTTCAAAGCATTGAAATATCTTTTTTTCTCCCATCTAATTTTTTTTTTTTTTTTTTTTTTTTCTCCATCACCATGTCCCTTTAGGGGCTCCTTAAAGAGTTGAGATCACAAGACGTCTCACTCAAGAATTGCTCTGGACTCATAAATTAATGGAAATTAAAGGAACAGTCTACTCAAAAATGAAAATGATGTAATTGTTTATTCGCTCACATGCCATTCCAAACCTGTATGCAATAAGAGAATTTTTGAAGAAATTTATGTATCTTCACACAGCTCTTTTCCAAAGGTTTCAAATTTCAGACAGGATTTAAAAAAAAAAACCAAAAAAAAAAAAACCTGGGACTTGGGACATACATAGAGTACTTCTATAGTACTTTTTGCAGTTTGAAAGCAATTTAAAAATGTACAATATTATGTAAAAAAGCTATGATTCTTCAAAAATAAAAGTATAATAAAAAGAGAAACATCAAAAGTAATTTTGTTGAACTGCTCCTTTAATAAAAACTTTAGAAATAAAGATGGAAAAGGGACGGTCGACACTCAAAGGTTGTCATAGGAATGAGGTGAGCAACCAATATGACTGGATTAGATGAAAATGCTTCTTCCAAAGCTTCACTTTAAACCTAAGTTTGCGTGGAGGTCAGAGAAGGTGGAAGAGGAGTTGACTGTCTTACCATACCAAACATCAGCAAAACACCCGGCCCCCAGCTTCATGTCCAGCGTCAGAGACTCACGGGCGATTTCCCAGGAATCATGGCTAAGTCCCACCGTATCAGGGGTGTAGTCCACACATATACTCGTTAAATTAAAGCACAAACCATCTGCACTCTCTATAGAGGGGAGGAGTAGAGGGGTTAACTAGCAGGACGGCGAGGGAACATGCAATGAGAGAGAAGGAGTGTGGCTATGTTGTTCTGAGAGAGTCACTCACTTCATGATTGTCTGAATATTCCAGAGATGGATGTAATATATCCAATCTTTTCTGTGTTTGTTTTTATGTTATCCTTTTATTGTAGGTTTAACATACTTTAAGCTTTAACGAAAACAAAAGTGTTTCGATGTTGGCACTTACTGAATGTATTTTTTCAAAGTGTATTCACAATACTTGAGATTAATGAGACTAAGGTGATAAAATCGCAAATCCTGTCCTTTAAATTTGCTGTTATGACATACCAGTAACCTGGTAACTTTTATAAAGAGCGATAACTTAAAGAGAGGTCACATGACAATCTGTAACCAGTAGTTCATCCACCTAGACAAGTAGTTTCAGCTCAAAAAGGACAATCTGGACCACTTTATGAGCTTTACTGGACAATTTAAGTGATAAATTCGGCATGAAACGAAAATTGTGATCACCTTTACTTCTCTATCGTGATGTATATCCAAGTGAAAAAGTTTCTCAAGTGGAAAAAATGTAGGGCGGATTTTGATTTCATAGTGACAAAAATACAAGTTTCAAACTTTGGCTTTTAAACATTCTAGAACACCGATGCAGTTTGCTTTTTTTAAAAAAAAAAAAAGTCAGAAGGATGAGTCGATACAAATGCTTTCGTTAGAGCTTAACACGCATTAAACCTGGAAGATCTGTAAATAAATTGCTTACATATTGAGACATTTGTAAAGTGACTCTGCATTCACTTTGACCTCACTCCATCTCCCTCTTTGATCGGTTGTTGCTAAGCACAGGGAGGGGCCATACCCATCCAAACCTCCCCGAACTGGCCGTTGCCCAAGCGTTTTATGAGTTGTAGTGACTCCCGTGGAATCTCCCACACATCTTTGGTTTTGACAGATAGGTCAGTGAGCCTTGGCATCCCTTTGTGGCAAGGGACGACCAAGCGACAGCAAAGCCCTGCTGCCCGCTCTGAGCACACACACGCACACAGACACATAGAAATATACACAATGTCAGAGAGAGAGAGAAAAGAAAAGCATCAGAAGCACTGAAGGAAGCAGTACAGAGTTTCAGCATGACACCTGGATAGGGTGTATATGTGTAACTTGTGAGCCATGTTGCATGTTTTTTTTTTTTTTTTTTTCCAGTGACCTCTGCACTTGTTTGTGAAATACTAAATATTACTGAATGCTCTTAAATACACTTACATACTCTTTACAGTGCAACAAAGGCTTTTTTTTCTACATGATCTTGAAAATAAAAACTACCACAACAACTTAAACCTGGTAACGGATTGAAAAACTGGTGGATAGCAATCAAATATTGGACTGATTTGTAGTGTCTTTTGAGATGTTTGCCCCTCAGTGATTGGCCATAGTGTTGGGCATGCCTCTTGGATATGTATTTACATTTAACAAAGGGTTAATGTGTGGCATTTTCCTGTAACACTACAGCAATGTTTACTCCGGACTGTAAAGCTGAGATAACAGAATACTTGGCACCAATAGACGCATCATTTCAGGAATCAGTCATTGAGTACCATCTGCTCTGAGCTTGAGGAACCCGAGCATGTATCCGGCCTCATCGGACATCAAGACCTCAACAATAGACCTGAAGTTGCTTTAAAATGGTTTGAAAACTATCTTTCAGAACTCACAAAATTACAATTCACCTTTCCTTCAAGTAAACACTGGGGTTTCTCAAGGATCTGTTTTAGCCCCTCTTTTATTTTTTTATTTATATGAATGATTTAGATCATGGAATAGATTTAGCCAAAATATATTTGTATTCAGACGACACAATTATTTATACAACAGCATCTTCTCTAAATCAAGCCTTAAAGCAACTGCAGAATGCTTTTCAAGGACTGCAGCGTTCGTTGTTGCAGTTAAAATTGGTTTTAAACTCAAAGACAAAATATATGATTTTTAATCGTGGCCGCTTTAGATGGTATATTTACTGAAAGAGTTAGTTCTTATAAATATTTAGGTATATGGATGGATGAAAGATTAGCTTTTGATGTACATACTGATAATTTGTTGAAAATTCCACCTTTGAGCATTTTTAGATGTCTCTTACTTAATGTTTTGGAGGACACTTGTAAATGTTTTTTTCTTGATTTTCTTTATAAATTTTAAACGAGTAGGTTGTGGAATTGTATTTTGTGATTCTCTCTGTGTGTAACTTTATGTGCTGCCATCTTGACCAGATCTCTCTGGAAGATGAGATAGTAATATCTCAATGGGATTCTCCTGGTTAAATAAAGGATAAATAAAAAAAAAAATAAAAACACCATGAGCTGGGCTGGGGTGTTTTCAAACGAGATTTTTTTTTTGGTGGTGTGGACAGAATTTGCAGTGTAAGCGCACATTTTCATGCCATACTGTATATGCCACAGTAGACGTGCCCTCCAAGCTGTTTGCAAACTGCGTTGCACATATCTGTACCTGCAATGTATTGTCCTGAATACGATCTAAAAAACATCTCATTAATAATTTTAAATTTCGAATAATAAACATTTGTGAATCAATGCAGAATCATTTGAGAGTCTTCATGCTTTTCTGAAGTGGCAAGCAGCTGACACTACTTTTCACACTTACAATGCAGATGCACCAAATAATACATTGTGAAAAGAGACCTGTGGGACAGAGGTTGGTGGTGGAATAGCGCTAAGGTTTGGACCAAGCAATTGAAGCAAATGTGAAACAGACTGCAGAGTCTGCTTTCAAATGAACTGCTGTAACAGGGCGCATTACCAAGACAAACACAAGGCTCTGCTGCTGAAACTGAAGCCGGTCAACAATAAGAAAGTGTAAAGCTAGAGCAAATGCAGCCATCTTAGAGTAGCATCAACAGAGCAACTGACACCGATACACAGTTAAGGTCATCCTGATTAATGTATTATTATCTGTGTGTAGTTTGTTCTCTAGGCTCAATATGGGAGGTCATGGAAGAAGCAAAATTCACACGCTATCTAAAATCCATATGACTCATTCTAGATTAACGGTCAATATATTAACTGGAGCATAGACAAAGTACATCCTGTTGAGAGAGAGAGAGTGAGCGCTACTCATTTGAGGTTTTCTGACCTACTAAAGCAAGTGCCACCTCCTGTAGGGAGCTGCAAAAGCACTGTGAATGGCATTATGGGATATAATCATGCCTTTGCAACTCTAACAGGCATCTAACAATGATCTTAAGTTAAAACAGAAAGTGTGTCTACTGTATGTGTGTTACCCGTGTAATGCTGGACCAGCTGTTGAAGGGTCTCAAACTGAGCTCTCGTGGTGATGTAATATCCTCCACTGTCCAGTTTACGGATTTTATAATGTTTCACGTGGTCCCCCTTCACATCGTCCCAATCCCGGATAGACAAAGAGAATGCACCTACCACACAGACACACAACAGAAGCATTGCTGTAGTGCAGTAATGTTGTGCAGTGTGGTAAATAGTGTAGTGTAGTAATGTGCAATGCAGTAGATGGTGTTGTATAACTAAGAAAATGGTGTTGTGAAATACATTTTGTTGTGTAGCACAGTTACGGCTGAGAACAAAGAACCAATTCTTTTTCAGAACCAGTTACATTGTTTAAAAAGTCCTGGAATAGAATAATGTTGGCTCTGTTAATGATTCTCACACATGCGTTCTTTTAACGATGCAGACAGAATCGAGCGCAGCAGTGTCCGCCCACTTTTTCAGCGGCCTTGATTCTTGAAGTCGCCATTCATTTTTCCAGTAGGAATTAAAAACAAAAGTCTTTGTTAAAGTGTTATAAGCCATGAACCAAACCAATCAGCTACAAGGTGAATTAAAACATTACAAACTTTGCTTTGAAGCAAAAAAGTAGTTACAAAGGTACAAAAATACAAAAGGTACAAGACTGTGTACTTAACGGCTTTAGTGATAGAAAGAACTATTATCCCATGAAGCATTGCAAATGATATAATTAGAATTAAAAACAATGGATAAATATAAAAGTATTGATTTAAAGATGCTTATGTAAATAGAAATAGTATATTTTATGTTTGTATAAATTTGCAAAATATGCAAATTTATACAAATATTTAAGTACTTTGAGACTGTAGGGAGACTCGATTACATCATTTGTGTTTCATGGGAGTGAGGGGGTTTATCTCTACTTATTCAGTGGCTTCTTTTAAAAGTTGTTCTTTTTTTTAATGTGAATCAAACACATAACTAGTTACTCAGTGTAATTATAAACAGTAGTCTGTCGCTAGTATTTTATGAATACTAATCAATGAATATTTGATCAATTAAATCAAATATGTTACCACATTCTGTATAATACATATAGTAGTTAGCATTATTGGATTGCATGTATGCCGCCTCTAAAAATGAATTGTTTTAAATGCTTTTTTATTGAAAATTTCTCACCATGTCAATGGAATTGTTTCTTCTTTTTTTAGTGCTAAAGAAACCATAAATGTTAAAGTGATAGTTCACCCAAAAAATTTAAATTCTTAATTAATTTCCTCATCCACATGTTGTTCAAACCTATATGCATTTATTTCTTGTGCAGAACACAAAGAAAGATATTTGAAGAATGTTTAAAATCTTTTTGGCCATCCAATGAAAGTCCAAAACAACAAGCGTGAGTAAATGAAGACAATTTTCAATTTTGGGTAAACTGGCTCTTTAACAGAAATCATAACCAGAATCAGATTGTTTAAATTCTTTATGAATCACACCCCTAAGCGCAGTAAACGGTAAACTTTTGCATAACCCAGTATATGGTGTTGTGTGGTACAGTAAGTGCTATTTATTACCTTTAGTGGTTTCGCTCTCGCGGATCAGGTAGGTTCCACGCGGGTTCCCTGTTGAAAGAAGCTGCCTCTCTGCATCCTTGCGCCCCAACTTTCCAAAATACCAGCTGAGAGACAGAGAAAGAGGAAAAGGTCCTTTCTAATTACATGTCTCTTTCTTAATACTGTTGATCAAGTCAGGACTGTTTGGATCTTTCTGTTTATGACAGATTGAATGCATTCTTTCTGAACATTTTACTGTATTTATGTTATTCATAACATCAAAATGAAGACAATGTTTATCTGGGAACATATGCAAATTTAATCAAAATAAGAAAAAAGGATGGCTGGGAAAAGTTTTTACAGCTGTTTATGTAAACAGGCCTTACAAATGACATCAGAATCTTGCATCACTCAAACATCTCCCTCTGGTTAAAGTTAAGCATGTTAGACTGAGCCAGTATCTGACATCAGTCTGGTTTTTGAAAATTTAATGAGGAAAAAAAAAAAAAACCTGACATCATTACAGCATAGTGTAACCTAAGACATCACAGGAGAAATCAACATAATTAAATGTTTCATTTAGAGCAGAAATGTTCCTGCTCTGTTTTAAAGTTTTTAAATGTTGTTTATATGTCTATGTGGCGTTTTAAAATGCTTTAAGACAAACCATGTGCAAATTCATCAGTCAACACCATTGCTGAGTATTTTCTCCTTAAAACTGCAGTGAACCAAAGACAGTCTCAAAAACGCAGTTTGAAATTGCCCCTGTTCTCTACATCACAAACATGTTGTAACCAATCCCGTCAACGTGCGGGGTGGGCTTTAGCATATCATTAACTATGCTGCGAAGCAGGGGGGTCTCAAGAGAAGCAAGGTTATCCTGGCATATTTTTCTGTTGATGTGAACTATGTATATGTTGTATATTACAATGTTATGATATATGCCTTTCTCCACTGACATTCTAAGTTGTTCAAAGCGTATAAGGATACTGCTTTTTAGAAGGCAGCTGTCTGACTTTCAGATGGCGAACGGGAACATGGTTTGCGTAACATTAGCAACACATTATTAGCTGTTTGATAACGTAGTCAAGACAAAGGCTAATCATATCAATTTCTGTTATGTGTTCAACGTAGAGAGAGATACATAAAATGCATTACCATTCTGATACATCAACTTGTAGACGAGCCTGTCTCTTCCACTTCTTCTGAATCAGTTTCTGGTTCAAACATATATGGCTGAATAAACCAGTATTTTCACTTGCCATTGTGCAGGGTTTACTACAGTAAAGTCGACAGAGTGGATCAGGTATTCTGAGCTGTTGTGATTGAGTGGAGGCGAAGATTAATTTGCATATTCATGGTTCCGCCTATACTAAATGAAGCAAGGGTGTTGGGGTTATATTCAATAACTCAAGATGCAGTCACATTTACTGTTGCTCAGTGGAATTTCAAAGGCAAAATCCAGTCATTCCAATAGGAATCTACGGGATATATTACAGCTAAGATAGCGATTGATGCATTTGATTAAGATAATGATATGATTATTCAAAATAGATGTTGCTTATTTAAAATAGATGTTGGTATAGATGGTATAGACTGAGACTGGTATAGACTGAGATTTTATTTCCATGTGAATGGAACACTTTCATGTTTTCTAGACAAATGTTTTTGTTTGTTTTTTTTAATTTATCATAACCAACCCAACACTTGTTGCATCATTCATTTTTAAAAAACATAATTTCAATATACACTTGGATTTCTGATTGCCATCTTTCTAATAACATTTAAAATACTTTTTTAAAATAATGTTTGACAGCTCAAATGTACTTGTGAATTTTATCTAAAATGCAGTGTTGCACTCATTGGTGCCCGTTTCAGTTGGTGGTGCCCTAGCAAACCGCCTAGTTCGCCTACTGTATGCCTAGGAACAGCCCTGCCTTTAGGCTTCAGGTATGGTTGAGGTTGATAAAATGGTAATACATGGGTCAGTTTTTTGGACGGGTGTTTGTACTTTGTCTCAAAACAACAACACAAATGTTGCCTAGCGATAACATTCAAGCACCACCCTGTACTGCAGCTGTCTCTGGATTCATTTAGAGTGGGCTGAGGTTTGTCAAGCATCCTACTGAGGGGTCTCTGGGTTAAAGTAGGAGTGAACAGAATGACATCACTTTACCCCCACCCTTAACACAGCCTGTTTGTTCAGATCAAATGTGTCTCTCTCTCTCTCTAACACACACACACATACACACACACACACACACAAATCCAAGACTTACTCCTCAGCCTGGATTGAGTCCACAGGGGCGACGTAATTGCTTGGAATGTAGCCGGTTCCTCCTGTAGTGAGAGAGCGGGCGTCCCACCAATCACCCTCACTGACATAAAGAGACAAAGACAGAAAACATACACGTTATCTTCTTGGCATGGAGAGACTTAATTTTTTTTTTTAGCAGATTTGTCCATGAGTCTGTCGTTCCGTATGTTCATCCATCTGTTCATCCAATATCCAATACATCCGTCCATTCATTCATCTGTCCATTCATTCATCCATCCATCTAGCAACCATTTATCCATCTATTCATCCATCATCCAGTCTTCAGTATGTCCTTCCATCTAACCGTCCATCTGTTCAGGTTCATCCACTCATTAATTCATTCATTCGTCATTCATGTCTTTTTAAAATTTCAAAGTCAAGACACACTATACATACTTCTACCTCTTCACACAAACAGAAACAGGCTGTGCAAAAGACTGAAAGGCCAGAGGCAGACTGTTTCTTTTATTTCTTTGTTTAGATGGACTGATAAATAGAAACACCACAAGAAAGAGAGAGATCACTGCTGGCCTTTTCAGGTTGAGTACTAGAGAAATCTCTCTGGAGGAGCAAAGTGTTTGAAAAGTCTAGTCCCCTTTTCCTTGAATATTTACAATGATCTCTCTATAACAGTGTGTCTCTGTCATTGCCTCACATCTAACCCCTACAAACCTTTCAAAGCAAAATCACCACAAGTAAACAACCACATCCACAACACACACACTTTCACACACAGAGTGGAAAAACGATCTGCCTACAGCTGGTCTGTACTTCTGTGAATGTTCCATTTATCCGATAACGCCCTACTCGCTCTTTAACATGCCCTTCATTTTATACCCCTCTCCACTAACCAATCTCTTCCTCTCTCAAATAGCCTGTGCTCTTCACACAAAACATCATTTCCAAGAAAAGCCTCTCTCATCTCTCCCAATCATTGTCCACTTTCCCACTTTCCCACACACACACACACACACACACACACACACACACACACACACTTACTTATCCGCTGTTATTATAGTAACAGCATGGCTCGAGAAGACCTGCTGTACTAAGCAGTGCAGGTTACATTTCCACCAGCAGACGGCACTCTACTGTAAAACATTTTAGTAATGTATAGAATGCAATACAGGCTAACTACTTACTACTTAGCTTGCCACCTATCTGTGTGAGAATCAGAATTCAAATTTGAATTCAAGGAGGTAGGATTAAAACGGGATGCATTCATATAACTGCTGTAAGTGTAGTTTTAACAAAGTATAAAGTATGAATGCAATATAGCAAAATGTCCATTTCTGCAGTATAAAGTATATAAAGTTGAAAAAATTGAATGTGAAGTACACAACAGAGCACATGAATAAAGTACAGTTTTCCACAATGCACTGCACTCAACTTTCATATCCAGTGTGGTGAATAGAAGTAATATCAGCCATGATTTTTTAACATTCCTATTATAACTTATTATTTGATTGGATGCCAATAATAACAATATTTATTTCCTACATGACAGCTGGACATATATTGTGATAAGGTCATGTGACAATGTAGCATACCATTATTTGAAACAGAGTTTCAGAGACTGTATATAAATCCAGTTGACTCATATATGTATTAATGGAAGAAATTATCAAGTCACGTCAAATTTATTTGTATAGCACCTTTCAAAATACATATGGTTGTAAAGCAGCTTACATAATAAATAAATAAACAAATAAATAAATATATACACAGTTGTTGCATTTAGCAGATTAGAGCAGGGCAATAAAAGAGTTTACATTTCACAACGATACAAGCAATGGAGATATTATATAATTTATAGTATATATCACCCTACACAAGTATACTGTACGTATGCAGATAAAGTTGAACATACTTCATATATCAAATTTGTATAAAGAGCAGGGCGATAATATGTCATATGCACGTGAGTATGAATTACACTCAGTTAGCTGGCAACTTAACAGTTAAAAGAGCCAGACGTCTGTTTCTTTATTCAGAAAAGTGCATGCATGTTAGCTGGACCTGCCTAAAAAAAAACTTTTTATTTAATCAACAAACTCTCATGGCAGTTTGTAACTATTTTACGTTTTGGTGAATTTATGTCTAATTCATTTGAATTTGTATGACTTCATTCAGCCGTTTTCATATTTCCTCATTGACGGTTATGTTTAGGGGTTGTTTTCTGTGTTTCTCCATCAAAGTACATACAGTAGAATTTGTTCTTGCATGGCTAAAAATTACTGTCTGAACTGACTTCCCTTAAAGGGAATTTGACATGATTCAGTTTAAATCAGTAAGTAGTGAACTAGTATTCCATTCCAAACAGCTTATGTTTCAGGTCTTAGACTTACGTGCTGTTGATGATTTGAAACTTCTCTCCTTTCCTGAAACTGAGATCATCTTCAGTACGAGCCTCATAATCATAGAGAGCAACGAATAGAGTCACACCTGAGAGAGAGAGAGACAGCGAGCATCAGCACCATGAGGATTAAGAATAAATTAAAGCGTACTTTTTATCCTGGAAAGGGACAACAACAGCATGAGCACTAGGAAAGAAAAAGCCATTTTGGTCTGCAGAGGCTTTCAGACAGATCGAATGACATTCAAAACCTGCAATTAGGGCCTGCAGGAGCCATTTCAGGAGTCAAGACTGATTCAACTGATTCAAGACCACCAGTCCACCACAGTATAGACACACATAGACCTACACACTGATACACAGAATAGAATGATGTCTGGTCTAAAAGAATCTTAGAGGGATGAGCTGAAAGCTACACCTCTCCCAATGGGATATTATAAACAAAGCTGTGTGGGATCGGGATGGGGAACATTTGTCTGGTCTGGCAGTGCAAAATCATCTTCACTATTGTCATTTTGATTTCACTTTGCCTGTAACTGTTTGCCTCAAATGATTCCCACAAGATTTGAGAAATTTGGTCATGACATAGAACGAGAGTAATGGGACACAAGCAAACCAAACCCTTTATTAGATGGAACCCAAACCTAAAATCTGTCATTAAGCACATATTCAGTAACACAAGAATGTAAAACAATCAACCTCAACGGGCTTACATTCAACACTTAGCAGTCTGATGATTCAAGCCAAGTGATGACCCATCTTTAAAAGGTATCTATACTGTAAATCTTGGCCATCTCATAACACATCAGAGGTCAAACTAGATTTAAAAGGATAAGCTAAAGTTTATTGGCTATTTATAAAATGTCAGATTCTTTGATGTGTCCCATCCCAACTTCTTGTTGTCAACAGGAAATATATCAACACATGCTCTTAAAAAAAGGTACCAAAAGTTTTTTTTTTTTTTTTTTGTTTTTTTTTTAGCAAAGCCATAGAACAGTGAACAGTTCTTATAAAAGAACCACTTTTTTCTTAGTGTGAAGAACTTTTTTCCACTATCCACTTTCCTGACAAGCTTACTGCATTTTGAATTATGGGAGGCACTTCCGGTTTGGGGAACTTCCACTCAAAAAGACTGAAACGAATAATTTCAAATTATAAGGTTGCACTACAAATAATCCTTATCTGTCAGTTTGACTGAATAAGTTGTCAGACGTCAGAAGAATAACAACACTTGGTATTTTAATGTGACATGATATCACAAGAATATCTATGACAAGAGCTCTTTTCAGTCGCTGCATTCTTTCCCTCCTGATTATTTTCTTTTTTCTTTGTATTCCACTGTAACAATATGAAGACAACAAAAGACAACATGCGGTCTGCTCTCCCAATTTAACTTATGATATATCCCATGAATAATTCACTGGAATGCACTAAGCATATGTCGTTTTTCTCCCCAAATTTTTGCGTCTCTTTCCAGGTTTGTTTTCACACAGATGTCTCCCTTTTAATTTCTAATCCCTATTAACAGTATTTACTGGAATGTTTCTAAAGCAGGTAAATACAGTAATTGTCTGTTAAAATGATGGAAAGCACTTTCGAAGATTATCACTTAATGCTAAAGTTAATGATTAAGACAATGTATGTTACATAACATAGATAGACATATTACTACAGTGATATTTAACCCGTCTTTATTATTGCTGTGGATCGAATCAAGCTTTTGGGGTTATTTATGGTCTGTTTTATTAATTTGTTATTTTTTTAAAGTTTCCTTTTAATGTTCGATGGTTGAAGGGTGAGTAGAATAATGTCACTTCATTGTGCCCAGTTTTTTTTAAAAAATAGAAAAAAAAACAAAAAACATTATTGCATTGACAGAGTTAACCTTTCACTGATTTTTTACAGTTTTACAGTTACTCCAATAATTTGTGCAAAGCGTCATGGGGCGTACGTAGGAAAAAAAGTGGATAAGGAACCTTTTGTCCAATGGAAAGCTTCTGTCGTTTTTTCAAGGAACCAAAGATAGCAATAAAGAACCTTTATTTTTTTTTTAAAGTTTTTTGGACCTCCAAAAAAAATAGGCACCAGGATATGATGCCACACTCAATATTTAAAAAAATAATATATGATGCAATGGAAGATTCCTCCTTTTGTATTTCAGCTGAGGCGTCAATATATGCTGTTCAGATTTTCTTGTTCAAACAGCTTTTTGCTATATCAATTCTCAGGTCAATGAATTAGATTTTTTTAAAGAAGTCTGGCAACTATGGAGGCAGACAAAAACTCTTCTGCAAGTTTCAACAACAGATGTCAATAACTGAGAGGGTCCATAACTGAGTAACTTCGATATTTAGAGAAAAGTTCTAAGAAAGCAATTTCTAGGTTAACTTCCCTGAAAAGTGTAAACACTGCGGTGCTATGAAAACACTGCACTTTGTTTGAGCAGCCCAACATAGCAACATCGACTCAAACAATGAGGTTTGGGCAGTTGTGGAATTGTATGAAAAGTGTGTCAGACATGTTTCCATTCTAATGAAAGTGTGTGTTACCTGTGCCTCCTCGCGTGCGGAGCGTTCCTTGTTGTGTTGATGTGTTGACCCCTCCGAAGACTGTCACGCCCTGCGTGACTCCAGTGGCATGGAAGTTGTTGTAGTTGGGAATGGCGGTGACCCCAGTGACCCCACTGAAGCTGGGGTAATGCTGTGGCGTGGGGTCGACGCCATATCGATAACCTACTCCGCTCTGAGACAAGCTGGTGTCCCGGTCCTCTGTTAACTTAGCAGCCTCTTTGTCCTTACATTGCACACAGCCCATCCTCTATGATCTGACAAAGACAGAGAGATTTTAGGAATAAACCCTTGTTAAAAATAATTACACTTTAGACTACTTTTAAAAATACTGTAATTTAAAAGAATATACTTAAGTGTGAACTGAATGTAATGTTTTCAAACACTTAATCGCATGTTATTTATAATTAAATGAAAATGTATTATAGTTAAAATTTATATTAAATACAATTAGTTGAACTTAAGAGTGCCTTTTTGACCCACTTAAGTAGTACTTAAGTATATCTTTATATTTAATTTCATAATTACTTCTATTGTCTGTGAAATATGGTTAATGTGTACTGTCTAATACTGACAAGCATTTATGGTAAACAAAAAAAAAATACTTTAATGTTATTTAATTACTATTGAAACTTGTATGTCATGCATTTAAATATACTTGTAATGGCACATTTGAAGTTGCAATTTAGCACATTTAAAATATATTAACTTATATTTTCAAATGTAACATTTAACAAAAATACATTTACAATTATAATCAAGTACTTTACATGTGCTTTATTATGTTAGTCAACACATCAAAATAAGCGTAATTTTTTAAACCAAGACAAAAGAAAAGTAAAACTTTTAATTTTGCATTATTACAAATTGCACTTTTTAACTTAAGCATGTTAAAAACAGTCATGAAAGTGTGCTTTTTAAGTACACTTAAGTGACCTTTAATTTCATTAATATTATAATATCTGCAAGTACAGTGTTATGACATACAGTATATAATACAGCATAGAGGAAGAATTTCGTTTTGCATAAAGATTATTTTAAAAATTATTAACACAAACAAGTAAGAAGGATAAACTAACTATTTTTTTCAAGCTCCTCTTGTGGGATGCAGGAAATCTCTAAATTCACTCATTAAAGCACTATAGACTCAAGCAGAGAATGTGTGTGTGTGTGTGTGTGTGTGTGTGTGTGTGTTCTTCCATTCATCAGTGCAGGATTTTAAAACTGAACTCGGAAGTTCTGCCCATGATCCATCAACAGCACAACAGCTGAACTGTCTGGTGGACAATAAACTCCCATCAGGAAACTTCAAGATCTCTTATCCCTCTTCCAGAAGGTCCTCACAGTGAAACACAGAGAAAGAAGACCCTTGTGAAGAAGTGTGCTTTGTTGTATTGAATGTTAACTTGTAGTGTACTTTAAATTGTTTAAAAAAACTGTACTTGCAGATAATATAATTTTAATGAACTATCAGGACACTTGCAAAGTATATTATTTCTGTAATAAGAACTCTTTTTAAAAGTGTGCTAAAGTGTACTTCTTTTTCACAAAAGGGAGAGAAGGCAACATACAGAAGATGTCTTTTAGGGAGAGATTAATTTACCAAAACAGAGGGGCATATTAAAAAAAAAACAACTGTTTGATATCTAGTGCAATGACAGACACACAATTATAAATGAAGTGACCAAATACTATAGTAGTAATGCTTATAGTATATGACAGTGAACACTGTAAACTGTACTCTAGAGACATACAGTAAAATCACATTTATTGGACACATTCTTATTCCAGATTGACTGCTCTGTGCAATAACAAACACTCAAGCACTTTAAACTGCATCTAACTAGACAGAAATTAACATGGATTTTTTTAAGGACAGTCTGTACTGACAGCTGTTTTTATGAACAAGATGGCTGGACAAAATCAGTGCATGTGTTTGAGAGGAAGAGATAAAAGGACGAAAAATGTGTGTGTGTGTGTGTGTGTGTGTGTGTGCGTATAAAAGCCAGTTTTCCTGCTATAATATAGGAAGGAGTTATGAGGAAGATGAAGGGGAAAGTAATGTGTTTAAGGCTCAGAGCTGCTTATCATTTAAGGCAGGGAAATAAGACATCACACCTTCTCTAACCACTAATGCAAATCTGGACGAGTTTCTATCAGTTCTGTATTGGACTGAGATAAGCAAAGAAAATATTTTTTAGTTTTTAAATTTAACTGATGTTCTTCAACAATTTCAAATGTGAGAACACATGGATCTCAGTGTTCTTAGTTATGACAGGAGCTGCTCATCTTCACTTGCCTCCTAGAGACACACAATGAAAGATAGCACAAGACAAACTCGCTGGGTCACTTTGTACCCGTTTATGACAGGAACATCCAGGAACAGAGAATCCCCCGCCACGGTTTCCTCTCTCTCTCTCTTTTTCCTCTCTATCTCTCTCAGACAGACCCCTGCTGTGTGTCAGTGAGCAGACTAGCACTCAGCACTGCCAGTGGACGACACGCTCCTACACCTACAAGCATGTCTCCTGTCGTCTCGCTCTTACGCTAATCCACAAAGCTCTCTTTCCATATCTTTTATATTTGTCCACCGCTGCCATTAATAATTTATGCCTTTCTTGCCCTTAAGCAGAATCACCTGCAGGCTGTCAGTGGTGTTAACTTGGGTTCAGCCCACATCCTCTCATTTACAGCTCAAGAATGCCCATAAAACAACACAACAACAACAGCTTACTGAAAACATGAACCCAAAGCTTGCCACAGGATTTACTGAAGGTACAGAACATTAATCCCAGGAAACCAACCTAAGCTCATAGGAACTGTGGCGACATTTCTGCTGTTGACATTTTGCTGTTCTGTGTGATATTACATTGCTTCTTGCACATTTCGTAATGTCCAGTAAGTTGCATTAAAAGCATGTTCAGTTTCATCCAAAACAAATAAATGTGAATCTATAAAAGTTTTATTACAGTAGTTGTACGTATTGAGGCAGTTCGGAAATGATGTGTCTGATAAGTGGCGTTTAAAGGTAAATGCTCTATCGCGTTTGAAAATAACACTAAACCCTACCACAAACCTAACCGATAGTGTTAACAAAAGCAAACGGCAAAATGCGTTTGCTTTTTGATGTCTTTGTGCTCTCGTACCTGAGTGTTCCGCATTGCAAGTGCAACACTGTACCAGTCGAGCAACTGAACAAGTTTACAATGTCAGAAAAGCCATACATATAGAGCTGGTTATGTGATGCAAACATTAAAATGTAATCGTTTACAAATCATAACATAGTATTGTGCAACCGTGCAAAAATAAGTCTTTATTAATCAATAATCTGCCTCTGTAGTCATAATTTGTGTGAAAAGGAATAGAAATAGTTGGTGTTTTAACTGCCATAGTGTTAATTTCAACTGGAAAAAACTGAAGTGAATTTTATGTATAGTTACAGTTTTGGCGTTTTCAAAAATGTAGTTAGAGTCACGTTTTTCCAATGAGCCTGTGTTGCAGGAAATCTAGCTGTAAAAAGCTCATTACATGGACTAACCTTACTTTAAACTGCTTTTGCAATGTAAATGCTTGTGCTTATAAAGCTACTTAAATCTGAATCTTTAAAGGTGCAAAGTGTAATGTCGATGGCACCAAAAGAAATTTGCAAAACTAAATCACTGTTTACTAACACACAGAAGCCAACAGAGATCATGCGTTGTTATTATTATTATTATTTTGTCTGATAACTGATTCATTCTTTTTCTGTGTGATTGGCTGTGTGATTTTCTGTGACTGGAATCACCATAAACGATTAAATTCCTAATCAGGACTGAAATACTCAATTTCACATGGAAGCACACAAAAGCATTCGGTTTATCATCTAAATTGGTATAAAGAATTGAGAAATTATAGTGGTATTTGTATTGACTTCTGAAATTGATACTTTGACAACCCTATTTTCAGTGTTACATCTGGGGACGTATTTTCGGTGTGTGTCTCTCTCTCTCTCTCTCTCTCTCTCTCTCTCTCCTGCTCTTAGGTGACTCCACCCTAATTGGACGTACCAGGACGCGCCTGCTGATTGGTCCCTTGAAGTCCCGCGTCTTTTGAAATACCAGACTCAAAGAGGCGGGCAGACAGAGCAGAGTTGTTTTTGGCGTTGTTACGTGCTGTGAATTTAGACCTCGTAGTAAAATTGCGTTGCACTCCATTCTGGTGTTAAAAATCTTGTTGTATGTAACTTTTGTTGTCCAGACCTTTATTTTTCCGTGTTACCTGTTATTTTCTTGTTTAAGCTTTTTAACTACTTTTTTTTTTCTCTTTTCTTTTTCCCTCTTTTTTTTTTGTGGTATTTGTAAGCTGGCGTGTGCGCCGCTGTTTATTGTAAATATTGTAAATATTATTCTTGATGTTTCACTTTAAAGGCTGTAGGGAATGGGTGCCAGTTTTCTTTATTGTAAATATCTTTTCACCTGTTTTTGCCGTAGTAAGCGAGATAGGGTAGACTGCTCTCATTTGTTTCTTTTTCTTTCGTATAGGTTATGTAGAGTCCCTGGGTTTAGTTAGCGACCCGTTTTGTTTTTTATTTTGGCACTGCCCATTCCCGAAGAGATTGCCTTACTATTGTACAATGACAAAAAAAGTCCTAAAGAAAAAAGAAATAAACATACAGACTCACGAAAGCAACAGTTTCAGATTTCTTTTTTTTTTTATGTAACTTCCCTGACCCTAGACCAGGGTCGTAACATAAATTGGGGGCTCGTACTATTCTTTTTTTCAGTCATTGTAAAACAGGTGGTGAATTTATCTGACTTTGGTTTTGGTCTGGACAACCTACACTACCCTTCTTGTAACTACATATTTGGTAAGTCATTTCATCTCCTATTTTGTTTGTCTGTTTTCTTTTTCGTGGTGTACAAAGGATTAATTGGTGTTAATATAATGGAGTTTGATTTACTTGCCTTCACACTGTCTCCAAGCACAGAACAGTTCGAGTGGCGTAGGAAAGACGATTTATTTAAAATCGCTGATTTCTTTAAAATTGATGTGCCTCGAAATGCTTCTAAAAAAGAAGTTAAGTCTGTGTTGCACAAAGAATTGGTTCGGCAACAGATTTTGCCGGAGGAATCAGGGATGACTGGTGCTGAGGGAGGAGCTGCTATGCCGGTAGAGTCCGACGAGAAGCCATCCCCCGTTTTGCGTTCTCCCGTACGTGACCCGTTCTTTGTGCCACACAGTACACCATATCCTATTTTGGCTTCAGATCCGTTGCTTGCTAAAAAAAAATTAAAGGAATTAGAATTGGAAGTCAAACGGGAAGAGAGGGAAACTAAAAGGCTTCGTTAGAGCTGGAATTGGAAGGGGAGATATATACCATTATCATGAAATTACTCAGATTTACTTAGATACTTAGTTGTGTAGGTGACATTCACACAAACTGCTGAAACTAATAATGACACAAGGGCTTGTTATTTAGGAACTGTGTTAACTGTAACACAATTTTGTGATTTATTACAAATACTGCCGGCGCAATATTTAATAGTGCTGGTATGCACAGGGTATCACCAGAGAACTACTAAGTAATAATCATTTTAAGTAAAAACATTTGCACACAGGTTGTACACACATTAGTGAATGAGACGTGAGGTGACAAGATAAAAAGAGAGGAGTGAGGCAAGAAGAGATTGGAGAAGAACAGCAGAGAGGATAAGGTGTGAGGGATGGAGACAAGACGAAGAGAGACATGAAAAGAGGAGAGAAGAATGAGTGGAGATGTGACGGGAAGAGAGAACCAGAGAAACAGGAGATGAGAGGAGACAAAAAAGAAATGAGAAGTGGAGGGGAAGAGAGGAGAAGAGGTTAATGAGTTTCTGCAGAAGACAAGTGAACTGCTTTATAAAGGGAATGATTGTAATAAGAGATGAGAAGCAAGAGAAATGAAGAGATGAAAGGGCAGATGAAAAAAGACAGAGAGCAGAGAGTCTGCAGAGACTGAGGAATATTTTATATTTTAGGAAGAGAGAGAAAGACAGAGCGAATAAGAGGTGGAGACTTCAAGATTGTGGTTGTTCCATTACTGCAGTACTAGTGAAACTGATATGAAGAGTCAATAAATAACCATTTTCATTACATTAGATACATATGATTGTTTTATTGAACTGTGTAGACTGGCAGAAAGTGGTCGACCAATTTAGATTTTTTGATGGCCGATGCAGATGATTCAAAAATAAAGAAAACACAGCAGTTTTTTGGCAAGGTTTCACTCCCTTTGGGCAGTATTATGATTCTGTTGTCAATGTCATGAATGGAGCAAAGAGCAAGACTCTCAACCTAAAGTTACTCCAACATTACCACAAGTTAAGATGGTGCCATTGTGCATAAATAACAGTGTAATATAATTATTTAAATCCTTCAAAGATGTATGTTGTTGATAAAATCCTATTATATTCCATTTGAAACAGTAATGATATAATTTTTGATGTTTATTGATATACCCAGCACATACATACATATTTAAAGTGTAGTAGCAGCGCTGCTTGTAGCTGGATTATGGAATGCTAGTTGTCACCATAGTAATGACCTTGTCCCAATTCTTGCTGTCATTGCTTGGGAAGCAGCCATCCTTGTAAAGCTTTCCAATACACACTCACTTTTGAGCTCAGACTCTCCCACTAACAGATACACCAAGGGAAATTGTCCATAACCCAGTGGAGATGTAGCTACCGGCCTTCATCTCAACCGTCTGTCAAATACGGCCAGCATGGCACCACTGTGTCAAACGAACTCAGTATCAGAGAGAGAGAGAGAGAGAGAGAGAGAGAGAGAGAGAGAGAGAGAGAGAGAGAGATGAAGCTGAATGCAACCATTTACTTTGTACAGACTAAAATTTTTAATTGACAAAACAGAAATGTTAAAAGTACAACTTATCAAATTATCCCTGAGCTATATTTCATATTTTTATATGGTAGCAGGTATTACTTTATCATAATTAATTGTTTAATTTCTGTTTCGGATGTATGCCAGGTAATGCAGGGCTCCAGACTAACATTTGAGAGCAGCTTGAATTGAGATGCAGATACAATTAACTTAATAAAGGATTAGTTCACTTCAGAATTAAAATTTCCTGATAATTTACTCTCCCCCATGTTATCCAAGCCTTTACAAAAAAAGTTAAAACAACAATGTCGGACGATTTCGAAGTTGGAGGAGGAAATGAGATTGAGTTTTTCGCCATACCATGGTATTTCCGCCTACGTCACGCGGGACCTTTCCAAAGTAATTACGTAATGCGTGGCGCAACGATTCTTCATTAGACAGGCATTATAAGAGAAGTAACTCTGCAGGACTGCAACCCAGAGAATAACATTCCTCCCACAAACAACTAGGCCATCAGTGAGAATATCACGGAAGCCATCAAAGACTGCAGATTTTGCCTTTCATGATTCCTGAAATGTGTCTGAGACAACTGTCAGCAATTGGTGGCTGCAATAATTTCACAGCACAGAAAATACAACAAAAATTGTAATCAATACATTCAACAGGAACATGTATGGCAACTCAGGAGCCATAATAACAACCTTGTCAAACGCAAACATCACTGAACAAAAAACTGAAAGAACTGAAGGCTAAAATACACAGGGAGTAATCAATGAGACAACGAATAGGTGTGGAACTCAAATCAGCAACCATGGTAACAATGACAGAGAACACTGGCAAACAGGAACAGAATGAAAATGAAACCAAAACAGAACGAAAATCAGTCATACATATGGATAACATATGAGCAGTTCCACAATCCAAAACCAATTAAACTGCACATACAATCAATGAAAGCTCAATTTTTAGGCCAGAGATATTGATTGATGTTCAAACATGGTTGCGCATGTGATAGTGATTATAACATGTAGGTCACCATATGACCCTCAAACTCATGATGCCACGTCATCATAAATTCATGTGCAAATGTATTTGTGCTTTTGTTGTGAGGAAAAAGAGGAAGTTTGGCATTGTTCAGATAAACGGCTATAGGTTAAGCAAACATCTTAGAGGTGAAGTGTATTTTAATGCTACAGTTTAACATTTTCTTCCATCCCAGTTTAATGTGCAAAGTCAACTATAAGCAAGCCATTAGAAAGTTGACTTCTTGATGAGTAAAACTTGGTTGCCACATCTTCTGACCAGTGAATTCTCATTTGTGTTTACCAGATATGGATTTTTTTTTTAAATAAAGAGTTTATGAGAATTAATTAAATCAATAGATACTATAAGCTAGTAATCCTCAGGTTTTACCATTAAAATTGAAAAAAATTATAAGTGTCAACTCCCCCTATACATATGATCTAAATTTACACCCAAGTGTCCATTTGAGACGTGCTTGAAAAGAAACTGTACCATGAGGAATTCAATTTTCCTTGATCTTTGGAAATAAAAGAGCTGGATGCACCATGAAAACACTTTCAGAACTCAACATAGCTGAAAAAGACCATTTATTGAAACTAAGATGCAAGAATGGCTTGTTCCAAAATCAGTGAAGTGTCACAAAACCAGATGACATGACATGATGACAACATTTACAGGTTAATAAGTGTGTTCGACTTTATGTGGCACTATGCAGACTGATAAGTGCATGCTGGATAGACATTTTGTCTGCATTGAGAAGGTGCAGATGCCATCAAAATTTGCAATCAAAGTACTGCGAGTGTGATTCGAGAGCAGTCGGCTGCCTGATTCTGCACAGCTACTCCAGAGCAGCTGCACAAGCTCTGATGACGACACAGCTGTTTCACAATTCGCCGATCGTCACCTTGGAATTATAAGGTTATATCTGACATTTTTGTCAAAATTGAGTTACTCACATTCTTATTCTTTGACAACTTATTTACATTTTTTTTGTCTACATTTTATCAAGTCCAAACCTGTAAAGTCCAAACCTGTAAGACTTCGTTCATCTTCAAAACATAAATTAAGATATTTTTGATGAAATCCAAGAGGTTTTTTTATCCCCCATAAAAAGCAACGTAATTACCGTCATTCAAGGTCCAGAAAAGTAGTAAAGATATCGTTAAAATAGTCAACGTGATTACAGTGGTACAACCTTAATGTTATAAAGCGATGAGAATACTTTTTGTGCACAAAAACAAAACAAAAATAACAACTTTATTCAACAAATTCGTCTCTCCCGTCATTCTCCTACTCTGTTTATGTTCAGCGCTTCCAGGTTCAACGTCAGAATGGTGAATCAGTATTGGCCGACGCTGTTCACGTTAGCAGCATGACGCATGCGTGCGATAGTAATGAGAAGATAAATAATGAGAAGATAAATGGAAATGAGCCAGGGTTCTGACACAGAACCTGGTAGCGCTGAACGGAAACAGGCATATAAATCAAAACTGCCTAATGTTACCAAGAAAAATGTCAAACCCATGAAGAGGTAATGACTGTGAAGCTTTCGGGGTGGTGATGGACTCTACTCAGTCTCTGTATTACTCATCATTCTGAATCAGAACCAGATACAATTTTCCCAGCTTTTTGTTCAAAATGTTTTTTGTTTTTTTATGAAACGTACCCACATTCAAATGCTAATAAAAAAGAATGGATGAAGCTAAAATAAAAAGCAGAGGCTCTTCTTTCTTTTGATATATTGACTTATATTCAATACATATTCATACAAAAAAATGTCCTGAGGATCATGAAATTTTCTGAATATGATCAAAAATGTTGGTGCTGGCTGGCAACTTAAAATAAAATGCTGGCGGGGAAAGATTTAAGTAATACGTAAAGTACTTAATGAAAATTGTTTCTGTTGCTTCATGAAAACATCTGAAACATTTGACAGATATTGTATCTAATTAAGTTCATCTTTGAAGAAGTCAGCAAACACCAGCCACATCTCTGTTTTCAACTCCTCCACCAACTGCAAGTGGCAAATCTTGCCAATTGGTTAAATCCAGCTGCAGCCAAGGTCAAACACACCTAATGATGAAACTTGGCCTGCTCAGTCAAAGTGAAGTCACCGGGAAGACGCAGGATAAGGAACTGTTATGTCTAAAGACTAAAAGATGGTAGAGTTACTCTTGCTATAATATAACTAACCAAAAAATAAAATGTGAAAAATTACACCCATGGAAGGATGGCGATAAATGTGAGCAAATCAAACTGACGAAACAAGGCTAAGAAGGTGCTGCGGATCTGCTGAGAGAGACTTTTCTGTGTGGGTGTGGGTTTCAGATCATACAGAAAGGCTTTGAAAAGATTTCCTTATAACCTTTCAGACAGTGGCACAAGTTGAAAAGCTACACAAGTCACATTTGACAAAACTAGAAGCCAGTGGGTGTGGTGATCAGTGCACTGCGCTGCTGTAACACTAAACACCGTTGTTTGCAGTGCTGCTATGATAGTGTGCATGTATGTAGTGTTAGCTCCAGAGGATGTGGTCAATCTGAGAATGACAATGACAAAGCAACCACACTAACTTTCCATCAGAGGTGTTTCTCCCATGAGGGCAGCCGGAGCAGCCAAGACATCTTTAAACAAAATGTCAGGACATTAAAGTCTCACCCGTTAATTAGTCAGAAAGACTAATGAGAGTGGAAATAAATAATCAGCAGACAGTTGCTTGGTTCACTTTGCTCAACAAACTGATATACAAGTTAGATCAAATACAAAAGTTCTACATCTCTATTATGCAATGTTAATGCTCAGCTTAACTTAAAATGCAAGCTTGAACTTGGATTCACAAGTAAAAAAGTTGAGTTTGTAGAACTTATATGTTTGATGAAAGCACAGACCAACTTTAATTAAGTTAATACAACATTTTTTCCATAAGTTCAGTATACTCAAAAATGTCCTGAAGCTGGTTGCCTCAAGTTTTGGAGTTCTCAATTCAGCTGATTTGTTTCAGTGTACTTTCGGGGGTCCTGCACCAGCCGAGCAATTGCCATTAAGATGAATGGAAATGCTAACGATAGCTCTCTCCTGGTATATTATAGATATATTTAGAGACTTGGATACAACATATAGGGTGAATTCAGGTTGATTGGGACACTTTTTGCCATTGAGATGACTGGGATATATAAACTTAATATTCTATCCACTAAACCTAATCCTTTAGGAAAACATCATTTCGTATGTTTTATAAGCCGTTTTCCTCATTTTACTTTCCTTGTGGGGACATTTCTTCCCCACAACGCAGGAAATACCTGGACCACACACACACACAGACATTACATTTTTACTAAAAATAAATAAATAAATAAAAATCGACAAATTGAAAGATTCATGAAATTATATGTCCGTAGATGTGATCAAGCTTAATTCTACTCAAAGAAAACCTTAATACTAAGGTTCTTAATTGATCTGAAATGTCTGTGTATGTGTGATTGTGTGATGAGGGATTTCCAGTGACACAACTGCCAGTCAGAAACGGGCACAGGAGACCCATCAGACAAACCCACACAGTTGCTAGGAGACCAGATTCCTCCGCACGGCACAATATCGACAGTGTGAGAGAACAGTCTATACTCTCATCAAATGTGTGTGTTAGGAGCACATATTCACAATATATTCCGATTGATTTTGCTGGTGATATAATATTATTACGCAACATTTTGAATATCACAATGATTTTAATGTGCTTTTTATTTGGTTATAAAGTTTTCTTAAAGACAGTGTCACTAGACAAGCTTTCCTTATCTTGGAAATACCAGTGTTAAGACAGAAATGTTTTAATAGCACCTGTCATGTAAACTTTAATAGCAAATATTACTTGAGATGGTAAGTTTGATTCATTTCAGTGAACCAGTTCAAATAGTCCACAATGAATCACTTTAAAAATTGAAGTGTGTAAGTAATAGATTCATGTATTTATTATTGTTTATGTATTTATTTGATTTTCACTGTTTTACAGTGTACAATACAAGTTCATGAGAAAAAAGTACTTCAACGAGTCAACAATAGCAGGATCTATTGGCATGTCAGGTGCAGTCAGTCATTGAGCCTCTAGGCTGAATAAGCTGACTGAAGTCAAAGATGTCGGCTTACTTCAGACTTCAGTCGCTCAGAGTTTCTACCACACAAGTGGCTCAACCTATTAAATCACTGTAAAAGGTCAATATGGAGATTCAGCCAGACATTACACTCATCCAGATACAGTCCAGGACGAGTTGATGGACCACTTGTGGGAAAACAAGCAAAAAACAAGCAAAGCTCAGTGTGGTCCATATTCCAGGATGATAAAGCCAAGATTCATCAGGCTCAAATTGTGAAAGATAGGTTGGGAGGGAGCATGAAGAATCATTTTCACACATGAATTGGCACCAGTCCAGACCTTAAATTCACAGAAA
Organism: Mylopharyngodon piceus; assembly: GCA_039654765.1. Lineage (NCBI taxonomy): Eukaryota > Metazoa > Chordata > Actinopteri > Cypriniformes > Xenocyprididae > Mylopharyngodon > Mylopharyngodon piceus. The sequence goes on from CM077456.1 coordinate 21,143,810, forward strand.
ATCTTTGGGATGTGCTGGAGCAGACTTTACAGAGTGCTTGACTCTTGCACTGGTAATACAAGATTTGATCAAAAATTGATGCACCTCTTGATGGAAATAAATATTGTGATGTGTGAATAAATGGTCTGGACTCAGAGGTGCCAATTTATGCAAATGATTTTTCATGCTCCCTCCAACCATTCTTTCACAATTTGAATCTGATGAATCTTGACATTGTCATCCCGGAATATGGCCACAATGTGTCTTTCTACATGGTTGTTTAAGAAATGAAAAGTTACACACTCCATCAATTAGGGTTAAAAGAACTGTTGCCAGACATATAACATTCAGTGTATATATATTCAGCTTTGCCATCACAGGAATAAATTACATTTTAAAATATATTAAAATAGAAAAAAGTTATTTTAAATTGTAATAATATTTCACAATATTACTGCTTTTACTATTTTTTTTTTTTGTTTTGTTTTTTTAAAATGCAGCCTTGGTGAGCATAAAAGACTTCCTTTAACAGTAATAAACAATCTTAAAGACCCCAAACTATTGAACTATAGCACTATAGCACATGTGACTTCACCACAAACTTCATCTGAGCACTGTTCAGTCATAACATCAGTCGGAGCAAGACTTCTCAGGAAACAAGACCCTTCGATGTGCATGTGCATATGTGGTCAGTGCATCCAAGTTGCATGCTCACAAACCTGGGTTTTGTTTTGATGCCTCTGCAATTATGCTTGCACAAATGCATGTATGTAACACTATCTTGGCATCACTGACACATAACAAAACTAGAAAATTTTGCTTCTTAAATGTGTGAGTGCTATTGTAAGCAATTTTACAGTGATATCTTATTTATTTTCCCAAATGCAGGAATATAATATGAAAAACAGTGCAGTTTGGAAAACTGCAATACTACGTTAAAGGTAATGTATTACGCATTGCTACAATTAATACACAGACAAAGTAAAATCTCCAATCTAACTGATTTCTGCAGCAGCATTAAGAAAGGTGATGAGTGCTGAACCTTTTCAATGTTCACGGGTGGTTTGATTGTCAAATGAAGCTTGACCATACTCACAGGTATATATATGAATGGCTGAAAGGCAGCTGCTCAGCTGGTTATTTCAAAATTAACAACAGAAATAGCTGTTACTACTGTAGATTACCCCCACCCACGTCTCCGGCCCTAATGTTTACCACCAACCACTGATCTAAGAAATGCAGCCTGGAGGTCAAATGAAAGTCGTTGCACGACTCACGCTGTGGTTAAACACACATTTAAAAAATGACTTGTGTTCTCTTTTAACATTTTTTGCTAAAATAATGCTTTCAAGTCAAAATTACAGCATTTATGACAATTAGAGAATCACGACAGAAGCAAATTTGTATTGCTCATAATACATTTTCACGCCACAGCAACAGGAAGGCCAAGGTATACTTTGAACTTTACGCATACCCGAGGGTCCGCGTACTGTGCGTGTGATGCAAATTTCGTCACCAGAATAGTACAAGCAGTGCACGATTTTGCACATGCGCATTGAATTTGTTTTGCACCCATCAGTTGTTGCACAAGGTTGCAACACTGGCCCGGGCCATTGTTTCAAAGTAGAAAATGAAACTAAAGAGACAGAACAACAACAACAAAATACCAGAGACATCAAACCTGCATCAGGGAACATGGCATTACTGAGGACTTGCACCGTCTTTGCAAACACTATTGAGGAATTCATTCTAAACTGTACAATTTTGCCATTCTTTAAATATTAAGCTAAATGGTCTCATAATAAATAAATTTCAAAATATCTATTTACAACAAGTGCAGCTTGTTGGCAGAGGCTATGTAGACTAACTCCATCCTCCATTGTCTAATTGAGCCAGAAAAAATTACAAAAGAAATCCCGCTTGATAGCAGGATCAGTGGCGTGGAGAGTAAAGGCCCATTCACACAAAGAACGATAACTATAAAGATAACTATAACGATAACACACCAATCCATGATATTGTTCTGTTTATTCTAAGCATGCGCTGCAGTTTTGTCATCTGCCGCTTTAAATGCTTGAGCTCTTTAAAGCAGGATGGTTTCTGATTGGCTGTCAAAGTTTTTATTGTTATAGTTTTTATCAGCTGCAAAAAAAAAAGTTCTGAAAGTGATTGCAACTATATGGTTTGTCTGTGCCTGTGTCGTTATAGTTTGGTGTGGACTCTGCTATTCTTTTATATATAGAAATAGCCTATATCTTTATCATTATAGTAATCGTCCTTGGTATGAATAGGCTTTAAGGCAGGTGGTGTTAGATTTTGACAAGACCGACCCGAGTTCGAATTCACCTTTTTCCAAACATTCCAATCATCGCAAATCAGCCTTTATTTTAAATAAAAATTAGGGGGAAAAAAATTGAAAAGTGGAAACAAAGTGCCTAACGGGAATTTAATAGTGGGAAAAAAGTGTTTATCGTGTGGTGTTATGTGTAGGAGAGGGCTTTCCCAATAAGGTGGCATCCATTTATGATTTTAATAAATATAATCACTGAATATGTTGTTATTACTATGTACTGTTTTATAATATACTACAATACACTGAGGTGCAAATAGTCTCTGCCACTATTTGCACTAAGTGTAAATAGCATCTAGCAACTATTTACACTTGCAAAGAAAATACTGCTAATTTCACTGTGTAAATAGCATTTAATGCTATTTGCATTTAGTGCAAAGAAAATACTTTTTGTTGCTATGTACACTTTGTGCTGCAGCCAAACAGTTAAGAGCATGTCCTGGTCATAATTAATAAAGAAAATTAATCCGGTTTTAGCACATTTTTTTGCATTGTGATTATTGTGATCTTTCCAAACTGTCAGAAGCATACTGTAAAGTGAACAAAATCTCATTTTCATTAGTGTAATATACAGTAAATAACTTTGAATGAGAAAGAGGTTTTTGCCCTTAAAAGTAATGTGACAAAAAAAACAAAAAAAAACAAAAAAAAAAAAAAACCTCAAAATGCACTTTTGGTGTGAAACTTTTTTTTGTAACTCCCCAAAATGCTCCTTTTTTATTATACTTTTGGTGTAATGAAACCACCAAAGTGTATTAGAGTTTTTATTACACTAAAAAAAAAAAAAAGAAAGAAGAAGAATTGACAGTTTTATCTCATCCCTGCATCTTGATTTGTGTGTGTGTGGATTTAGAATTAGAGGAATGTTCAGCTGTGGCCTTAGGTGTGCAAGTGTTAACAGCCAGATAAAGAATCTTTGTAAGGCTGCATTCTCTGAATGAACTCTGTGGTGTGTGAAGACGCCAACAAGAACCGTGTGCCCTCCAAGTGCCTCTATACAATGTGTGTCACAGCTCTGACTGGGAACAACAGAACAGGAACAGCTGGGCTTAACCAATCCTCATCTGTCCATTAAAAGGTATTAATGCTGCCCCATAAACCCTCTTTAGAGATGCCACAGCGCAGAACGTGACAGCCTGCATTCGATTTAAAGGTCTTGCTCTTAATTATGCAAACACACTACGAAACTGCAGCTCCACTGAGACTATGTGGGTTAAAGGAACGTCTGTGATATTTTGAGGTGGGCACTCATGTAAATCATGTGGGTGGTTATGGTGGAATGTATGAGATGGCAGGCTGAGTGTTTATTTGGGGTGAAGCATGCATACGTGCTGGTGTCAAACCCACGGCTAGGTGAAATCAAAGAAAAATGTTAACTGTTCTGAAATACTTCAGCTAATAGATAAACTTGCATAATTTTTGGTTCATCTTAAAAATGTGATTAAAAATTTGGTAGCACTTTACAATAAGATCTCATTTGTTAACATTATTTGATGCATTAACTAGCATGAGCTAACAATGAGCAATATATTTTTACAGCATTTATTAACCTTTGTTAATGTTACTTAAAAATGTTCATGTTAGTTCACAGCGCATTAACAAATGTTAACAGATACAACTTTTTTATCTTAAAAATGTATTAGTAAATGTTAAAATTAACATTAAAGCTAACATTAATAAAGGCTGTACAAGTATTTTTCATGGTTTGTTCATGTTAACTAATGTAGTTAAATAATGTTAACAAATGAAACCTTATTGTAAAGTGTTACTGATAATTTAATATTTTTTAACTGAACTGTGCACTATTATTTTGTTGTCGTTTTGTTATTTGCACAGTTTAAACATCACTCGCCTTGCAGTTTAACTTCCAAACAAGGTTCTTCCTAACAGTCCAATGACTTTTGTGCCAAGATTCAGCGATAGAATACAGGCAAAGAAAACATAAATTAGCCCTTCCCTTTTATGCCAAAAATAGCAATATTAACATACTGTACTTGCATTTTTAAAAGACCATTTATTTAAACAATGTGAACTTTATATCTACACTTTGTTCTATGACATGAACAAACCTTTAACAAAGTACTTTTAATTTCCTGATGTTTGTCTTATTAGTAACTGATTTTAAGTTTTGATATTTTAGGGTGCTTTAAAGTCACCATGAAATCAAACTTGACAATTCTTATGTTTTATGGAAAACTGCAGTATTTATTTATTTAATATTTATTTATTTTATTTATTTTTTATATAGTATTTATTATCGTTTTTTTTTCTTTCAAATTCATATGTCCTTGTAATATTGGTGAGGGCGGGACAACCTGTCACTCACATGAGATCACAGCAATCCAACAATTCCCTATGGACAAAATCGAGTCTCATCCTTCTTGTTCGAGAAGCTGTTTCACTCGGATACATGTCACAATAAGGAAGAAAAGACTATTGCAACTTCCGTTTCATGCAGACTTTAATTAGTGTGATGACATCATGCTGTGCTTTGGTTCCTTCTTAAATCCTTCTTAGAAAAGTCTTTCACAGGGACATTCAGACATTATGCCATTAGCTGTTGCATTGTCTCTTGTCTCACAGTTTTTTGGAGCATCCAACCTTGAATGTTGCATTTTTAAGATGGTGTTTTAGTTTTAAAAGTTGCCTTATGAGTCATGGCCTGTGCATTCTGCTTCATTTCATTCAGAGCTTCGTCTTCATTGACACTTCTAGCACAGAAATTACACTGAACCATCACAGAACCAGAACTGTTGAATTCCTTACAGCTCTCATTCCTACATGATGCTGTTTCACCCTTCATATAGCTCTAGAGCGTATAATACTAATTCAGACTGTGCAAAGCATCAAAGTAGAAAGTGCTTATTGGAGCCACAGAGGTCTGGTTTAATGCAAGTAGGCCCTGGGTTCTCTTTATTATGCATTAGGAGTGTCAGGCCTGCTGAGATGCTCACTCCAAACATCTTTGATGTATAGCTACCCACTGACACTACCCAGCAGGCCCTGGGCTTAAAACGCTGACCAGTGTGTTTCTCTTCTTGGACAAGAAAAAAAAAAAAAACAGAAACAGAAGAAGAAGAAGAAAAGAGAGAGACCCAAGGGGCATAGGACAGTAGTAAGCAGTTCCACTATTATACTGTATGGAACACGTGACTCACTGAAATGTCAAAACCCAAACCCCCCCCCCCCCCACACACACACACACACACACACACACATTCCACAGAGTCTAATCACTTCAGTATGTCTTAGCTAGCCCAAATTACCTTACAAAAACACACTCTCACAGTCGAAAGCACACACCATTTAGTTCATATAACACATCCCGAGTCAGTATTATATGTTTTCTTTCCATAGAGAAGACACACTCTGAACTTTATCCAACATTATATCACACATTTACTAAATGAACCTATCTAAATGAAGACATACAATAGACCTTTACTGCCCTAAACATTTTGTATATAGTATTTTTGCCCATTTTCTTTGCTGCTTTTGGGGAAATCAGTGGAATTATGTGGAACAGACTGAAACATGTTGAACTGTGTAATAAACTTATATAACACAATAATAAATAATTATTGGACTACAATAAACAATAATACACATTATGAATATTCTAATAACAACAACCACAAGTACTAATTATTCTCATATTACTAGTTGTTTTATAAGATATAATTGGTCAAAAAAGTCATTTTAACATGTCTGTTATGCCATAAGCCATAAATCTGCAGTTTTGTGGGTGTAGATTCATGTGAGCCTACAGCCCATCACACCTACTAATACACAGTGTTTTTACACTCACCTGTATTTAGAGCACAGCACGATCCTTATTTCCTCCACATTGCTTTGTGTTCAAAAGAGAATCCTAAGAGAAACAGAAAGAGGAAGACAGATTAATATTACATTTATAATGTGATAAACAGATTTACGGTCCGCTCTGATCTGGATTATAGACCTTTTGTGAAGAACAAATATTTCAATCACTTTGGAACAGTTTAATCATAATCAACCTTTCTGTATTTCCACACTCAATAGTATTAGCTGCTATTTTTAGCCACAGATTACATCACACAGTGATGGTACTCACCCAGACAGTCAAATATATCACAAACAAATGCAGCCCTAGTCAATCATATCTAGACTTTTGACTGCCTGTTAGGCTGCATGATATATTATATATATATATATATATTTTTTTTTTTACAATTTTCAAATGAACTTATCGTCAACCCAAGGGTGCACCCGTGGGAACAGCCCCTAACATGCCAATTGATTCGTCCTGACAGTCACAATGTCCCAAACATCACAACGGATGAAGAATATATGTATCTATAAACCTCTTGCCATTTGAGCACTAAAAGAGAAATCAATTGGTTCTCTCTCTCTTTTTTTTAGATCGTGACATTTTGCACATTTGAAAATTGAGCTTACCCTTTATTTATATTTTCATGCAATAGCCAGCCAAAAAGCTTGAGCATACATTTTACAGAATGTCACTTAAAGCTCGTTCACACCAAGGATGACAACTACAGCAATAGCGATAAAGATATAGTTCTAAAAATCATTCTAAATACAAAAGAATAGCAGTTCGCACCACAACTATAACAATAACGTCACAGAAACACTGGAGTTATTTTCAGGAAGAATTTTTTTTCCAGCTGATCAACAATAAAACCACTGACAGCCAATCAGAATCCATCCTGCTTTAAAGAGCTTGAACATTTAAAGTGGCAGATGACAAAACTGCAGCATGCACTCAGAATAAACAGAACAATAAAGTCCACTAGTGAGGACGCTAATATCGTTATCGTTATATTTATTGTTCTTTGCTGTATGTAAAAGAATGCTGTACACTTTGAGAAATCATGGGAGTCGTGTTTTCTTCAAGCAGAAAAAAGTCATGCATAGTGGATGTGCCATTTTTTACTTTAAATCCACTTGAAAATAATTAATTTTTAATTAATTAATAAAAAATTAATTAATTTTACACAATCTTAAATGTATGGAAATTAATTATCCAACAGGTTTTTCACAAATCACCTTTATATTCTCTCCAATTTGCTCCATATTGGCCCACCCTAACTATCACCTCAGCTTATTCTTTAGACAGAGGGGGTCGTGTAACATGCCATTTAGCTTTTTTCAGGTGATGTTTAAGGGAGGGAAAATTGAAATTAGACACTGGTAGCTTTGCTTATCTAGATTCATGTGAGATCATTATTTGTCTGATAATTTATATAATGTTGCACTAATGCTAAAAGATCGTGTTAAAGAGTTAGTTCACCCAAAAATGAAAATTCTGTCATTAATTACTCACCCTCATGTCGTTCCACACCTGTAAGACCTTTGTTCATCTTCGGAACACAAATTAAGATATTTTTCATAAAATCTGTTGGCTCAGTGAGGCCTGCATTGCCAGCAAGACAATTAACACTTTCAGATGCCCAGAAAGCTACTAAAGATGTATTTAAAACAGTTCATGTGACTACAGTGGTTCAACCTTAATGTTATGAAGCAATGAGAATACTTTTTGTGTGGCAAAAAAATAAAATAACGACTTTATTGAACAATATCTAGTGATGGGCGATTTCAAAACACCGCTTCATGAAGCTTCGAAGCTTTACTAATCTTTTGTTTCGCATCAGTGGTTCGGAGCGCATATCAAACTGCCAAAGTCACGCCCCCCAGCGGTGAACCATTGAAATTTCGAAACACTTATCACATAAAGAAGCCTTGTTTACTGAAATCACGTGACTTTGGCAGTTTGATACGCGCTCCGAACCACTGATTTGAAACAAAAGATTCGTAAACGAAGGTCTTATGGGTGTGGAACGACATGAGGGTGAGTAATTAATGACATAATTTTCATTTTTGGGTGAACTAACCCTTTAAGCTGAATTTTATTGAAAGAAGATGTTTTCTAGTTATCACAACAACAGCAGTTCATCAAATGATGAACAAACGATGGAGAAGAGCATAATAACCAGGAGAATATCCAGACATGTGGTGGTGTAGTCAAGCACATTTTGCCATTTTATTGAGCCCATTCAGAGCCCATTCATTCTTTGTTGCCTCACTGCCCTATCAGGCAATGACTTTGTAGGCAGCGTTTACGCATGAAGGTACCTCACGAAATTGATTTCGGACAGACTTCTGGGGCAGTATAACAGTTTAGTGATCTACAGCAAAATAGACCGAGATTTGGTGATAACTAAGTGAATATTTAATGACTACAATAGTAATTTCTCACTAGAAATGACATCAAAAATGGACAAGTTTAAAAACATACATTTACATGCAACCTGACCACCAACCGCAACTTTCAGACACCATCTTTTTTTTTTTTTAAGCTCAATTGTCACAGAATGGTACGCACAGGATTGTGGGATATCAAACACAGTGGAGGACACATCTATGCTGCCTTCAAAAATTGATAAGATGAAGCTATCTTAGGAGACAGGAAGTGAAGCTAATATTGGATTTGGACGTGCCTTGATTCCTTCCTACCTTGGAATGCATCCTCCAAAGGTAGAATTTTTAAGCTTTCGGACGCAGCCTATGTCAGATCAAGGTAAATCTTACTGAAATCCCATATTCATGTCTACAGATTCCACAAACTTCCCCAGAAGTGCTCAATGTATTAGTCGGTCAACTTTGTTTCCCAGCATACTGATTAAAATCTATTAACTTTGCCTGCCAATCAGATTAAGGTTTGTCGTTCTGACTAAACTCTTGTTTTTTTTTGCAATGTGCTTCAGAAGATGATCTGTGAGTGTGATATCTGATGCTGAGACTGAAACAAAGGCCAAATTCATGTACTTCTCCCAAGACTGAAGAGAGCTATAACATTGCAGACTATAACTCACTACAAAACACGCACGCAAAAGCAAAGCACAGATGACAGAAATAAAATTAACCTCCAAGGAGAGACATATTTAGGACAAACCCATTTTCTTAATTAGGTTTGAATGTAGGCAAAAAACGATCTTGGTATTCAACAAGATTTACGAGACTGCGAGAGTATTAAACGGATCTTTGTTAAATGAAAAGCCACAATTTGAAAAGATAATTATAATGGAAAGCAATGATACCTGATTTGTTCTGTAACACTGGACTGCCAAGATTTAATTAAAGGGTTAATACACCCATAAATGAAATTTGGCCAATATTACAATTATGTCATGTTGTTCCAAACATGTTATTTTCTTCTGTGAAACACACAGGTAGAAAAGATTCTTGATGGAGGTCTTCTAGTACAAGATTATTGTCCATGTCTGTTTAGCTCCAAAAAGAAATATCATCCTATGTTCACTTACAAGAGATCTCAAAATGTGGCTAATAGGTTGCGGAGATCAGATGTTGTGCATAATGACAAAATAAATATATATGTACAAGAGTGTTTTCCATGTCACAATCATGTTCCTCTGTATTACAATGCAAAAATTATGTTTTTTTCTACAAATAAATAAATAAAAATAAAAAAGTGCATCACATCAAAGCTTGTATAACATGTTCCACCAAGAATGTGATTTATTTATTTCATTAATGTATGTTGGGAAAACATCTGAGCATTAAGAATTTTAGTGAGGGAACAAAAATCAGACATTTGTATACATTACTTCTCTTATTGCTAGACACTTTATATTGACTATATAAGATTGAACAACTAAAAATGTACTGGTATTGAGAAGTTTATGAACTCCCACTGTGGTGGAGACATTGACAAAAAAACTCTTACGGGGTTGGGGGGTGGGGGGGTTGGGGGGTGTTTTGGATGTTTCATTTATAGATAATGTCTCCTATAGGGTTTAAATGTGGATTTCGATCGTTCATCTTTTTTGTAACTGTGTGTGTGTGTGTGTGTGTGTGTGTGTGTGTGTGTGTGTTTTAATAGCCACAATATTTATGAATGGCATGTTACATGAAGTCGGTTTCAGGTCCTGAGATTAGAACGAGCAACTTCTGTTTTTTTTTTTTGTTTTTTTTAGGCTCAAGAAGGTGGACTGTTTTTTTTAGCAGTGCTCATTGCCAGGGTAACTTGCACTACACCGCTAACAGAGCAGGTTTAATTCTGGGTTAGAGATTGCAAACCAAAACTGGACCAATCAGCTGTGAGCAAAGTGACATATGTGATGCTGCCATAAAGCCACTCCCCCTGTATCTCTTGCTTCGAATTAAATCAGTTTATAGTGAAAAAAATTTAGAGACAAAACTTTTGCTGCAAATTATTTATTACACAAATTATAATGATGTATAATTATTTATATAATATATTCATATAATTATTATATTAATTGACAATTAATATTAAACTTTGCATGTAAATAATATAAATATATATAAATACAAGCTTTTAAACTGATTAAGCTCAAGTACTTTCATTTGAGCTCTGAACAAATGTAAATTACTGTATTTAAAATCAATTGATTCAGTTGCATTGATATAGTCATATATTTTTTTCAGCTGCCTTCTCAAACTTTCGCTGCAGCATTAGTGTTTATTCCTGCCATGTAAATGTGTTTAAATTCATGATATTTTTAATAAAGATCTCTTATAACTTAACAGAAAAGTGAATTGTGCCAGCTCTCTCGCAAGAAGTAAATCAAATTGACGCTCTCCATGTTTCATGTGATTGGCTGTTCGCTGCACTTGTCACACTTTCAGGTACATGCGCTTGACGCTTCAGAGTAAATCGCAAACTCTGGATCAAACCCTGAGTTGACAGAGAACGTTTATATTGAGCGTTGTGAGCCCGCTGAACCTGATCTAAACCAGGTTGGATTTGTATGTTTTTGTCAACACTAAACCTACTCTGAAACTCTAAACCTACTCTGAATTTGTTCAACTAGCTTCATGCAACAGGACTCTGATGTGTTACTGTATTATTTGTTTTGAGTTGAACTGGAGTCTGTGGATTGATTGTTTGATCATGAACACTTGATAATAATACTTACTGTATAAAAATAATCTCTGAGAAGCAGTGAGTTGGTACACTGAAGAAGGCTGCTAGCCAAATAATAGCCGGATTATTTTACCCCTGTTAAAAAATAAAATAAAATAAAATAAAAATAATCGGTAACACTTTACAATAAGGTTCATTAGTTAACATGAACTAATAATGAACTGCACTTATACAGCATTTATTAATCTTTGTTAATGTTAATTTCAACATTTACTAATACATTATTAAAATCTTGTTAACATTAGTTAATACACTGTGAACTAACATGAACAAACAATGAACAACTGTATTTCCATTAACTAACGTTAACGAAGATTAGTAAATACAGTAATAAATGTATTGCTCATGGTTAGTTCATGTTAGTTAATACATTAACTAATGTTTAACTAATGAACCTTATTGTAAAGTGTTACCAAAAAATCTTCTAAAAGGGCAGACCATGTTTTAAGCTCTAAAAAGAACAAAAAACAAACAAACAAATTGAGTAGAAACTAGGAAGAGCTGCATGAAAATTATTTGGAGCAACATGAGTAAACAATTTTTAATTTTTTGGATGACCTTTTTGATTTTTGAGTGAACTATTCCATTAATAAACAAGACCAACCAAGAACCTGTCTGGCCCAAATGAATTCAGACCCATCAATGACATTAAAACCTGACAGCATGTCCCTCGTGTTCACATATCACATTCTTTAAAAAAAAGTCAACAGAAAGATCTTGGTGTGCTGCCCTAATATCTGTTTAGTCACAAAAAAGATACCAAAACAACCTTAAGGTTCAGAGATCTTCAGCCAGACATTGTATGTGTGGAGCAGGCAGAGGAAAATCTTTAATTGAGGGTTCAGTTATATTTTTAGAACAGCTTGGATGTAAAATAAAGGAAGTGCTCACTCTGTACGGCTCACAGAAGGGAAAACCTTTCATTTTCTGCCTGTTACATGAGGACTGTTTGTGAGAATGTGCATTGGAGTCCTGTTTAAGGCATCTAATGTCCTCTGTCATGTATCAAGTATTTTTTTTAACTGAATTCTGTCGTAATTTTTAAATCTTTTTTTTTTTTTTCTTGACTGTGCCCCTAAATGTTTGTCTTTACCTGTTTAGGGAGAAAAGTGCTCCTAAACTAAAATGAAAACTACAAGTAATGCAAATAAAAATAAACTGGTATTGGAAAAACTAGACTCAAATATATGACCACAAACCTGACCTGAATTCATTTTTTTTTTTTAGTGCATGGTAAAAAAAATTCGAAACTCTTTAAAACTCAGTTACAGATCCTTCTTAAATCAATCTGTCTGAACAGGATGACTAACAGACAGATAGACAGAAAAATTAAAAAATTCAAAATCACAATTACACTGGTATGTGTCAGCTTGTATGACATTTATTCCCTCCACATGTTCAGTCTTCCTCGGTCTAGGTCTAGTGAACTCCCAGCATGCACTACTCTCTTTTTCTATCCTCGATTTGCCCTTCTCTCCCCATCTCTATCATCATGTGGGGTTCTCGTGAAGATGCAGTCCTGAGGGTGTTGTGCATTCAGCTGGATGCAAGCATTCACTCACACACACAGACTCTTTATATGTCAGAGAGAGGGCAGCTCAGACCATAGGCAACAGGAGAAAGAAAAAAACTAATCTCACATTCAAATGAATGTTATTTACTGACTGATAATGGCATGGCAGGATATTCACTGCTGAAGGCACAAAGCTGCACTGTTGCCTGCAAACACATACGCACGTGTATGAATGATCTAAAACACAGCAAGACAATACACAACATGAATTATGCACAAAGAACAGATGTCTTTTGTTTAGGTCTGTACAATATAAACATTCGATGTAGCTGAGCTCAACAGGAATAGAGCATTTCATTAATTCCTGTAACGCACTGAAATTCTTGAACTGAAATTCTTGGTCGAAACTGAAAATTCTGGATCCACTCTGATGAAAGCTGAAACGGTAAATGAAAATGGTAATTCTAAATTGGCCTTTGTTTCGAATAATCAATTCTATTAGTGTAGTTAACTTATGCTTGTCAGTGTTGATCAATGTAATATTGACTTAGAACTTACTATTTATAACAGATATCTTGCTTTTTTTACACAAACTATAATGATAAAGAGAAAACAGAACATCAATGACCTCTCAAACTTTTTTTTTTGTACATGTATTCCATGTGATGTTGTGTTAGTCACTGATATAATGCAAACAAGTTTATGTGTGCAATCTGTGTGAGAAAGGGAAATAATTACTGGTCTTTATCAACCAGCCAGCAAATACATGCAGCCATCTTTTTTTCGGTGCATGCATTATCGATTCATAAGAGAGTGGACAAACCAGCACTAACGAAAGAGCTAAAACACTTAGGCCTGAAACTTACTCTATGCTATGTGTCAGTGGATTTAATAATGCAACACAAGTATGCTTGTTAATAAAGACCTTTTTGAAAACTCCCTGGCTATTCTGATTTGGGTTCTGTTCACAAAACTTAACAGGATCTCCCAGCTTGACAAGTGGCCAAAAGCCTTCTAAAACTATCGAACTAGAACAACCTGACCAGTAGAAAAACAGATGGACCAGATGACAACCTCAGACTAATTTAAAGGGTTAGGTCACCCAAAAATGAAAATAATGTCATTTATTACTCACCCTCATGTTGTTCTACACCCGTAAGACCTTCGTTCATCTTCAGAAACACAAATAAAGATATTTTTGATGAAATCCGATGGCTCAGTAAGGCCTCTATTGCCAGCAATGTCACTGAACCTCTCAAGATCCAAAAAGGTACTCAAAACATATTTAAAACAGTTCATGTGAGTACAGTGGTTCTACCTTAATATTATAAAGTGACGAGAATACTTTTTGTGTGCCCAAAAAAAAACAAAAAAAAAAACTTTTCAACAATATCTAGTGATGGCCGATTTCAAAACACTGCTTCATGAAGCTTTGAAGCTTTATGAATCTTTTGTTTCGAATCAGTAGTTCGGATCGCGTATCAAACTGCTGAAATCACGTGACTTTGGCGCTTCGAACCACTGATTTGAAACAAAAGATTTGTAAAGCTTCGAAGCAGTGTTTTGAAATCAGCCATCACTAGATTTTGTTGAAAATTCTTTTTTTTTGTTTTTTTGGCGCACAAAAAGTATTCTCGTCGCTTTATAATATTAAGGTAGAACCACTGTAATCACATGAACTGTTTTAAATATGTTTTAGTACCTTTATGGATCTTGAAAGGACATTGCTAGCAATAGAGGCCTCACTGAACCATCGGATTTCATCAAAAATATCTTAATTTGTGTTCTGAAGATGAACGAAGGTCTTACAGGTGTAGAACGACATGAGGGTGAGTAATAAATTACATAATTTTTATTTTTGGGTGAACTAACCCTTCAAGGTGTGTTTTCTGTTTATATCATCACTTATGCCCCCATTTTTTTATAATGCATCTTAGAAAATTTGTTTCAGATTGGACAAAAAAAAAAAGCTTCTTGATTTCTGCACATTCACAACTACCTTCCTAATAACAAACATTATGTAAATAAGAGATTCATTGTGCAGTGTAGTGAACTTCATTGATTGTATCAGGAGTTTTCGCAAAAGTGCAAAACTCAGTCAGTGAGCTTGCGCCAAACTGAAGTGATTGACAGCTTCTGTGATTATAAAAGGAGTGCTTTTACTTGCTTTCTGTATATAATCCATTCACATTTGGAATACATTTTTTTTCATGTTGTTAAGTACGCAACCATATTTAAATGCAGTACTGAATCTGAAATTGTACTGATTGACACTGATAACCATACCAACGGAAGGGACAAAAAAAAAAAAACAATATGGTAACAATTTACAATAAGGTTTATTAGTTAAACCTTAGTTAATGTATTAACTAACATGAACTAACATGAGCAATACATTTGTTACTGTATTTACTAATCTTCCTTAATGTTAGTTAATGGAAATACAGTTGTTCATTGTTTGTTCATGTTAGTTCACACTGCATTAACTGATGTTAACAAGATTTTAATAATGTATTAGTAAATGTTGAAATTAACATTAACAAAGATTAATAAATGCTGTATAAGTGCAGTTCATTATTAGTTCATGTTAACTAGTTAACTAATGTTAACTAATGAACCTTATTGTGAAGTGTTACCCCTGAAATAGAGAATGGTTCTAAAGTGTTGGAGAGTAAATGCAGACTAATAGGTTTGTTATTTATAATGTGTTATTTACTTATAATTATTATTACTATTATTAATTATCTTGATTATTTTTTCACACAGTTAAATAAAATAGTTAAAAAGTTCTAACAGTTTTTGGTACCTAGCTATGATACTGAGAAACGTGAAATTTTACTGGTATTGGAACTAGCTCCAACACCTTTAAGATATGTATAGTTGCTGCATAAAGGTGTGGTCATACTGACAGCGATAAAGTCAATTGTGTGTACACACATTAAGATGCTTCTCAGCTTTCCACCACATCTGTGGTTTGTACTAAAAAACTTATGTGCATCTTAACTGCAGATGAGCATTCTAACAGGTTCTATACATCATAACATCATTTTTTGTAACGTTAGGTTTGGTGTTAAAAATGACAGTGTGAATGCTAAGCGAACCAGGACTAAAATGTAACATTTTCTTTCTTTTTTTTCCCAGACCAAAAGAACCAAGAGAACCGAACAACAAGTGTGAACACACCCTTAGTTTGAAGTGTTAATCCACACATACCCAATTAATGCCTACTATTTAGTCAATATTGTATCCAAAAACAAACAAGCCATGGTTTAGGTAAAGAGAGTGTTTGATAAGAGAAAAAACGTGGCTGTGTTTGTATGATTCAGCTTTGGCCCTGGGGACTGTGAGGAAGCAAACTGTTCCAGCTAATTGAATTCCTCTAGAAAGTCTGCTCCCCAGACAGCAATCACAATCAGCCACAAACACACCATAATGACAAACCATATCACTAAAGACAGAGGTAAATCTGACTCCTTTTTAATATTTTGAATTTAGTAGGCTAAGCTTCCTACCAAGACATGTGGTATATATTTCACCCCCAGACCGTCTAATTTAATCCAGATACAAGGAACACCCTAAACTGCAATCATATTTGGCCATCAACTGTGTGGATGTGTGTGTAACTAAATGCAGCACAGAAAGAGTTTCAAGTTTTAAAATTTGTTCTCAACAAACAAAAATGTTACACCCTGCAAACCTCAACTATCTTTTAAACATTAATTCTGAACAAATTACAAAGTCAAACTCATTAAGTGTAACAAGTTGTCTCATGCAGTTAAATATTACATTAAAGGGTTATTTCACCCAAAAATGAAAATTCTGTCATTAATTACTTAAATGACAGACTTGACTTTATTCAACTATATTAATTGAATAAAGTTTTTTTTTTGTTTTGTTTATTTTTGCTTTTTGCACAATTTATTTTCGTCGCTTTATAAAATTAAGGTTGAACCACTGTAGTCACACTGACTATTTTAACGATGTCTTTACTACCTTTCTGGACCTTGAATGCGCGCTCCTTTTTCAACGCGTTCTTCAAACAGCTGTGGTAAGTCGGATCAGTCTACAAACACGGTGAGTCATGTCATCCTCTCCCAGCATTGCTACCTGTTCCATTTGCCACATGTTCACCATAGCTCTCTCTGTCAGCGACGAGGGATTTACATGTCATAAATGTAGGGAAATAGTCAGGCTGACAGAGAGAATCTCAGAATTAGAGACACGCATCCAAACTTTAATCGAGGATAGTAAGAATGCAAGGGCTTCAGATACTGTTTTGGATGCGACTAGCTTAGTGAACTCTGTACATTGTTCGGTTCCGGATGTAGAGCCCGCGCAGCAGGGCACTTGGGTAACTGTGAGGCGGCATAGCCGCAGAAAACACCACTCTTCCGTTCCAATAAGAACATCAAACAGGTTCTCCCCACTCAGTGACGCACCCACTGAGAATCCTGTTGAAAGTGCCCTAGTTATTGGCGATTCTATTACACGGAACGTGAAAATAGAGACACCAGCCACCATAGTCACATGTTTGCCGGGAGCCAGAGCACCTGACATCAAAGCAAATTTAAAAGTGCTGGCTAATGCTAATCGTAAATACTCTAAGATTATTATTCACGTCGGCACTAGTGATGTTCGACTTCGCCAGTCGGAGATCACTAAAATTAACATTAAAGAGGTGTGTGAACTCGCAAGTACAATGTCAGGAGAAGTAATTTGCTCTGGCCCCCTTCCTGTTCGTCGGAGTGATGAGATAGTTAGCAGATTATCATCACTCAATGGCTGGCTGTCTAAGTGGTGTCCGCAAAATAATATAGGTTTCATAGACAATTGGAAAAGTTTTTGGGGCAGACCTGACCTGTTGAAAAGAGATGGTATTCATCCCTCCCGGGATGGTGCTGCTCTTCTCTCTAGTAATATGGCACATAGTCTTAGAGCTGAAACATGACAAACTGGGGCCCAAGTCAGGAAGCAGACAGACTGGCTAAACCGACCGTCTGCTAGCTGCCTCACGTTACAGAAGTCAGATAATTCAGATAACTCCCAACACATAGAAACTCTTACACCTAGATATTTTCAAATAGAGACTGTGTCTGTACCCCGAATTAGTAAAAACAAAAAACTTCCAAACCCATTTAATGGTAAAAATTTAATTGATGTTCAACAAATAAAAAATAGACATAATAATGCTAAACAGATGATAAAACTCGGGTTGTTAAATATTAGATCCCTTTCTTCAAAATCACTTATTGTTAATGATATTATCAAAGATAATAATCTAGATGTGCTGTGTTTGACAGAAACTTGGCTAAAACCGGATGATTACATTACTTTAAATGAGTCTAGTCCTCAAGGTTATGATTATCGACACAATGCCCGTCAGAAAGGCAAAGGGGGTGGTGTTGCTGTAATCTATAGTAATACTTACAGTATTAGTCAGAAGTCTTTCAAATATAATTCCTTCGAAGTGATGGTACTTTACGTAACATTATGTAAGTTGACATTTGTGCTGGCTACTGTATACAGGCCACCAGGACACCATACAGACTTTATCAAAGAATTTGCTGACTTTCTATCGGAGTTAGTACTAGCTGCAGATAAAGTCCTTGTTGTTGGTGATTTTAATATCCATGTAGATAATAAAAAAGATGCATTAGGATTGGCATTTGCAGATATTCTAAACTCTATTGGTGTTAGACAACACATGTCAGGACCCACTCATTGTCGTAATCATACTTTAGATCTAATATTGTCACATGGAATCGATATTGATGCTGTTGAAATTCTGCAGCAGAGCGATGACATCTCAGATCATTATCTAGTCTCGTGTATACTACATTTAGTCAAGGCGGCTAAACTGCCTCCATGCCATAAATATGGTAGAACCATCAGTTCTACCACTAAAGATCGCTTTATAAATAATCTTCCTGATCAGTTTCATCGCCTTAGCATACCAGAAAGCTTAGAAGACCTCGATGTTGCAACAGAAACTATTGCCTCTGTCTTTTCCAGCACATTAGACTCAGTTGCTCCTTTGCGCTTAAAAAAGATTAAGGAAATTAATCCAATGCCATGGTACAATGAGCACACTCGGGCCCTAAAGTTAGCAGCCAGCAAAATAGAGCGCAGCTGGAAGAAAACAAAACTAGAAGTATTTCGCATTTCGTGGAGAGAGAGAATGATTGAGTACAGAAAGGCCCTAAAATCTGCTAGATCTGCCTATTTTTCAAAACTTTTAGAAGAAAATAAACACAACCCTAGGTATTTATTTGATACAGTGGCTAAATTAACAAGAAATAAAGCTTCAACTTCTGATGTTTCCAAAGAGCACAGCAGTAATGACTTTATGAACTTCTTTACTTGCAAGATTGATAATATTAGAGAAAAAATTATAACCATGCAACCGTCTACTACAGTATCGCGTCAGATAGTGCATTGTAGTGTCCCTGAGGAAAAATTCAATTCATTTACTGCTTTAGGAGAGGAAGAATTGTCTAAACTTGTTAAATCATCAAAATCAACAACATGTATGTTAGACCCTATACCGACTAAGCTATTGAAAGAAATGCTTCCAGAGGTTATAGATCCTCTTCTTAATATCGTCAATTCATCTTTATCACTAGGACACGTACCAAAAACTTTTAAGCTGGCTATTATTAAACCTCTTATTAAAAAACCACAACTTGATCCTAGAGAATTAGTCAATTACAGGCCGATCTCAAATCTCACTTTTCTGTCAAAAATACTAGAAAAGGCAGTATCATCACAACTATGTTCCTTTTTAGAAAGAAATAGTATCTGTGAGGATTTCCAGTCAGGATTTAGACCGTACCATAGTACTGAGACTGCTCTCATTAGAGTTACTAATGATTTGCTCTTATCATCAGATCGTGGTTGTATCTCTCTATTAGTGTTACTGGATCTTAGTGCTGCATTTGACACTATTGATCACAATATTCTTTTAAATAGACTCGAAAATTATGTTGGCATTAGTGGAATTGCATTGTCATGGTTCAAATCATACTTATCTGACCGTTATCAGTTTGTAGTAGTAAACGAAGAGATGTCATATCGATCACAAGTTCAATATGGAGTACCGCAAGGCTCAGTACTAGGACCGTTGCTGTTCACTCTGTACATGCTACCCTTGGGAGATATCATTAGGAAGCATGGCGTTAGTTTTCACTGTTACGCTGATGATACTCAGCTCTATATTTCTTCGCGCCCTGACGAAACTTACCAATTCACAAAATTAACGGAATGCATAGCTGATATAAAAAATTGGATGACCAGTAATTTCCTACTACTAAATTCAGCAAAAACAGAGATTCTAATTTTTGGGCCAAAAACTTCTTCACGTAATAACCTAGAATACTGTCTAACACTTGATGGCTGCTCTGTTAAGTCTTCGTCGTCAGTTAGGAACCTGGGTGTGCTCTTTGATACCAATCTTTCATTTGAAGGCCATGTTACTAGCATCTGTAAAACCGCATTCTTCCATCTTAAAAATATATCTAAACTACAAAATATGCTCTCAATGAAAAATGCAGAACAGTTAGTTCATGCGTTCATGACCTCAAGGCTAGATTACTGTAACGCTTTACTGGGTGGTTGTTCTGCTCGCCTGATAAATAAACTACAGCTCGTACAAAATGCAGCAGCTAGAGTTCTTACTAGAACTAGGAAGTATGACCATATTAGCCCGGTTCTGTCAACACTGCATTGGCTTCCTGTTAAACATCGTATAGATTTTAAAATCTTGCTAATTACTTACAAAGCACTAAATGGTTTAGCTCCCCAGTACCTGAGCGAGCTCCTAATTCATTATAGTCCTTCACGTCTATTGCGATCTCAGAATTCAGGCCAGCTGATAATACCTAGAATATCAAAATCAACCGCAGGCGGTAGATCCTTCTCCTATTTGGCACCTAAACTCTGGAACAATCTTCCTAGCATTGTTCGGGAAGCAGACACACTCTGTCAGTTTAAATCTAGACTAAAAACGCATTTCTTTAACCTGGCATACACATAACACATTACCAATTTATATTTTCAAATCCGTTAAAGGATTATTAGGCTGCATAAATTAGGTCAGCCGGAACCGGGAACACTTCCTATAACACATGATGTACTCGTTACATCAGAAGAAGAATGGCATCTACGCTAATATTAGTCTTTCTGGTTATCCCGAGGTTCACCGTAGTCAACCGGATCCGGGCCGTATCCAGGTGAGACCAAGGACCTGCGCCTTGACACGACCACAACGCAGCCCTGAAGTATCAGCAGAGATTGAGTCAACTAGATCATCCACTGTGAGGGCCTCATCGACACGACAGCCACGACACAGTTCCTCAACAACCGTCCATACCGGCGTGATGAATACGATCCTCAATTGGATGGAACTGGAATAAATACTTTAAATGTTGCAATCCTATTGGACTTACGATGGCAACCTGAATCGTAACAAAGCACTATTGGCCAGAGGAGAACTGGCCCCCCGACTAAGCCTGGTTTCTCCCAAGGTTTTTTTCTCCATTTAAACACCTATTTGCCACTTGTCTGCCACCTGATGTCACCTGATGGAGTTTGGGTTCCTTGCCGCTGTCGCCTTTGGCTTGCTTAGTTGGGGACACTTGACATTTGACTTGACATTTGATATTCAACAGTGCTTTGATCTGCCTGCATTGACACTATTCTTTTATAATGTACCAGTTATCAATGTAAAGCTGCTTTGACACAATCTACATTGTAAAAAGCGCTATATAAATAAAGGTGACTTGAAAGTGGTAATTGAGTTGCTGTCTATGGGGGGTCAGAAAGCTCTCGGATTTCATTAAAAATATCTTCATTTGTGTTCCGAATATGAACGAAGGCCTTACAGCTGTGGAACGACATGAGGGTGCATAATTAACTACAGTATATTTATTTCTGGGTGAACTAACCCTTTAACAAATTATTATTTAAGGATGGCATTAAAGTATTTTTCTTGAAAAGTCATGTTTTCATATTTCTTGTAAACGTTGTTTGATTAATGACACAATAGACATAACCATAGTTTACTTTTTTTTTTTCCTCCACTTGTTTACGTTAATTGAGGACAAACTGACTGTTTACATAAAAAGCATTTTGAACAAGAAGTTGATTTGATTTGATCATTTCATTTGAAAATGCAATGCTACTGAAATAGACTGGTGTAAATTTCACAGGAAATTTCCCAGAATAGAAACATATGTGGCTGAATAGTATTTTTACACAGAGCTTCGGAACTTCTTCTGAAAATTAGGTCATGAGGAACTTGTTTAATGACACACCATGACATTAAGGCCCAAAATACACACACTGTCACCATGGAATTATAAGGTTCTATCTGACATTTTTGTCAAAATTGAGTTATTCACATATTCTGTGACAACTTATTCACATTATGTGATGTTTTTCTTTAAGTTGTTGTGTACATTTTGGGACTTTTTTTTAGAAAACAAAAAGGTTCTACAAGAGTATGGAATGCATAAGCTCTGAAGCTCAATATCTCAAAACTGCTCAGAATGCAGATAGAATCTTATAATTTCAAGTTGGTGACTACACAATTTGTAGAGAATCTTGCTGAGAAAGTTAGTTAAAGCTAATTAAACTATAATGTTTATAGCAAACTGCATGAAAACAACATTTGACAATGCAGGAAGACATGTTAAATACGGTAAATGGGACAGCACGCTTAATACGCCCAGGCCAAACATTTCGCGTTCACATTTGCATACTTGTGTAAAGTATGTTTCTGGCCTAAGGCAACAAAGTGGCCAATTGTTAAGTGTCTCTATGGATTGGCTGATGGTCTCTCTCAAAGAACAGGCATACGCTCCCTACGCAAGGGCAGAGCAGTGCACCGTGGGCCGTGGTGATATGTGATGACCTCAGCAGAGGCTGGGAGTGGGGCAGCTGAGACGAAAGAGTCTGACCCACTCTAGACTTTCCACTGGTCAACAGCACAGACTGAAAGAACAGCTGGATCAAAAGATGAATACCTCTAAGATCCATTTAATCCTAAAAAGTTAGCACTGAGCTGTGTGAAGAATCTTCAAAATAAAAATAAAAACAACAATAAAGTAAATACCAGAACAACATGCGGGTGAGTAAATCATGACAGAATTTGCCACAAGTTTCATTTTTTTGGGTGGTGAAGATATTGCTTTAACCACTGCTGAATGGGTTTGCTGTTTGCAAGTCTGTATTTATAATTGGGTGACACTTTCCTTATGCACATTTGGTGAAGGTAAAGTGTGTAATATTTTGATGTTAAAATACCTTTTCCTTTCCCAATTTAATATGCAAGGACAACTATAATAAATCATTTGTATGATGATTTCCCTTAGAAGCGTAAACACTTAGGCTCTAAACACTGCAACACTGGCTCAACCAATGGCATCATTTTTGGGGCGGGACTACTACTATTTTTGCTATCTAGGGTTGTGTTTCCCAAAAGCTTTAAGCTGCGGTCACACAAGACTTTAAGCATGCAAAATTTCTTCGGACACTGCAACGGTCGTGATATGACGTCACACTCTGCAGCGTCTTTTTTATAAACATGAATTCAACATATAACAAATAGTAATACACTCAAAAAATCTACTCGACTTTACTGCAAAAAATTTTTTCTTTTAATTCAGCCAAGCGGTCACGCCGTGACATATCAATCTTCTACTGGTCACACATCTTCACGTGATGCGAATTCGCAGCTCAGAGTTCGCCAAACTCGAACTTTGGAACGCAGCGAAATGCGTGAGCTTGCGTTTGTGGTCTGATGCATTCGCATGCGTATGAATGGAAGTCAATGGAATGAAGTGTAGTGTGACCACCCCTTTAGCCAACTATATTCATATGTTCTATCATTACCAACATAGTTCAATGATTTTTTGTTTCCTAAAACCATAGTTTCAACAAACATTCGCAAACAGCATAGCAAAGTTGTACTCGCTCTAAAGCTCGTGCTGAGCTGTCTTTTGGGCCGAGCTGACAAATGATGTTGCACGCTTCAAACAAGTAGCGCTGTTTCTTTCTGCTTGTGGCGCATTTACCATTTAATGTTTGCATACGCAACAGAAATGGCAGCGCTTATCACGTAGGCAAATTGGTAGTGACACCAGTGCGACCTCTAACAAAGTTTGGTCGCATCGGCAGGAAAAAAGGTGGCAAAATGTGAACATTTAGTTACACTCGGGATAATCTTCACGTGTTTTAGGTCCTGTCAGTTTAAACAATCAATCAATTTTGGACCATTCGAGTGCAAGAAGACACGAAAGAGAATTCAATTTAGAACTCATCATGCGCTGTTTTCTGTGTGCACACACAGAGGCACACAGACAGCACGCAAACACTGTTCGTTTATGCGCCTATTTGTGCTTGAACGGACACGTACATGCAAAATTATGTCAAAATGCCCATCTCGAAGAGCATCCTCGTAAACACAGTCGCTTATTGCTTACTTGAACATAAACAATTGAAAAAGAAAACAGATTTGTATCATTATATCGGATCTGTGCATTCAGTCTTAAAGTGACAGCAGCCTAATATTCCTGCTGCTGTCTGTGTCATTAATGTTAATCAAATGAGAAAAGACGAAGAGAAAATCACTTTTGTAGCTGTAATAAAGATTAATTATATTTAATTTATACAGTGAAGACTATGCAGTGTTATTTTACCTTTGATTATTCAATTTCTGTATCTGAATATTGTTAGACTTATCTGAAAAACAAAGCATTTATTCCATTGTATTTACATATGCTTGTAATCTGTTTATTATTTCCTATGCAGATGCACTCCCCTACAAAATCACCCCAGTCATTCTAGATTGATTAATTCTTTCCAAATAGAGCTAATCTAGTCATCTGGTGAAACTGTTTTCATATCGCTGACAAACAAAATATTGCAATTTTTTCCAATATCGTGCAGCCCTATTATTTACAGCAATAATCTGACATTAATTCAACCTTGAACTGACTGATTAGTGATTAGACTGATTAGACTGACAAGTGTGGCATCAATAATGACAGTTCTAGATTGTTGAACCAACATGGTATGAACAATCAATGTGAGAAACTCCAAAACTCCAAACTCCAAAGTCTCCAAAGATGCATCATACTTTGGTAATTAAGCAGCAAGTTACATTGTTGAACGGGAAACACACGCCTGTTTGGTGGCACTAGTGGTACAAAAATTTCTTAATCTACACATCTCATCAGTTCTACTACTGATTTTTCTAGCAGATATCAGTAAAGTGTGTTTCGATATCTCTATAGCCAACACACACACTGTTGTCTTTGTTCTGCTCTGTTCCTCAACATGTGACATTTTGCCGGCAGCATTAGAATAAAGTCTCTGACATTTACCTTACACAGTTTGAAATACAGACTTTAGAACATTTCTAGACTGCTGCTGCAGGAAGGGCAGTTAAGGCAATGTCTGACGGCATAAGCATGCCTCTATGAGATGAGCCCCATAAGTCTGCTCAGAGAACACATCAGACAGAGGGTGAGCAAAACAGGATGACATGACACTGCCTAGAAAAAAAAAAACAAGATATTTTCACTTCAACAAATGCTCCAGCTTAAAGGTACAGCCTAGTTAGAAGAGCAAGTGGAATAAAACACCAGAATGTTCAGAACGGTCATCTGTGTTTCCACGGTTACCTTTCCAGGGTTCTGCATGCTGATGTTGTGACCAGCTGCTTCATTCAGCTGCTTCCTTTCTGAACACTAATTCATGCACATTATGGATATGGTTTCTCCTTTGTGCTAAGCATTTACACAATTTATTTCAACATGCAAACCTCAAGAAGCATTGGGTTAATGATTAAAAAAAAAAAAAAAAGCATTTCAAAATGGAGCAAAAATGTACATGTGAGTTGCAAACTGCTTTTGTGGTTAAGGAGAATGTGACAATGTCCTGGAAGTGGTTTTGTGCAGTGTTTCGACAATTCCACCAGTAAATACCAACACAATGTTTTGTCAATGACAGAAATGGTGCACGTGTTTCCAAATTGATCTGTTTTTAAGGGGAAGCTCCATTAAAGTGTAACTTCACCGATTTTCAACCCGCTTTGTATTGTTACAATACCTGTAGTATAAGTAAATGAACAATATTTACTCATTCTCCGTCTTACCTGGACCGAGAATTCACATTTATTTGTCAGCAAAAGTCTACCGGATGACATGTTTTGGACTTTAAAGGGGTCATGAACTGAGAAAACATATTTTCCTTGAGCTTTTGATATATAAGAGGTCATCATACAATAAGAATATCTTGTAAGTTTCAGAACTGAAAACTTCCTTGTTAGCCTAAAAACAACTTTTAATATTACCAATCCCAGCGAACGACTTAGAATGTGCCTATTTATGACGTAATAGATAGGTGAAAGACTGCCTCTGCAGAAGAAAATCAACAACTACTTCACCATTGCAACTTTGGCAACTTTCAGTTGAGCATTATTTTTTTATGCGGTACATTTCACTGTGGGGTTTTTTGGTAAAACAGTCTTTGGAGCAGGCTTTGGATGGGCGTTTCTGACCATTTGGCCTAAAACACTGTTCGTGGTCATCCAGTTTGAAATGTTGATGTAACGAGGTTAGTAGATCAGGGAAAGAGGAGTCAGGAACCGGCGAACGTTCAAACAGACTTTAGTATATATATCAAAATAGACAAACAACAAAACGAAAGTAAAAGCTAATCTAAAAAGCTAATCTTTATGTAAAAACAACATAAAGTCCAGGCCTGGTCCTCTCTTGTCCTTCACTGTCGACGCTCCGCCCTTTATGCTTCCGGAGCTCCTCCGTGAGAGATACGAGTCCAGTGCAGTGCGCAGGTGACGCTCCTTAGCAATCACACATGTAGGGTTTTTTCCAGATTTTCCATCGTGGCATTCTCTCTGTAGCTATATACGTGCTGGATCCTTCACTGGAAACCGAAAGTAACTCTCTGCCGCTAAACATTTACTCTTTGAATTCTTGCACCCAGGAACAATACAAGTTGACACCATATTGACTAAAAGTTTGCCAAGAAGTGCTTCCTAGCGGTTTTTGACTGTGGTAAGCGTATTCATAGCAGAATGGTGGGAGTGGCCTTGGAAGGCAACATACCCAGTGCAATATGGGTGTTGAAGTTCTCTTACCTATTTGTCAAAAGGGAAGACAACATCCTTTTTTCTCTGTTTTCTGAAGTCAGGGAGCATCGACTTAAAAAAAAAAAAAAAAAAACTTAAACTTTCTACTATATAGGCAGCCACGTTTTATTGAAAAACCCCTTTGAAAGTACCCCTTTCAGGCTTGCCAGTAAACAGCCACTGATTGGCTAACATCATTGCATAGGAAACAGTATCAATGCCCCTCTACAGTGTTTTGATAACATTATAAAACATTTATAAAACATTTACGGTTACGATGTTGCTGTGTTTCCAATTTAGTTGGTTGTTTTATCTTTTAACAAACCTTTCTTTGCGAACTCATTTACAAAACAATCTGTAGTAAAATGCTTTGAACAAACATATAATCCTCTGACAATTCAGGACGGCATTAAAAATAAACCATTCACTTGTTTCTGACGCTGGGATCCTTCTGAAGTCTGTACAGAGACGCAATCGAGCTGTTTAAACTGTGAACAAAGTGAACGTTCATTTACTCTTCCATTTGTCCTGTTGTCGACAGACTCAAGTGCGTGGGGTACGTCAGAAACTGAATGTGCATGTGTATACTGTGTCCAGTGTAGACAGCGTCAGTGATTATAATGGGCTCTATTTGCTTTTGATGCGACACAACGCTCACATCCAGTATAGGCACTGAATACCATTTGTCGATGTCTTGTTCTGGAGGCAGTCATATGCAAATGTATTTGCCTGTGCTGTGTGATGTCACAAAACCCACAATATCCAAATGAACTGTTTTTGGAGCTTGGCTAAAGGAATGCTTTGTTTATATTGAGAAGGGCAATTTAAGCTACAGTATGAAACTTGCAGGATGTTTTACTGGAACAAAGACCTCTTATATGACAAAAGATAAAGGAAAATTTGATTTCTCATGTCATGACCCCTTTAAGTAATTCCTACTTACTAACTCCGGGGAAAGAGAGAGAGAGAGAGAGAGAGAGAGAGAGAGAGAGAGAGAGAGAGAGAGAGAGAGAGAGAGAGGCAGAGGCAGAGAAAGACATTATGTGTGTGATTTCCACCAACCCTGAAATAGATGCCACACATCCCACTAAGCTTACTTAATTTTTCCAGATGGAACAGTTAGTGTGTACGATTTGTAGGAGGGTTATAGTGTGTCGCTGTGTGAAGGTTCATGAGTGCATCCAGTTCTGATACTGATGGAAAAGAATAAATCAAACAAAGCAAGAATCAAGACTACATGTGCCTGGCAGACACACAGACAGCCCACCAATTACTGTAGGCTTCCTATAGACAACATTCTTGGGGATCAGGCACCACAAAAATGCTGTCTAGGTAGGCAGCTCATTATGTGTTGTGACAGATCCAGAACATTCAAATAAATACAATTCACAGTTACTTTATCATAAAAGGAATTTTTCACCAAAAAACAATTCTGTTGTTCCAAACACTTTTTTTCCCTGTTGTTTTCTTTCTTTCTTTTTTTAGTGGAACACAAAAGTAGAAATTTTGCAAACACCAGATTTGAAAATGTGCACACGCAGATTAAATTTGAGAACTATGATGGATGCTTTTTATTAAATGATGACCTAAGTATGTTCCTCATACAAATCTATCATATGGATTCAGAAGACTTGAAATAAATACACATGATGCTCAAAAATATTGTCTAGACATGTTAGTCTTGAGCATCAATATCACTGTTGAATTGATGTTTAAAGAAAAACACTGCTATGGCTATAAACGGGCTGTCCAGGGCTAATAGCCTCCGACTGTGAGCTGCGAGGCCATAAGCAAATGGCATAAACTGGTATCATTATTTCACATAGAAGGAGGACACAAGTATTGAATCTCATTTGCTCCAATTTATTTGTGATCACATGGCTACCGTTTAAACAGCTCTATTAAGGCTTTTAGCCCAAACGAGCACACATTTAAAAAGATATTGATTAATTCTCATATGTTCATGCCTCATTTCTTTACAGAGAATGATCATTTCTATTAGCTTTCCACTAAATTATGCGATCTGAAGAGTTCTGAGCGCTCTCTGCCCTCTCACTGCCATCAACACTATAGTGGGGCAGAAATGTCATCAAAATGATAAAAATACCCATTTAAAGAGTTCCTGTTTTTTATATTAATAACAAGCATATGATATAGGAGTTATCACACAAGCAAGAGTGCTGTTTTTACGAACATCTGCATGATCGCAAATCTGACAGATTTTATACAACAGTTCAATAAACAACAAATTACTAACTTTTATAGACACAACAGAATGTGTTGTCTATAAAAGTTAGTAATTTGTTGTTTATTTTTGCTCCATCAAAGAAAATAGAACAAACAGCAGAATCGCTGCATCTCCAAGCAACACAGTGTTTTGTTCCTCAAAGAATCTGCATATTTGAACGAATAAGATGAGTAAATTATTCAATTAAGCTACCCGTTCATAAATGTAGTCGTTTGCTAAGTTAAATGAATTAGCATTTTGCACGAATTGGTTTATTGAAGGATTCAACTCACTCATTAAGACATTGACTTGCCACCACTTACTGGCGGTTTTAGTTTCATATTTAAAAAGTAGCCTATTATTTTATTTTTTCAATCATTTAATATTTCTACATTAAAAATGTTATCTTTAAAACATTAATCTCTTAACATAATTAATGCAATTATAATTGCTGTGTAAAGCCATTCATGTCACGTCTGAGCAGCATTTAACAGTATGTGTAAATGCATGGATGGATTTTGTTGATACTGATTTCATTTGATTGGTAATAGCCATATGGTGACTTTTTATTCTGATTGAAATTGTTGATTAAATTTAAGAATCTGACATAAGAGGACACAGATATGACAATAAATTTTAAAATACTGTTCATCTCTGGTTTTATTGCTCAGTGTTATTTCAGTGTTTTGATCTTCTCTCAACTGAGAGAGTACAGCCTGTATTTTACTGTATTATAATGACTATTTAATATTACCTCTAAACTTTGACTAGGCTAGGCATGTTGCTTATTAATTGTTCTAGGAACCTCAAAAGCATATTTTAATTTTTGTGTATTTTGTGCTACTCCATAATGATGTTCTAGTTGAGGTCATTTGTAGCAAACATAAACTCAAGCCCAGGGGCCCCCAGCCCCTAAGTCCTGCCCTAGATATACAGTACATGGTCTCAATAACACACATGTACTGAATGCCACAAAACCGAGTTTAGAGTACTGATATTGAGTCCGACAGCACTGTGACTTTTCACCATTTGTATCACTGCTTGTGTTTGCGGCATTCCAGACAGGTGTATTACAAATCCTAGAATCACTTAATTATCCGATTAGTTTGAAAATTCGTTCAGGAGTGAAAGACCACCAAGACCACTAGACAAAGTATCTGTCAACTAAATTTCACTCAATAATAACTTCTTGATTATTTAATGGCTGTACAGAATCAATATCACACTCAGCACAGTGTGATTATATATATATATATATATATATATATATATATATATATACGTGTGTGTGTGTGTGTGTGTATAAAGCACACACGAGAAAATTTAATTAAAAAAAACATTACTCAACGATGTAACGATGACCTAGTTAACACAGTTTAAGCAACAACAACCCAGTAGGCGTTAATAAACAAATTTTGAGCTGCAGGAGAGGGTTTGAGCTGAAGTGAAGGATGCGGACTGCAGGTTTATGCCGACACAGCAGAATAACTGAGGTCAGGAGCGTGAGCAAACTAAATATCGGTCGCATCTAAAAAATATTAGTAAGAGCAAAGGCAACATTGTGTGTGCAGTGTGTTATAAATCACTGCATGCAACAAAATCACAACTGCAGCATCCATAGTGTAAATCACATTACATAGACTTATTATTATTAATGTATACGTTTATATGTAGAGAATGAGGGCATGTATTGAAATGCAGTGGATGGTGAGCACGCTTCCATTTCTAATAAACTACAATAACCAATACAAATAATGCACTTACCCAGATGATAGCCTAAAGTCCTGTTTTTATGTTTTCCATGGTACACAACCCAATCACAAAGATTTCCGTGATGGTGTAAAGAATAACAGACGACCAGGGATCAGCGAGTAAATAGCGTTTTCAGCAGGATATTATTCACTGCTCCGAGCGGCTGGCTGATGATGGCGCAGCGGCAGCATAATGAAACTCAATGGCGCTGCGTTTTGATTGACAGCTCCTTCAGCCAAAAGAATGCTCTGGATCGCGTTCAACATGAGCTTGAGCATTTCATTGGCTGAGAAATCTGTCAATCAGCCCCCACCCGAGGGTTTGTAAACAGGGTAGGCGAAAGACTGAACACGCCGGGCGACCGACACACACGAGTCGGTTTTATGACTCCTCGGTGATGGTTTTCATGTCAGTTTGAAAGTGTTAAAATAATTTACAAAGAATGGTGAATCAAAAATTGAGGAATTCCATCAAATGAGTCACCCCCTCTCCCGTAATCCCCCTTCTGCGACAAAATCCAAGCAAATCTGTGCTAATGCATTGACTAAACTGTAATCTTGCTTTTAAAACTGTAGCCGCGCTTATAATAAACAGAATGTTGTCGTCGTTTGATGTTGACGCCAGTATAGTTATCGTTATAGTTATCTTTCTTGGTGTGAGTGGGACTTGACTGTGCAGCATCCATCGAGGCCACTATTGAGCTTATTTTAAATGGCAGGGACTTCTAGCACAGTTTCCTTAGTAATTTAACAGTATAATGAAAATTCTAAATATGTTTATTGTGTTGAAAGTTTATATAAAAAAATCAGTAAAGTAGTGGCGGCTGTGCTATATTGTTGTGAATATAATCACTCCGCTGTGTGCATGTCTAGCCTTAGTCTATTCACAATAGGCTACACTACAGCATATTTCTAATGTCTTTTTTTTTTTTTTTTTTTGTATAATAATTAATCTAAATCCTGAAAACAGCTGTTGTTTGCTTGATTAGAGTAAGTTAAATTAACAGACAAATTTAGATATGTTGATTTTTGATGGATGGATGCACACGCAGTCTATCAGGTTCAAGAGCCTTATAACAGAGATGCTTGGCTCAATGCTTCCATCTGTCGACCAGTCAGCATATTTTACACATATTAAATGATCTCTCCTCCGTTCTATGACAAATTAAACGAATGCTTACGTTCAGGATATTGCCGAAAGAGCCATTCTGTACTGTCAATGTGTCATGCAAAGAAAAGAGATTAATTTAAACTTATAGTCTCACAAAGCCAGATCTATATAGTCTAAATATACTTTATAATCAACCTATCATAACAATGTCCCAGGTGAAAAAAAAGTACATTTCTAAAATGTAGGGGAGACCGGGGGCAATTGTAACTGGGGGCAATTGTAACATCTCATATTACACCAGTCAGAAATGAGACAGATCCATGAAACTCATTTTGCATGTGCTCTGTGGAGATCCCTCTCTGCTTGCCAAAGGACAAGCTTCTAAATCATACTTGTTAAAAACTCATTTTTGAGGTATAAAAGTAATTTTTTTTTTCATCTACAGTATTTTCCTCATACTGTCTTAACCATAAATGTCTATGAATTTAAACATGTCTTGTTTTGATAACCATTCTGTTGTCTAACATTTGATATCTTTGTCAAACATTAGCTTCGTTGTTTCTAGCTAGCAGGGTAGCTTGTCACGGGGTGGTACAGTCGGGGGCAATTGTAACTATGTTACAATTGCCCCAGACACCATCAAAATAGTGTCCAGCTTAGTAAGGACATCAAAATAGATTATTTTTTCCAATAATTTAAGAAAAGTGTTTTTGCCTCTCGATCTGGGGATCCATTTTACTGAATAGGCCTTGTACACTCTCTGTTCACAGCAAGCCTAGGTTCAGACCAAGAAAAACAGCAAGGGGAGTTAATTAATTGTTCTGGATAATATGGATGTAGTGGATATTAAATAGTTTTAACTATATCCAAATTCTCTGGAGTTTATTGTGGTCATTGGTATTTATATGAAGGTATTACATGTGTTGTTACAATTGCCCCCATATGCTGTTACAATCACCCCTACATGTGGGGGCAGATGTAACATTTGACTTCTAATGTTTCAATCAATATTGTGACTAACATTGCTTGTAAAAACATTTGGTGACTGTTAACAAGTAGAACACATATAAAAGTTACTGACATAAAAAATCCAAATATTTCAAAAGGTTTTTGAGTAATGATGACATGACCAAAATTTGTTACAATTGCCCCCGGTCTCCCCCTACTTAAAGTGCTCTATTTTCATGCACTAATTTTGTACTTAATATACTAAAAATTCTTCTTTAGTACTTCTTAAGATAATCTTAAGAACATCTAAGTGTACTCAACTATGCTATTTTAAGACACCATGAAATATGAACTAAAATGTGCTTTTAATAGCTATACTATCCCTGTATTTAAAAAAATGTATTTAGATACCACTTATAGTACATTTGAACCCATAGTGTACTACAAGTGGTAACTAAATATATTTTTTTAAATACAGAGATAGTATATTAAAAGCACAATTTAGTTCATATTTAATGGTGTCTCAAAATAGCACAGTTGAGTACACTTAGATGTTCTTAAGACTATCTTAAGAAGTACTAAAGAAGAATTTTTAGTATATTAAGTACAAAATTAGTGTGCAAAAATAGAGCACTTTAAGTACATTATAGAAGCAGGGCTTGACATTAACTTTTTTGCTCACCAGCCACTGTGGCTAGTGGTTTTCCAAAGTTACTAGCTACTCAGCACTTTAACTGGCCACAATTTTGCTGATTGGGAAATTACATTTTATATGATTAAAGTTGACTTTGGCATGCTAAAATTACTTGATTTTGAGTCATTTTACTTGATTTAGCTAGATTTAAAACGCTTTCAATCTTTCAGATGCAGATTAACCACCCTTATCAAAACTACATGGTATATCAGCTGGTATGTATGGGTGGGCAATATGACCATAATATGAGAAATTTTATAATTTTATTTTCTATAAAGTTATTTTTGTTAGGCTATACAAAATGAAAAAAAAAAAAAAAAAAAAAAAAAAAAAAGCAAATTACCAATACAATAGTAAACTAAATAACTTTTTTTTTTTTCATATACAGTAGGTTTATTTAACATGTATACATTTATTTAACTGTTGGATTAACATTAATGACAGACAGGTATTTAATTGGGCTGCTGAATGCTCTGTGCATGGACGTAATATACTGACACATATCCAGTTTTTACCCACCTGTTTACGTCCACTTAAGCCATAACCGACTGTATTCACGCGAGATACTCCACACAATGAACATTTTGACATCTGTGTGTGCGTGTATTTGACTATTTAGGCGCAAGGAGAACTGATCGGGCGCGCGACAGAGAGAGAGAGAGCGAGCGCACGCGAGAGAGCGCTTCTGTTGTGAGTCATTCAGCGCTATTCCGCCTATCCCACCTTCACTAACTGCACGTTCATCGATAACGAATTGTGATTGAATTGTAATTTTGTGCTACAACAAGCTTGGCTACCTTTGATTAGGCTGTAGGCTGAAATTATATTCAACCCGCCAAAGTGGCTAGTGGGAGTGGCTGTCTTACCCGCCACAGCTGAAATCTACCCGCATTTGGCGGGCGTACTTTTTTTTTTTCACCTGGGGTAGTTGTAATTACCTCTTCCACGTCGCTATGATCAGATGCTTTCTTAACTGCGGTTTTCTCAACGCTGTCATTTTTGTTGTATGTTTATTTTGGTATAGTTATTGGGGAAAGCTTGCAGCACATAGCCTATTTTCATATTCGTCACTCTCAACAGCGTGGACGGCGTCGGGATGTTCGTAAACAGTAGGCTATATTGCTGCAAAGGTATTTTCAACTCCTTTTTACATATAAGCAAAGAAGGAAAAATTAGCGTTGCATTGAGTATATCGGGCCTTGAATTACATTCAGTTTCTTGTACGTTACGTTTGTACCATACTGAAGGTAAGAATGCTTTTCTAACACACACGTATCCTTATGAGGACATTCCATATGCTTAATGACTTTTATACTGTACAAACTGTATATTCTATCTTCTAACCCTAAACCTACCCATCACAGAAAACGTTATGCAATTTTACATTTTCACACTTAGACCTACATCACTTAGTTTGATTTATTAGCTGTTTTGCATATAGCATATACACATGGGCGGACTTTCCATCAGGCTTTACTGGGCTGGAGCCCATGGGCCCTGCCCAGTAGGGGGCCCCACCTTTACCTGTTTACGTTTGTTTGATTTGTTGAGTTATATGCCATTGCCAGTCAGAAATTATTAACCACATTAAACCAATGCGAGCAAGGGATATAAACAGGTCAGCCAGGGCTAACAGCCTCCGACTGCGAGCTGCGAGGCCATAATCAAATGGCGTAAACTGGTATCATTTCACATAGAAGGAGGACACAAGTATTGAATCTCATTTGCTCCAATTTATTTGTGATCACATGGCAACAAAATATAAGGTGTTGAAAGCAGTGTTCTACTTTAAACATCAATTCAACAGTGAAAAAACAAAATCCCACATAGTCAAAAATTACTGTATTACTATCCTTGTGGGAACATTTGGTCATCACAACGTAGGGTTTACCAGATACACACACGCATACGCACACACATGCTCATGTTTGTTTCACTATATTAGTGAGGGCACTGCATAGACTTCCATTGATTTTATATCAGGTTAATGATATTTTTTAACGCCTAACTAACCCAACCCCTACCCCTAAACCTACCCATCACAGAAACATGCAAAACACTAGATTTAAATAAAAACATGGTTTGGCTGATTTATAAGCCTTTGTAACTGGTGAGGACCAGTAAAATATCCTCATACAGTTGTCATAATATTTCACTATATGAGTGAGGACATTTGGCCCTCACAAGTATAGCCAAACCTATACACACACAGTGCTCCCCTGTGATTTCAGTCACACAAAGATATTCGGTTAATAGGTCTTTACAAGTAGAGGGAAACATTTGTGAATAGCAACTTATGTACATTTTTTTTTTTTTTTTTACAAACAAAGTTATCATTTGGCTTCTGAATAGACTTGGAAAATAGGCTAATTTAGCACAGAAGTATTATGGTTGTTTTTGGAGCTTGACAGATGTAGACACTATCATAGAAATATATACATAGATCCCTCATTTGCGGCTGTTTCAATGGGACGCTATACGTAAGCCACCCGCCATATTGTATCTATGGTCACTATGAATTATTTATTTTTTTTTGTCACTATGAACTGTCTTTGTATGGAATTTATTCCTAGATATGGTACCTACTCCTAGATACAGGGCTTATTTTGTTTTTTGTTTTTTATGTAAAAATTCTTAAATAAATTAATCACTTTTGTTAATGTACATTATCACAGGAATCATATGTGCTCAAATAAGGTCACAGAGGTCTTTCACATCTAAATCATTACCCATTTACCACTAGTGCCCTCTAGTGATCAATGCTGATCACTGACCAACCAGAACAAAGAACAACTTTGTATAATCCAGTGGTTCCCAAATGAGTGCCGCAACCCCTGAGGCATTTAACATCCTTCTGCGTACCCCCTCTCTTCCACTTAGACTGCAGTCACAACTTTTCCATTAAGGAACAATATTTGCCCTCTTAAATTGATTTTCAGGTGCTTTTTTTTTTTTTTTTTTTTTTTACCTTTTATACCTTTTATAAATACCTTTATAAAATAAAGTTTTGCAATGATGGTAAAAACAGTGATGCTTTTAAACATTAAACTAAAATCACCAGTAGGTGGTGGTGTCTTAATGAGTAAGTCATCGAGTCATTCATTCATTCAGCATCAAAGCAAGTGGCTGTATTTATGAATGGGTCATTGAATCATTGACTCTCCCGATTTGTTCAAAGCAGCAGATTCGTTCACGAACACAGCTGCATGTTGCTGTTCTGCTGTAGCTTTTGTGGAACTATTATTTCATTGCAAAATGGAGAAAACACTATTAACAATACTGTGTTTACAATGGACATCACTTAATGACACCTTTTGATTGTTGAACTGTTGTATAAAATCAATGTCACATTTGCAATTGTGTGGATATTTGGGAAAAATTGCATTCTTGTTAACTTATTTCTCTTTCAGCAATTGCAGTAGTGTCAGAGAACATTCGTTGCTCAAGAAAGAGATAGATGAAAAGCAGATCAAAAATCTACTTTAATGAAAGTCAAATGATTGTATCAAAGTGGCTTAAATAACTGCTTTTTCTGTAGTTTTATGACTGATTTAAATAGTTACAAATTTGAAGCATTAATGAATAAAAAAAGTTCAACTGTTCAACACTTGTAACACTGAAGTGATCTTCTACAAATGCTATAACCTCTTGTGTAAAAGTTGAGACAGACTTGGATATCAATCATACAAACCTCAACAATGGTGACAATAAAAATAAACATTAAAATATAAATAGTAAAAGAATCTAGCTGCATAATTTATTCATGCCGCAATGCATGCTGGGAGCCATGAATGAGTTTTGCATGCTGGCATGAAGCATGTAGAGATGCACCGATGTATCGGCCAACAGTCGGTATCAGCTGATAAAAGCTATTATTATCACTATCGGCCATCGGCCGATTGTTTAAAAACTACCGATGATCAGGGCCGAATGCGGAAAAACGTGTTCAGACTGCAACTCATACATACTGTGTGTGAAGAAAATCACTCTTGTGTTGAATTTTAACGCATTAACAGTTTAAAATAATGACGTTAAAACAGGCTCTTTTTGACCCTATGAATCACCCTAATTCAAGCCAGGGTTGCCAGGTCTTTTTTTCCCTACATCAAATATTATTTGTAGTGCCTCCCATACAATAATCGCAAAAAGCTTTGTGCTTTGTTACTTCTGATCAGAATAAAAGTTTCAGTTTTCAAATTCTGTCCATTTTATCATAAAATTCAAACAATAAATGGCGTTTTGACGCTCTTAAATGTGATGTCAGATCCCTGTAAAGTCTCAGTTCAGGCGGCAGCGCGGAGCGCGAGGCTTTTCTTCCTCTTCAATACAAGTTTTATCTCGAAAAACATGCATGAACATCAAAGGTATGTTGAAAGATATAGTAAAACTTACCAGAATGTATCATGTCTCATGTAATCACTTTATTTGTGTTTCAACCGCGGAAAGCCGTCAATAAAACAGCTTGTGGACAATATGCCACATCATGTCACATTTACCTCAGGAATGTTTTCCAGTGTTCACAGTTCCTTAGCTATATATAAAAGAACACCAAAGAGGAGCTTATTTACTGTTAATTATATGTTTGTAAATTTGCCATGAAGACAACAAGTGCTTATGAAAACTTCCTTTTGTGATACTAAGTTTTATACAAACATTTCAGTTTTTATTTGAGTGTAATTATTATATCTGAAAATTAACAGCAGCTGAATATAATACCTCTGCTGTTAATTGTAACCTCTAACATTGTAGTGTACCAAATGAGAGAGTTAACTGTATAGTTTGCTACATTATTTGGGAGAGGTTTTTTTTCCTTAAGAAAAACCAAACTATCGGTATCAGTATCGGTATCGGCCAATATCATTCTGAATAATCGGCTATCGGTATTGGCAGAGAAATTTAGTATCGGTGCATCTCTAGAAGCATCTTACCTTGTTGCGTTTCATGATGTCAGTGAGTGTCTTCATAATTTATAATATAACATGGTCAGTAGCACAATTTTAAAACAAATTAATAACAAAAACATACTTCTGACCAGTGATTAGACTTCAGATGTGATCAGTGAATCAGACCACTTCACAATGACATTAACAGCCAACTTTCCCATGTTCCAAGGATGTTCTTTTAAAACAGCACACACAACCTTATTCATTTGAATTTAATTAAGTTCTAATGTTTAAAGGATGTTCCAATATGTTCTAATATGTTTTCTCCCAACTTTATGAGGACATTTAAAAAACCTTCTAAAACTATGTATAAATAACTTTTTGTGCTAATTTTATGAGAAGACTATTGAAGACCAGATAACATTGAACAAACATTCGATTAATGTTACTGGAAGAATGTTCGTTCATAACTCTGAGAGAACCGTTTTTTGTGTCATAAATAACTTCATGTGGATAGCAGGCACTGTATAAAGGTTTTCAGTCTGAGAACACACTGGTTTAGTGTCACTCGGACAGGAGGCTGCAGCTGCTATCACACACTAATTAAAATGCCAGTTGTAGTGTGAAGTCCTTGGATAGTGTTTCATGACCAGAAATGCGTAATGTATGTGTGCTTGCAAATGGAAGCTATTCACAAAACAACCTGTGGCTACAGGACACAATAATACAGATAATGTTGCTTCCAAGACCAATCATTCTCACAATTTCCATGAAACCTCATCAGCTTCTTCACCATGGTGACGTGTAAATCAGCAGAATTTGCTGTGCAATGTTCTGTTAACAACATAACATAAATCCAAATGTTTAACTTTGTAAAACATATTTAATACATGTCAGGTAACAGAGAACAGAGACAAAAATAAAATAAATTTACTAGTAATGTATAGTTTGGCCATATTTAAATCCATTTTCAGTTATATAAAAAAATGTACAAAACCCTGTAATTCATTTGTATAAAAATGAAATTATTCAGTAAATACCCTATAAACATAAACATATATACATAAACACTATATTGTAGAAATACAGAAGACCCCAGTGGGGTCATTTTAGTTGTATTTGATTCTGGAAAAAAAAAAAAAAAAAAAAAAAAGGTTCAGTAAGAATAATCAAGAATTGAGTAACGTTTTTCTCCAGAAGGTGGTGATAGTTAGCTAAAAAATTAGAGTTTTTGATAGTGAAGCCTTTTATTTCAGTATTGCAGTCTGTTGTTTGAGTGGCCCATAGGTACAGCACTGGCTTGGGACTAAATGTTTGGGACTACCTCATTATTTTTGCAACTGTTTAATGCTCTTAGTGAGGCAGAAATCACATACTACACCTTTAATATGAGAAACTGCTTTAGCATTCAGAAATGGCAAGGCAACGTGGGGAAGAAAAAATCACCATGTAAAAATTTTCCTTTTTAAAGAAAAATGTAGTAGTTTATTTCATGTTGTTCTCTCCCTTCTTTTAACAAAAAAAAAACTGCAGAATCATGCTATGCTTAATTTTACAACAGGCCAATGATAATCAATGCTTTTTTATATTGATTTGATGCACGGACTAACTATTCCTATTAGTGTCAGATGATGAGTGCACAGATATTGGAAAAATGAAAGAAGTAGTAGCAGAAGAAGTCAGTAGAAGGGTGAAAATCAGCCTGAAGGAACATGACTGGACCTTAACTCCTTAGGAACTTATACCTTAGAAGAATACTGCATGAGTGCTGACTGTGAGATTTGGTAAGTGCAAAATGCTTTAAGAAGTTTGGAAACAGTATTAAGTATGTAATAGTATAAAGCAGGCTCTGTTGAGGTTGGTATTTCTTCTAAGGAGGTCCATTTTTTTTTTTGAGCCAGCCAGCTGAATCGTGAATACCAGGTGGTGACCAATTACACTGATGCTACTGGAATACTTTGTCTTCACAATACAGATTAGCTGATGGCATTACAAGAAGGCTGAAGAATAGTATATTTACAGTATCCATCAGCAGCAGCATCAACTGAACTTAAGCAGCTAAATTCTGACTTAACATTTGTACACTGAAATGTTTAGACACTCCTGTGTTTGTCACTTAAAACATCTTAAAAGTAAATTCCAGCAGGTATTATTGGTTTTTCCACCCAGTGAAAACTGGTAAACTACTGATGGGTGACAGAGAAAAGCTTGTGTTGATGAGTTTGTGAGGAGCATTTCAGTGCATTCTTGTCACTGTTAAAAAAAAAAAGGGTTGAGCTAACTTAGGCAAGGCAACCTATCATACTCAAGTTAACTCAACTAATTCGCTCCAGTTGAAGGAAACCTACACCCACCCCCACCCACCCCCTCGCAGTACTTTGATGTCATAGACAGATCAGCCTGCGCAGCGCTGCTTTAAGTTGATCACACCTAATTTTACATTGAATAATGTCGTGCTAGTTCCCAGCATGCATTGCAGCTCGAAATTAATTATCTACTAATTAAAAAATGATCACTGGTTTGCAATTACAGGCTTGATTTATGCTGCTGCTGGTGTCACTGTTATTTAACTGTCATATGGTTCAGAGTTCATATTTTTAGTGAATTACAATTGTTGATCATCACCATGTTTGAGATATGTGTGTATATGTGCATCTCATTGCAACTTTTTTTGTGTACAATGTATTTGCCAGAGTAAAACAGGTAAAATGTTTCCCTCTAGTTTTAAAAGGAAAATAATGTTAATATCATGCAGTTAGCTTTAAAAAAATCAAACAGAGAGATAAAAAAAAAATAAGGATTGTAGCTGCTTGCATTGTTAAATGCTAAACATTCTTTAGTTGCTTTGACAAGAATTTTTAAGTTAAAAAACTACCTTTTACTCATTAGATAAACAAAAGTATTTAAGTTGACTTTAACTGGAATTAAAGTTGAATTAGATGAGTTAACCTAAGTTGCTTATTTTTTCAAGTTATCGCAACCTTTTTTTCTTTTTTTCTTTTTTTTTTTTTTTTTTTTTACAGTGGAATGGGCTTTTTTTTTTTTAAAGAGGCAATAAATGTATGAAGACATCAGTTACGGACATAAAAAAAAGAAAAAAAAAAAAAGAAAAGATGCTGCCTATAACTGCACATATCCAAAAATGTTACAGTTAATTTTATATTCACAAACCCAGCAGGCAGAGTGAAACATAGCTGGAGATTCAGACCTTCAGATTTATCCATTTAATTAAAAAAAATGCCCTCATATCAATATATATTATTGTAATATTGTGATAAAACTGTTTCCAAAATCCAGTCTCAGTAATGTATTTCCCTTGCCTTGATACAAGCA
The DNA here is from genome assembly GCA_039654765.1 of Mylopharyngodon piceus. Lineage (NCBI taxonomy): Eukaryota > Metazoa > Chordata > Actinopteri > Cypriniformes > Xenocyprididae > Mylopharyngodon > Mylopharyngodon piceus. The sequence continues at coordinate 21,185,719 of CM077456.1, forward strand.
CTGCATTTGGCTGCATTCCATACCACTTGCCTGACTACATTCAAGTACTCCTGGAAAGAAGAGTTGGAAACAACACATGAAAAGTCTTTCCTTCCGAAATGGTTGTTTGGAGAGAGATTAATTTGGGCCCACTCTTCAGAGGATGATGTCGGGGTTCTATTTGGGACACTCTTCATACAAAGCATGTTGTGACTTCTCAGCTGTAGTGCTGTAAGGCAAACGAGGGCAAAGATCAACCACATTTCATTTGTATCAGGTTTAACTGTGATCTGCTCTGAATAAAATATGTTCTTAATAAAATATTGTGGCTTTCTTGAGACGCTTAAATAGCTTCGTTGTTTTGATCCGTGGTTTATGTTCTATCCAGCCTTCCTTGTTTAAAAAAAAAAGAAAAGGGGGGAAAAACCCTCCAAAACCAGGCAGAGAAAACAATTTTAAAATGTCCCTGCTGAGGGTGCTGGCAACATTTTAGAGTCCTATAAGTGTCTATACTATAAGTGTCAACAACTAACCACCACATGTCAAAATAAACTACTCAAAACAACAAGAAACTAATCAACAGTCTCCCAAAAGGTGTTTGAACCTCAATAAAACTTTGTAAACTGCAGGAATTCACATTTATGAAATCTCTAAGGATAAATGAAAGCTAGGCTCAGATGGAATCTGCTGCTGTTTTCAGCACTTCTGTGTGGATTTGGGGGGAGAATCTGCAGAATGGATTAGGGCTGAAACGATTAGTCAACACTATCAACAGAAATTACATTTCATCCCATGAGGCTACAGGATTTGTGAATGGAAGTGACAAACTTGTCATGTGGATACATGAGAGATGGAACTGGTGTTCAATGGGAGCACAATGTACAGGTTAAATTTATAACATCCAAAAACATTGAATGAATGAACTTTAGTAGCTTTAATAAGAATACATTTCTTACTTGAATGCTGTTGTTAAATGCTCAGGCGAGGAGATAAACAAGATGGACTGTGTATAGTTCACTCAGGGGAGAAGCTAAGCTAATAGGGCACATTCCGTCACCAGTCATGGGCGGGGCCCATGACGTCACTTTGGAGCACATTCCTGAATGGCTCATTTTGAGACACTGTTACAGATTTATGGGAAAAATAGTAAATGGAGTGGATGGATTTTTACCAAAATAGGGTGGTTGTGTACACACACTGAGGACAAATAAATATGTTCAAAAACTATATAAAAGTGAATTTTGATCTAATGAATGTTGGTAATTACTTGCATAGAACTAATGAATGAAAACATTTATATATTTGGCATAGAGCTCATGGCTCTGCGGTGTCTCACCTGAAGCTGGTGCTCTCCACATCCTCTATAATGTCTGGCAGGGGATTATGGGCTGTCTCAGGCAGAAACATAGTGAGGGCGGCACCTATGAGCGGGCACAGGCCGAAAACCACCATGGGGGCATGATGGCTGATGTTTCTCATGAGGTAGATGATGGGTGCAATCACTCCACCTGCCCGTGCACACATCGAACCCATACCTATGCCGTTTTGTCTGAGAAAAAGAAAGACATGTTTCTGTATATCACATCTCAAGTGAACATTGGGAAGTCTTTGCAAAACTGTGTCCAGGTCTGAACTAACACAGTTGAAAGTGAAAATGCTGAGAGACACTAATTGCCAATCACATCACATAATATTTGACTATACAGTCATTTTTAGCATGAGTTCAGTTACAAACTTGAGGGTGGTGGTGCAGTAGTTAAGGATAAGCACTACCAACCAAACCACAGTATGGCAATTAATGAACTGAGAGTCACTGTCGCCACTGTGTTTTTTAGCAAAGCAGTAAACTTCACATTGATCCATGGGGACTGTCACAGCATTTATAATGGTGCTTTTCCACTGCATGGTATGGTTCGGTACGGAACGGTACGGCTTGCTTAAATAGTACCACCTCGGTTGAGGTTCCAAGTGTGCTGTACCAATATTAAATGTGACGTGTAAACACTGCAGATCACTGATTGATCAGAGAGAATCGTCACTATCAGCTTCATTGGATTTGAAACACAAGACACCAAACCCACTAGATTTAAATAGTCAGTAACAGCCACCGCAATATCATTTGTTCGTGCGGCTTTTTTTAAACAACTTGCTTTAAACGACCGTCGAATGCAACTTGAAAAAAGAAATGGCTTGTAGTGGTCAGTAGACGAGGTGCAGACTTGTTAGTAGCCGAGGAGCGGATCCACGGCAGTAACTATATCAGTCTATAATCCCACCCACTTTGAAGCGGTACTAAACTGCAGTGGAAAAGCAAACCGAAAGTAAAGCGAGCCGAGCTGAGCCGAGCCGTGCTGAACCGAGCCGAGCTGAGTCTTACCACGCAGTGGAAAAGCGTTTGTGTACTTTATTTAAGAAGCTTTAAATAATATGGTGAAATTTACAGAGACTCTTCCCAGAGTGAAAGCATCATAGATTTGCCTTAAGTCAAGTCAATTTATTTGTATAGAGTTTACATTTGATGATGATATAAACAATCAAGTAGTTGAGATTTGTTATATAGTATATATTGTGTGTTTATGTGAGAGTAACATGTGGATAAAATTTGATGTAGTTGTAAGTTGGGTTATTAATTTATGTGGTGGCCTTAGGCTTTTTTTTTTTTTACACAGCAGTCTCATACAGGTAACTACAAGAGCAGGCTTGTGCTTTCATACAGACAGTGTGGGTTATAACATTTAGTATTTCTTTTGATATTTGGCCATAAATTATAAAATTGGGTTACACTTTATTTTGATGGCCCACTATAGACATTCTAATAACTATAAGAAACGTTGCAACTATGTCAATTAACTCTCATTACAGTATTAGTAGACTGTTAGGTTAGGGTTAGTAGAATAAGTTGATATGTACTTGCACTATCACATTTACATCAAAATAATAATTAATCTGCACTGAAACAAAACTTTAAATTGTAGTCATAAACTGTTTAAAAAATAGAAGTGTCACTTTTTTAATAATTAAAAAAAAGTATCATATTGTTAGCATAGCAACATACATACGCTAACTGCTATTGGAATAAATTATATGTGTTAGTCAAATCTCCTGTGCGTTTCTTTTTAGTAGTTTTATTATGATGTGCATGAGTTGCTGTCTATATGGAGTGTTAAACAGCTTAAACCAGCCTAAGACGGTCTTGTTGGTCTGAAATCTTGGCCAAGCTGGTGTTTATCTTATTTACCTTTCAGCCTAACCAGGTAAAAAAAAAAAAAAAAAAGTGCCCAAAACTCTTATAATGCCATCAAAACAAACCTATCTAGCTTTGCCAAACTAGGAGACCAACTAACAATCTTAGGCTGTTTTTGTTTTTTTCAGCAGAGTGTGAGCAGTATACAATGGGGTAACACACTAGTTTTTTGGAACAGCTCTGATTATAAAACCTTATGATTCTTTAATCTGCATTAATATTACTATCCAAGTTTTTCATATTTTTCATATTTAAAGAAAGTCATGTAGCTTTGGGTAGAAAGTTATCACACTTTATGAAACACTTGCCCTTGCTCACCTGATGACAGTTGGGAAGACCTCTGCTGAGTAAATGTACACAATGGACAGTGATGCAGTGATGCCAAACTTGCCCACCATCGCAAGTACAGTGCGAACAATGGACAGATCTATGAGGACAGAAATTATGGATGAATGATGCTTGTTATGAAAGAAAGAGATGGTCTCTGGTCTTGTTTCACAACACCTGATTGCCTGGAGGGGAAGGTTACCCACACTAATCTTCATTCTGAATCCTTATTTCAATTATGGTATCACTTTTTTCCAAATTAGTGAGTTATATAAACAGTTTGCATTAGTCCAGGTTTTTAAATGTGGCCCAGAATTCTCCAGGCTTCTGCCCCATCAACAGTAGTAAATAATGGCATGATCACTGAGAAGCTATGACATCATTACATCAAATGGAGCCTGTGGTCTGTTTATTGGAGGGAATTATTATTATGTATCAAGTAAAACCAATGGTGTTTCTTGCACACTGTTACATTACATGCCAACATCTTTGGGGTTTCTTCAATTTTCCAGAGCGTCAGCAAGAAACCACATACTGTAGGAAAAGGACGTTCTTAAATTTGAAATGTTGTGAATTTCTAGATACAGTATCTTAAAGTGCTTGGCGAAACAATTAACATGCTCCTCCTTCATTTTACACCAACAGTGTGCCAGAACTGGTGCTCAATCTGGTGAACTGGTGCTCAAACTGTTTCTACTACAGAAAAGGTGGTTCGGGGCCGGAAAAAAAGGCTCTGCATTGGCCCCTAAAACCTGCAGATCTCAAACCAGGAAACACTAACGTGAAAGGCATAATGTCTGTGACCAACTAAAGTTTTCAGAAGAACAGCAACTTAGTCTGGTAAAGACTGATGCAGAACAAAAATAACTGGCACAAAATTAGATCAATTATAACAACCAGTGAAAAAGGGGACCTTTAGAGTCCAAGTGATTTTAGAGCTGTAGTTAAGTAAAGGTTTGGTTTTTTACCTACCATCTGGAATGAATATGGTTAGAAGGCAGGCCAGGCCGCCTACTGCCAAGAATGCTGACTGGGATATCCTGCGTGAGCGGTTTAGGGTGAAGAGAGTAATGGTACGTGCTGGCATCTCCACCAAGCCAAAGATCATCTGTGTCAGGTAGATATTCATACCAAAGTCTGAAATATTGAGTGACAGCCCATAGTACACCAGGACGTTCACAAACCTATAACAAACAAAATCAGCATAATCAAATGCCACCATCTTGTGAAGCAGGAAACTAGGTAATTCCTGTTATGAAGCACCGTTAGAACTCTGAAGTTCTAAAAATGAATAATGGAATGAGACAACTTCAGAACTACAGCAGAAGGTTTTATTATTATTATTATTATTATTATTATTATTATTATTATAAAACATAAAATAGAAACATGCAAAACTTAGGGAAATGAGAGCCACAGCAGGAAAGCCCCCCTCCCCCCCCCCTTCTTCAACAGCTTTTGTGAACAGTTCACTGTAGTGTTTTAATATGAGGTTTGCTCTATTGTTATTTATTTATTTAGAGGTGGTTGTGCAACTGGACATTTTTCCTATTAGACTATTAGAAAAAACAGAGAGTGTTCTTCAGACTGAGAGTTTCGGAGTCATCCTATAAAGTTCAAGTAATTTGAAGGTCCAGGGAAGACTAGATGTTATTGTTAGCTGTCTTTTTATCTCTTACTCTTGCATCACTTCTCTTTTCTCAATAGCTGCAAATTATCTGCAAATTCATACTGTTGCTTTCATTTTTCTTTCAGTCTTTTTCTTTCATTTTTACACTGAGAATTCTAGACCTGAACTTTGAACGTAGGAACAAGGGTTCCTAAAAGTTCATAAAGTCCAACTGTTAAATAATTAATTCTCAACCCAATTTAAGTTGGGTTGTTTACCATTAACTGTGCATTTTTACCACAAGTAGAAGAGAATGAGGGACTGCTTCCTCATTCTGGGCGTTCGGACCAGATCGATGACAGTGTACTTCCTCAGGTCTTGCAGTTTCTCTGAGTTTTTAGGGCTCTGCAAAACAAAACAAACCCATTTTAACTTAAGGCATTCTTAAACTACATACCTCCATAGTAGAAGTTGGAGACTGAGACTATTTTGAATATTCCTATCTGAAGAGAACTGTAATCTCAACTATACTTACATCCCAAATAAAATGCAAATACAACTCCATAGCCCTACTGGAAAATTTAGTGTGTTGTGGTAACAGTGTTTTACAATATAGTAGTTGGTCCAAGATGACTATAAACTGGTCCAAAATGGTTTGGGTGGTTGGCAAGCTAGACTACTAGCTAGTGATTAAGAGAGTCAACCATTTAAACTAGAACAGCATTTAAACCAATGAACAGCTAGTACCGTGAGTTCATCCAAAAATTCTTCTATTATGTTCCAAACCTGTATGCCTTTCCCCCCAGTGGAACACAAAAATGTACTCATCACTGTTCCATTCATTTACAATGAATGTGGACTGAAACTTTCACAAGATACAAATGGACACAAATGCAATATGAAAGTATAATAAAAGCAGTCCATAGTCCACTATATTGTAACTCTTCTGAAGCCATATGATGTGTGTGAGAAACAGACCAAAATTGTTATTCATTTGTAGTCTTTTCATCCAATGAGCTCCTAAACATTGTACTATTTTTTAGAATCCTTGGCAGATGGTTGCACACGGGGCGAGAAGTGCCACACCTAGAACAACTCACAGGTATTGCACACCAGCCATGTCATTCAATATTCACATTCTCAAATTCACAGTGGCAGACTAAATCTAATTGACATACAGGCAAAAGTTCACTTCAAGAACCAACAAAGTGGTGTCAAAGGTTAAGGTTGGTGGTGGGTTAGGCATTTGTCATCTCTGCCCTAACTTTCAGACTTCTCCATTCAGTCTGCTTAGACCCTTCCCCTTTTCTAACCATCGACTGCAAGCTCACATTCAGATCTTCCTCTATCCAATCAACAACTTTTTCAATAATCTGTTTCACTCAGATGTCTGTCACAGTTTGGAAGAAAACATCTGTCACTACTAAGATCTGTTGCTACACCATTTTTGCACTTCTTTTATGTTTCCCTTATTGGACACACCCATTTCAGGTCATGAAGGACCCTACTAATCCGCTCATGAATTTATTCAGTTTTGTTAAATAAGGGCGATCTAAAATGAGCAATGCTGCGGAGGCTCTTGGAAGGGTTTGAAAATCCTGGCTATATAGGATGCGTTTGTGTTGTTGTTTTTTAAGCTCGAGGTTCCCATTTGTTGTATTTCATGGCAAAGTGCAATCAGTGCATTATTTTTATATTACTTTGATCCATGGAATTAGAAGTGACATAAGAATGATGAATGATGACAAATTAATAAACCTTTAAAAAAATTTTCAGCAATTTCCCAGCTAAATCCATTCCCATGTTGTGTTGTGCCAACTGTCTGTGCCAGTGGGCACATAATGACAGTGCCTGAAGCCCAGGAGGAGTGAAGTCAAAACAGATGCTATAATTCTTCTTTGAAAAGAAGGTTTAATACAAACTTTGGTTTGTTCACTTTACATGTCAGTAATAGTCAAACAGTCATGTCAGTATTGTCAAAATTCTGAGTATGTGAGGCTAAGAGTATGCCAGACCTGACAGAGTTCAATGTCGCTGTCCACCAGAGGTTTGCCATTAATAAGTGCCGCCTTACGAATCAGATCCAATGCTTCTTCATGCTTCTTATTGGCCATTAACCAACGGGCAGACTTAGGAAGTACCCTGAGTATACACATAGAAAAAAATACATGAATAACAGGAACACATGTGCTCATGCAAGAACACAGGCTCCAGTGGCTGTAAAAAAAAAAAAAAAAAAGTACCTGGACAATTTTGGACACTTATGTCACATGTCATTACATTAGATACAAAATATCAGTCATGACATCTGGAAAAGAAATGATAAAAGATATTTTCCCACAGCTAACTAGGTTTTTGCAGTTCCTTTTGGAAGTCAGTTTCCCTCAAGTTCACACCAAGGAGGTCTGTAATACCTGGAGAAAGCGTTCAAATCTGTATGCATTCCATTCATTTCAGTTGCTGTTGCTTGGCTGGTGCATTTCCCCCAGAAATATGCAATTTGAAATCTGAAACCTTTTGCGTAAAACCATACCTTTTTGAGCCTATCGCCTGAATCATAAATGCCATGTGACATCACTCTGGAACATTGGTGTAGTCCATCACTGTAACTATGGGCTTTTCGCCACTAAATCTGAATGTGTAAGCACAGCCGAAAATTCATGGAGCAGACATGAGAAAGGTTTCTGTGACAAAATAGCCATCTGCACACTGAAGAACATACAATTAGGGTCTATCAAAAATATTTCTTTAATTTAACATATGCAAAGTGCTTTTGGACAACAGTACAGTTTGAATATATATTGGGTAACCTTGCTTTGGTCTAATTGTTTTTTTTTTTTTTTTTTTTTTTTTTTTAAACATCCCCAAATTTTCCTCTTCCGCTCTCCCCTTCCCTTTGCCTGTGCAGTATTACAGAAGTGAATGTCCTTGTGGCCTGTTTGTGTTTCCTGCACTGTAAAAAGTTGCCAGGAATTTACAGGATTAAAGAGTATTATTTTACAATAAATTACTGTAGTCAGAAATTTACTGTGAAATTAATGCATGCTGGGTCATTTTCTTACTAATTACTGTAAATCAAAAGCAAAATGATACTTATATCACAGTAATTTACTGCTCTTGTTTTACTGTGAATTCACATTATAAAGTTGTCTTTAACCATGCCACTGTAAGAAATTATTCTGTTTACTACTGTAATTGTTTTGAAGTAACCAAAATGGTGATTAGTATTCCATTTGCTTGGGATCCTTGGACCTTGTATATTCATATTCAAATTTCTGATCTAGCCAAGTCAGAAGTGTAACAAATGGAAACATTTGTTAAGACATTGACAAGCTAAATACAAAATAAGCTAATTGGCTGATTTTAAGTAAGTCAAACGATTCTTAGCATGAAGATTTGCCAATATTTTATTTCAAGTTCATAACTTTGTAGGTTGATCTTTCACAATTGTGAAGCAACTGCTGAGATTTATCTTTGAAAGGTGTGACATCATCTTGCAACAAGACTTTTTTTTCTTATTAGCATCACATATGCAGAGACATCAATACATCAATACTACAAAACACAACAATGGTGACACTCAACAAATAATAATAATAAAAAAAAGATAAAATCTGAACATTACAAAATAAACAAACAACACAAACTGCTAAAAGTGAACCAAAAATAAGTTCAGCAGCACAGATTAAACCAGTATCATAAAACTCTACAACATAATCTATTCATGCTGCATTACATGCTTGGTAACTTCCTAGTACATATGCACTGTAGGAATACAGTATGATATTGTTTGTTTACAATAATTTTTGTTTTCCAATACTGTAAACTCACAGTAAAACCAAGCTTTTTTTACATTACGATTGTAAAAACTTAACTGAAATTGGCAGTAAAGTAGATTTTACAATAAACTTTTGAGAGTGTATTTAGATATAAGAGAGGTCCTACTGTGAAATTACTGTGAAAGTAATGCAATTATTAACCTGGAATATGCTGTAATTTCACACAAAATTTTTTAACAGTGTGTGGAAGAGTTTTCAGCTCCTCTGCAACTCACCAGATGTAGAACAGGAAGAGGAAGCCGGGGGCAGATATGGCCAACTGCAGTTTGCGCCAGTCTCGGATGAGATAGGCCACCCCTGCAAGGAGGATATAGCCAAAACCAAAGAAATAATCTGTAATGACACCTGCCAGCATGCGATTTTTGGGGCCCGTCCACTCAGTACCTGCAGAATTAAAAGACAAATGCAGACATTAGACGATAAGCTCCACTCACAGTAAACCAGAAAGTCCCAGTTCCAGAACCAATTGAGTGGTAGTTGAGCTTTCCCACCACTTATTTATCTATATTCAAACCAACAATCAGTAACCCACAGTTTTCAAGTCGTTAGACACTGACTGGGCCAGAATAAACATTATCTCAGATTCTGATTGAGTGTACTCTTGGACCACAGTACAGTTTGAATATATATAGGATAACACTTTAGAATACTGTTCCGTCATTAATTAATAACTACACAGGAACAAATGAGTAATGCAATATTAACTTTCTAGTAACTACTATTAACTAACAAGAAACTTTTATTAATGAATTAGTAAGTAATAGCGATCAGTTGAATGCGGTAGTTCACTATTAGCTAATCAGTAACTACTATTTTTTCATACCTCCCAGAGGACTACTAAGAACTACTATATACATGTTCATAATTAATGTTAACAATGCATAATGTATAATTAATTCTAAAGTGAAGATCATGGTAACCCACTAGTAATGATTCAAGTATTACCAAATCCTTCAGAATGAATTACTAGTTATATGGAAGTCATTGTAAGCTTTTGAGATTTTTTGTAAGGTTTTGGATAGTAATTCCTTCTGATGGATTTGGTAACATTACTAGTGTGCTACCATGATCTTCACTTTAGAATACTGTTCCAAATAATTAGTAATTCATTCTGAAAGATTTGGTAATATGGGTCATTACTAGTGGGTTACCATGATCTTCACTTTAGAATTAATTATACATTATGCATTATTCACATTAATTATGAACCTGTTTATAATAGTTCTTAGTAGTCCCTTAGTAGTATGAAAAAGAATTTACTGATTAGCTAATAGTGAACTACAGCATTCAACTGATCGCTATAACTTACTAAATCGTTCATCAGTGTTTCTTGTTAGTTTATAGCAGTTACTAGAATGTTAATATTGCGTTACTCATTTGTTCCTGTGTAGTTATTCATTAATGTTGGAACAGTATTATGAAGTGTTACCATAATGTTATTATCAAGAATATCTTCTCACTACTAAAATGATAAGGTTTGCTACAATTTCTTTTTAACAGTCCATGTTCTCTAGTTCCAGAAAGCTTGACAAAGTAGAACAAGATATTGGAGTCTTTAGTGGATCTCTTACTTACCCAACACAAATGCATTCATGATCACTGCAGACACAGTCATGCCCACCACGAAGCGAAGCAGGACATAAATGTAGAAATTTGGGGCGAAAGCGACCCCCACTCCAAAGATGGCCTGTACTGCTAAACCAGTCAATATGATAATTCTGCGGCCATACCTGAAACAACACAGAACCGTAGTTCATTTCATTGATACACTGTGTGATTAAGCTCAAGATGCAGTAGTCATTCATAAGAGCTTCTGATGTGTCTACCCTTGTGAAAAACAAGTGTGCTTAACCCACAAGTGGGTCAAAAAACACTCTTAAGTTCAACTAACTGCATTTAATATAAATTTTAATTATAATTCACACTTAAGAATATTCTTTTATTATTTCCATAATAAGTACTCTTTTTAAAAGTATACTAAAGAGTACTTCTTTTTCACAAGGGTGGACTGGACTGGTCTGTTTTGAAATTGCGTATAATATTTCAAGTGTTCCTGTAGCTCAAACAGTAAACAATGGTGCTAGTAACACAAAAGTTATGAGTTTGATTACCAGGTAATGCTTGGACTGATCAAATGAATACCCCCAGGATGCAATGTAAGCTGCTTTGAATAAAATAGCCTGCCACAAAATGAATACAGTAACATTTAAAAACATATCATCTTTTGATTTCAAAGGCAATGCATCCAATCTATCTCAATCCTAATATTTGAGAGGGTCCTTGCTACAGTCTGCAGAGAGGATGTTTTTAATGTGCACACGTACCAATGCGTATTCATTACAACTATTCATAGAATTATGTGTAAATAGTACAATAATGTTTGCATTTTGTTTCACAAATTATTAGTATTTTAATGTTATCTTCACTAAACTTTCTTGACTGCATTTGCACAGCTTTGAGGTATTTAAGTAATAGTGCCCCTTTACATTGGAAATTCATGAAATGTGGCTCTAATAACACAAAATAATATAAATTGTTCAAAGAAAGAAAACTATTACTGCACACTTGACTCTGTTTGTTTAGACAAATATTGCTACAGACTGTAGAGCACACAGCGAATGAAATCTTTCTGCACATTAAAACATCCAGTCTGTCATGAAAACACACTATGCAGTGGATTTGATCCTTTATGTTATTGTGCTACAGTCTGTAACGAGGAGTACTTATAACATTTTGGCTTAAAATCATATGACCCAGACTACATTAAATATATGTTCACTTGCATTGAGGATAAGCATGATTTGTGCTGACCACAATATTGTTTGTGCAGTGAATTAGTGGCTGCCAAGAGAATGAAACCAAAGTTTAATTTTGAGCAGTAAACTATTTTGGTACTATTTTGGGTCCAGTGTAAAATCTGGGTCTTGAAGCATGCACTGTCATAGATGGTTCACAATCTCATGTATCAACGTCTGTAGTCTTTTGAGTATTTTAAAGAATTCCATCCTACATTCTCCCTTCAGTTCATTCAGCAGTTAATGTTTTCACACCACAGTGCTGCTATTGTCTCTTCAACTCTGAAATGTGAACATGTGCTGCTTATTAGAGCCGCTCTCTAAAACCACTGCTTTTCCAATACCTCAGAAACCTTCTGATTTAGCTACAGCACAAGAAGGCATTTCAAGTCAAATCACCACTTCTCTCTATAAATATCAGTAAATAAAAACAAGACCACTTAAATAGAAATCCACATACAGGACAGAAGCCCTCCCAGATGTCTCAGAAGTGTGACCGAGCATGAACTGTGTTTCTCACAAACAGAGTCACATTTGTCAGCTTGCTGATTTGCTGTGTTGAGCTGAACGGGAGTGTATAGATTTTTCAAGAGATCTAATTATGTAAAATATCCAAAAACTTCCTGGTATTTAAGCTCTTGTCCAGGCATGCAAAAGTTTTGTACACATTTAAAGTTACCTTGAGGTTCTTCTACTTACTTATCAGCAAGGGCACCAAACAGCACAGCTCCAACCAGCAGCCCAAACATGTAGATAGAAGAGCCAATGTTGTTCAAAGTGGCATTTTCACACACAAGATCCCACTGTAATATAAGGTGACAAGGAAAAAAGAAAATTAATCAGTTATACTTCATAAACATACAAGGTGGTTTGTGGAACATGGTGCCTGGTTGTTGTTGGTCAAAGGTCATCTATCAATCCTAACCAGCTTGGCCAAGATGGTCTTCTAGCTCAAAACCCAGTCCACCAGTTGATACGGTAACTCAATATTCATACATCTTGACTAACCAATGACAAGCTTATTGTCATATAAATCAGCTATTACTGAAAACTGACTTTAGTTGATTTTTTTTTTTTTTTTTTTTTTTTTCAGCAGCGATTTGAGGAGTCAACTTTCAGGAAAAAAAAGTGTAAAATTTGCAGCTTGTCATTGGGGCAGTACCCTTAAAGGGACAACTTTGTACCTTATCTACCCCTAAAAGGTGCATATTAGTACATTTAAAGTAGCAATATGTACCCTCCGGACTACTATGAAACTTTTAGGGCTAAGTAAGATACAATGATGTCCCTTTGAGGGTACTGCCCCATGCAGTGACAAGCTGTTGTATCACTGAATGAACAATTTTTGCATATTTTTTTTCCGTGTACATAATTATTTCAGTATCACATTTCGGAATTAACTCTCATCTCCCTTCACCACAAAGTAGAGTGTCTTTGGCAGGATCTTAGAATTACTTTGGTTTAGAAACTTTCTCTTCTCACTATACACCTGGACTGCGCCCCTTCCCCAGGCCTTTCCTCCACCTTAGCCCAGCAGTTGTACAGCAGAGAGCAGTATCAGATAGTCAGCCCCTGTTGTGAGGTTGGGCCAAGATCCAGTGTTTGTAAATCAAAGAAGGTCTACCAAGAGGTCCTGCTGTGAGCAACCCATATCGACGGTCACATGTTGCAAAAGGAACGCAGTTCCATTGGTCCATCTTGCAGTCCTGTGAGCTACACCTCTTTAATGAAGCAGACTTAGATGCCTTCACTACAGGAGGCCAGAAACTCTCAATGCAGTCTGCACCCAAACCATCTAAGCCACAATACATGACTGGCTCCGATAGCACCAGAGAGAGAGAGAGAGAGACTAAGAAAGTTCCATGCGAGAAGCGTTTTGCATGTTACATCACAAAAAATACCACATCCTGTTATACAACGGAAATCTTTTGAGATTAATACTCACCTCTGTGACAATAGTGCTGAGAAAGACTTCCTTGCTGAACTCCCATCCTCCTGCGCAGCTGTTTGAGGTGGACGGATGCTCAGTAATTGGTGGACTATGATTAAGCTGGGACAGAAGGCCATCCTGAAAGGACGTGCAGGACTCCCCAGGAGCAATGCTGAAGTTGAGGCCCAGCCCAGGGCCACCACTGTTGCCTGTTGGCCAGGCGGATCTGCACAGGTGAGGGGGCACGGCCCCAGTGAAGACAGATACCAACATGTGGAAGGCCAAGAAGATCTGTGGCAGACAGATCCACACATATAGCGTCTTCTGGAAGCGTCCAAACCCTCCGATCCGGTCCAGGACCTCGTCAAAATTCATCCTGCCTGTCCAGAATGTCACTTCGTGAAAACTCACTCTGTATCTATTCAGGTGAAGCTGACTGGGCACACGAGTCTTAGGACACAACAGAAGTTGGTGTGTAAGTGTATATATGCGTAATGCTCTAGATGATGTCAGGTCAGTATTATGATATTATTAATGCTATGTAATGGATGTCTGGTTTTGGCCGGGAGGGACAGGCGCCTGCTAATGGCCGGTGTAGTTCTCCTCACACCTGTAGCAGACAGAACGAGAGAGAGAGAGAGAGGGAGGGAGAAAGAGAGGCGGAGAGTGCTGCAGCAGAGTTCTGGCTGTTTGGGTTGTTTGAGGGAAATATAAGGAGGGGAGGGCTGGGAGTGACCCAGATATCTGAAATGAGCCAGTGAGCATGAGGGGGTGGGACCATTGAGTGAAGGGGTGGAGATTATCTACTCCACAAGGGGAGGATTACTTTCAACCTCTCTCTCTATCTGCATTACAAACTCAAATACACTGTTTCGTTCGTCTCCTTGCCAAACTGCCCTGCACTTGTTTCTTCCTCTTTCTTTTTGTTTCATTCACAGACTTTATGTCTGTGTGAGAGAAAAGGGAGGAAGTGTAAGAGAAAGGAAATGAGGTTTAATTTTCAGTTTGTCATCTCTGTCAGTCAACATCAGCAATTTCATTTCAATACTTTACACAAGAATTAAAGGGATAGTTCACCCAAAAATGAAAATTTTGTCATCAGTAACTCACCCTTAAGTTGTTCCAAACCTGTATGAATTTCTTTCTTCTGAACACAAAAGAAGATATTTTGAAGAATATGGGTAACCAAACAGTTGATGGGCCCTACTGACTTCCATAGTTGTTGAGGTTGAGTAAATGATGACAGAATTTTTATTTTTGAGTGAACTATCTCTAAGCCTCCTGGGCTGTGAAAGAGCAACCAACTTTGAGCATCAAACTTTTCCTCTTTTGTGAGGTATTTCAGTGCTAAAATGTACTCTTTAAGTGGATATGTACACACTACCAGTTGATAAAACTGAGAAGACAGCCTGGTCTTCTGTAATGATCTAACTACCTCTCGCTGTCTGTGCCGTTGGCTTTCTTTCATCACTTCTTTTTGGTTGGAGTCAGGAGTTTGGGGATGGAACTGGTCAACTTGACAGATAATGTTAAGAAAAATGCAAAGGATGAAGGGCTAGCAGGACCATAGAGGGGGAGATGAAATGAATTAAGGGGGAGTATTGTGGTTTCTGTTTTTCAGCATTCTTCAGAGAGGCGTGGATGTGGGATAAGCCACACACCCATCCGCACTCAATGAAAGGGTGTTTCTTTAATTCTGGGAACTTTTAATTGCCAGGGACTGATTTCAATCCATTCATGTTGTTATATGAAGATAGATTGTCATTTAAATTTTTTTTTCCAAGCCTTAATTTATTTTTCCTATACTATATTTCAAATGTCTTTTATTTATTTATTTATTTATTTTTGCATGTATTGTCCCAGACCCAGACTTCAAATCCTAAGATAGGAAAATTAATCAATATTAGGCTTATTTTAAAAACTATGATAATTTAAATCAATTATCACAATTAATTATCAATTAATCAACTTTAACACACATATTATTAGTTGTGGCATCTTTTCTCTCATAACCCACAATTTTGGCCCTTACAAAGGTTTTTTGTTAGTGTACTTGGTTAGCAAGGTGACACAAATATCAGTGAAGAAAAAGGTGAAATATAAGATGAGATGTTAAAGAAAAAACAATGTGAATATCACTTGTGAAATGTGTTTTAATGTGTGTAATTTCTAATTAAAGGGATAAACATCCTGTCATCATGCATACTCACCAATCATGTCATCAAAAACTATGTAAGCGGCCTTTTTGAAAGTAACATGAGGTACATTTAGTTGGTGGATTAGTTGTTAAGGTTAAAAATATAGTTTTTAACTGCCTCATCCTCATTGCAAAACAGATAACAATGTGGTTAGACTGAAATGATCAGGCATCTTGTTGTTCATACAAGTACAAGATTTACCAAACTTTCACACAATTATATATATATATATATATATATATATATATATATATATACATATATACACACAATTACATCTAGTCAAGTGGTTAGGAATAATATAATTTAACCAATGTCACCTTATTACATCATGACTGGGCAGGCCAAGTTTCTGAACACCATACTGTAGACATGTAAATTTTGGCAGTCATGTATTCATGTAATCTGACTTCAGAACATTACAGAAGTCCAGAACAAATTGTTTTTACATGTTAGTTTCAATTAAATGTTGTTTTTAAAGGTTTTGATTTCTGAAGTGTATGTTTTTATAATATATCAAACACACAAGATTTTTCGGTAACACTTTATTTTAGGGTCTTTTAACTAGTTGCTTATTAGCATGTATATTACTAGAATATTGGCTGTTTATTAGTACTTATTAAGCACATATTAATGCCTTATTCTGCAAGACCTTATTTTACATTATTAATCCTACCCAATACCTAAACTTAACTACTAACTTACTAACTATTAATAAGCAGTAAATTAGGATTTTATTGAGGGAAAAGTCATAGTTAATAGTGAATATGTGTTCCCTATACTAAAGTGTTACCGATTTTTCATTACATGACCCCTTTAAAATGTGAATTACATCGAATGACATAGGAGAACTGGAATGCTGGTCAACAGGAACCACACTGTAGCCCCTCTCAGCAGGGTTGAAATGCTTCCTTATACTTCTGTGTTCAGAGTACTTAAACAGACCTTTTCTGTCGTAGGTTGGTCTACAGAGCAGGTTCTAATGAGAATACAGCATGCAAAGTCTTACAGCGCCTGCATTCATTTTTAAAGGCTATAGTAATTATAATTTATTGCCATTTGTCTAAACAGATTTTTACACAGAGAGTAAATACACAAAGTGCTAGTGTAAAGTGATCATGGGGAACGATTGACCAAAATTCCTCGACTTGTTTCTGAATTCTTATTTTGGGGGAAAGCTATTTTCTCTGCGCTGGTCTGTTACATTTGTGAAATGAGACTGTGTTAACAGAGGTTAAATCCCTAATATACTGATTAGAGCCCTAATCCAGCTCTGCCATCATCTTGGTTGTTAAAAAAAAAAATGTTAAAAGCTTTAACCTGTTAACAGCCCGCGGTACACATACCTTTCAAAAGAGAGCAAAACATGCATATACTCCAAATGGTTCAAATTTTTAGGCATTTTAGGCAAATTTTACAGGAATGCTAAGGGGTTAATAGGGAGCAAGAGGAACAAAAGAAAGACAGTTTGAGCTGATGCCACAGGGAATTTCCAAACTATTGCTATTACACTACTTATAAAGAGGAACTTTATAAAAAACACATCAAAGAATTGATTCTTAAATATCTTTGTAATTTAACCATGAAAATGTTGCTAAATACAAGCTATTTGCTTGGTCAGGTAAGCACTGAATACAGAATGAGGTCTGTGACAGTTAAACAAACGAGTTTATTCTTATCTAAATGACCAAACTAAAAGTGCGCAAAGTCACAAAAAGATTTATCTTTGGGATCAGAGTAAAAATGCTTGGAATTCAGTGATCATATGGGGATGGTCCAGGATGGCCGACTAATTGTAAAATTGACTGGTCTGATGCTTTTGAAACAGAGCTTCTCAAACTTTTAGCCACGCATACTGGCTAATATATTCCCATTGGTGTTTCTTCTGTAAATCCTACATCACTGCTTGTTTTCAAATGTTTATTACCAGGAACTGAGAGTGTTGATATATTACATTAAGCATGATTAATTTTGTGATTCCAGAATATTCAAATTCAAATTCTGTATGTCTATTGGAGCCTTTTCTATGAGGATTTTGATAGTTTGGGGATAAAAGTTTATAGTCTATTTATTTGTTATCTGTCAGTTCAAATTGAGGACTGGTGGCCATGATAACACTTAATTGTTCAGGGCTTCTTTAACATTAACTACTCAGTTACAGTCTATGCATAACTACCTCACCGTTACGTTTTCTCCTGCACTCAAGTTTTGTTTCCATGTTGGATTACCTGCTTTGTTTTTGTTGATTAATAAAGTTAAAACGGCTGCTTTAGATCATCCCTCCCTCCTCTTTTCCTTCGCCTGCCTGCAGTAACAATAGTGTTCTTGCGGGAGACTAAAAAGTTGTGGGAGATTTAAAATTTCTTGATTTGTGGAAAGGTCCATTCCAATAAAATCCAAATAGTCTTTTAAGATCATTCAAATTACATTGAACATTTAACAAATATGAATCAGCACCAACTACTGGCTTAGCTTGCAGAATACAGTGTTTTTAGTCATTTCTGCCGATCCATGTGAATGGGGAACATTTGGAAAACGTTGTCATCTGTACGCGAAAAACTTAAAGGAAAAACCTTTTTTTTTAGTACATCGTTGTCATGTAAATGTACCCTCAATCTAGCCACAATTCAGCTATTTGTGTGTGTTTTTGTAGTCTGTCATAAACCCAGAGCATTTTGTTTAAATGTCTGAATTGATTTAAAAAGAAAGGTTCTTCGATGGTTCGTTGCAGTATGTCAGATTCAGCAAAAAAGAAATAAAATAAAATAATAATAAAAAAAGAAATAATAAAATAAAATAAAATTAAATTAAATTAAATTAAATTAAATTAAAAAAAATAAAAAAAATTAAAAAAAAGAGCCAAATGGTACTTTGACCATTTGGTACCACTTTAACCAATGGTACTTTGAACAAATGGTTAAAGTAATGAAGTTTTTAAAAATTTGGTATTACATTACAGGTTCCACATGTCAGTCTACTGGTTTCTGGCTTTTTTGAAGCACATTTAGTGACTGTTATCTTCTACTTAAACTTAACTTAAAAAAAGGTTCTCAAATGACATCAGGCTTTAAGCTTTTCAACCATTTATTATTTGCTTAGTATAATTTATTATTTGGTTATATTTGTTCTGCTTTGAACCTCTGCAAATTCTAGTAGTTGCTTAAAGATAAAGGAGGGTTGTATAGTTCAGGAATCTCCCCAGAGGCCAAAATGGAAAAGCTTATCTAATTCAAATTTTGACTGAGACGTTTGAAGCCTCTTCTGTTACTAAACAAATCAAGAGGTTGTTAAGACTTGTAGTTGTAACACAGCTTAGAGCTGTTTCTTAACAGATAAAACCTTTTTGACGGAATGCCAAACAGACAGTACAGACAGAAGAATAAAGAATTTCAGTGTCAGTGTTTCAGTGACTTGCTTTTTGAGTCATAACAACACAAACATGTAATGCAGCTCTCTAAAATATGTATTGTTTTTTTGAAAAGAGTAAAAAACGTTACATTTGAGCTCTAAATTCTGGATGAATCAAGTAGTTAATTCTGATTCTTTTCTGCAAACCATTAAAAACAAAAAACAAAAAACAAAAAACAAAAAAAACAGTTCTTTTTAGGTCACTGCATAATTATAACATTCCGGCATTGTGTTTGTACACTCAAACACATTAAAGCCATATGTGGACACATTTTTCTGTTAAGTTTTAATAATAGGTGTGTTTATTGTCATCAGTGTTACATTCAATGACTTTCCTGTACGCTGATTGACTGATAAAAACTGATCCACAGACAATAAGATATGTTCTGTGTGACCAATTATAAGCAAGATTTAACATCTAGTCCTTAACAACATCCAGCAAACAACTAAATAACTTAATGTCAGAACCTGAATAGCTGACATGCACAAAATTATTTCCCTATTTGTTATATATTCTGATATTTTTTAAACTTCTATATGCTTTTTTCTAAATTTTTTTTTTTTTTTTTTTTCATTCAAATCAAATCATATGAATTTATACAAAATCCCACCTTGTAAAATAGTGCACGTGATCAAATCATTCAGTAGTTCATTGAAAAAAGAGCACTGCAAAAGCAGACATCAATAATAAAACACTTGATTTATTTTCTGGATCAGATCCAGTTTGGAGCTGCAAAGCAATCATCCACAAAAGCAGACATCACTAAGTTAAGGGTGTTACTTTCGAGTCGGACACGTGTGCAAGACCAGTTCATCGACTGAGTGGCTTGTGGATCAGTGCTGACTCGGACACAAACTATCTTGAACAATTCAGTCCAATTTAGTGAACTGGTTCACCAGGTTCACTGAAAAGAATAAAGAAAAACTGAAAAAGTTTTCTTGTCTTTTAAAGTTGCTTTGTCTTACAAAACAAATTTGGAATGTTTGTCCATCTATTAACCAATCACCTGAGCCATAAAATTCCATGTGATTGATTACACTCATCTGCAACAGATAAATGACATCATGACAACACTGTAGATGTGTAGATGACACAAGAACATAAATATAAAGGGGACACATAATAGAAACAATTTTCAATTAATTCAGATTTAATTCAGTTAATAATTATATTATGTGTCTTTACCAACTAGAGTAACCAGTACTTAAAAATACCGGTACAATATACTTATATACATACATGTTGTTTCATTGTACTTAATTTTAAAGTACCTGCATGTAATTACACAGTTGACTGTAGCCCTATTGACCTTTATACCTACTTATATCCAAACCTCAATAGCAGAAAATGTGAATCTGGCAAGAGTTTTGCAGAACAACAGGTATGAACACAATAAGAACATTGTGGCAAATGCTTAATTTTATGATGAAACTACATAGTAGTTAAAGACATGTAATATAAACCAATTAATTCAATAGTCAGTCATCAGTTATTCCTTAGACTTACCTGCTGCTTTGATAGAACTTAGTAGAATAATTTTCATTATCAGTAATAGATGAAACTGGTTGTGTGTAGATGTGACTGGTTGTGTGGTTGTGTTAATTAAAGGATACTCTATAAAACTCTATATAAATACTCTATATCTTGATTTTGTCAAGTTGTTACATTGCTTGGTACCTTGGTACAGTTAATGGTTAGGTTAATACTACATTACTTGGGGAAAGAATTGTTTGATGTGCTTATTAAATACTCAAAAAATGTATATCAATACATCAATACATACAATTAATTTTACAATACAGTGTAAAAAATGAGTAGAATGCTTAAAACATCAGAATTCATAGTCAGAAGAGATCAGCTCTCTGTGTCAAACAGTTCACAAGTAAAACCAATAGGAAATTTGTCATAAGTTCCACACCTCATCTCAATGGACTTGACATTGATTGAGTTGACAGACACTATACAGTTATAATATTATACTCTCATTAGATGGAAGCCCTTGTCATGAAATGAGTTTCATTACACAATGAGGTTCAAGGTGCCCCCATGTGGCAAGATTCAACTTTATGCAAGAGTTACAAAACAGCAGTAATGAGTATGTAAGCAGTATACACGTGATCATATTTCAAGAGGGAATCATGTGGGCCAGCCATAGAAAGAAACTTAGACATTACTAATACTAACACACAGACACAACCAGATCAGGTTTTCTTGTGTTGACACTTAAAGCAATAATTCAACCCAAAAATGAAAATTCTGTCATTATTTACTATCATATAATAATACCCTCATGTCTTCAATGCCTTGTGCTGTTTTTTTCTTTCTGTGAAGTAGAAAAGCATTTTTTTTTTTTTTTTTTTTTTAGGGTACATATACATAACAGCGATGTACTAAAAATGGAAATGTTTCCTTTTGCATTTTTGTGTACAGATGACACCATTGTCAAAACCATCCTCACGGATCCACTAAAATGACTAAAAACCCATGCATGCCAGGCCAGTAGTTGGTGTTGTCTCTTTGTAAAGAAACAATACGCACCTATTATCATGGGTGGCTGTACAAAGTGCACGAAGACAAAGGAGATCAGCGAAACAGTCTTTAATCCAATAAATCCAACAGGCAAGGAAGACTCAGGAGACATAAAAATACAACCATGTAAAACACTGATGACAGTAATGTAGGGAATAAGGACATGTTCAATAATGAATTATATGGAATCGGAAGATATGGAAGAGCTGTGTGAAAATTCTTCAAAATGTCTCCTTTTATGTCGCATAAAAAAAATAACAGCATAGGTTTGGAACAACATGAGGATGAGTAAATAATGAGTAAAATAATTTTCATTTTTGAGTAAACTATACCTAATCAATCAATCAATCAATCAATCAACAGTAAACAGTGTAATTACATATGTAATTACATGCAGATACTTTTAATGTACAGTAAGTACACTTAATAGTTAAAAACAGTGGGTGTGACTGAATGAATGTTGAGAGGGAAACTTGGCTTTGTATTTATTTGTGGGTTTGAGTTTATGTTAAAATATCAGGTGATGAAAGGGATTATATTATTCTCCTCCGGTTAAAGTCTCTATAGCCTAATAGAGGAAGCCAACAGGAAGCTAGCTGGCTGTGGTATCACTTCATACTGTAAGTTAAAGTGTGTATTATGCTGTGCCTTTAATGTTTTGGGCCCTCAAGGTCCCGCACACAAACCTGCTGCTTGTGTAACAGCATCACATGCACGTGAGAAAGCATTATGTATGCGTGCAAGTGTTTGTGTAATGTTCATTTTTTGGTCACATGTTCTTGAGCGTCACTCAAAAGGCATTTGCTTGGACACATTTCTCATTTAGCCACTGGCTGCTGGTGGAGCCTTTCATCTTGTGTCACGCATGTGAAATACGAGATCCCAGATGAAGGGCCTTCTTTAGAAACCATTACGTGTCACTGCTGCCAGTTCAATATCTCAGTGCAGCATAAAGAAGTATAGCCTGCCCATTAAAATAAACAAAATAAACAGCAAAACATCTGACAACAAGGAGAGATAGGAGATGAATGGGGAAAAAATAATATGTAAACAACACAATGCAATAATACAAATTTTAAAATGTAAGAGAGTGGTTGCAAGTGTTTTGTTTATGTAGTAATGTGGTGTAGATAGAGGCTCAGGATGCATGCATAATTCACATTAACAGGAAGCTTTAATTTTTACTTCTCAGGCCCATAACGTGAGTAACTAACTCCCCAGGAACAGACACACAGTCAAATTGTCTAGACCTAATTTGCATAGCTGGATTAACAGATGGTATAACCAATAGGAATGAGGCATACATAGATTCAGAAATGTGATTGACTCATACCTGTATATCAGAACACTACAGTGAGGACATTGATAGATGGTTTCTAGGTATTTGCTTACTCGCCCAAGTCAAAAGGGCTAATTTCTCCCTAGATATATAGGATTTTTTCTCTAACTTTTTTGTCTTTCGCCAGGCTACAATTGTCAGTCAGAAGTAAGAGAACTCTCCTTAACAATTCACACATTTGAGATACCATTCATAAAGACTTGGGTATAGAAGTTTAATTCTTAGAGCCAGAGGTTTGTTAAAATCTCTAACCATATGTTCAATAATAATGGTTTTCTTAATTAACACCAGGGCTTGACATTAACACCCGCCAACCCGCCAAATGCGGGTAGATTTCAGCTGTGGCAGGTAAGACAGCCACTCCCACTAGCCACTTTGGCGGGTTGAATATAATTTCAGCCTACAGTCAAATGAAAGGTAGCTAAGCTCGTTGTAGCACAAAATTACAATCCGATCACAATTCGTTATCGATTAACGTGCAGTTAGTGAAGGCGGGATCGGCGGAATTGCTCTGAATGACACACAACAGAAGCGCTCTCTCGCGTGCGCTCGCTCTCTCTCTCTGTCGCGCGCGATCAGTTCTCCTTGCGCCTGAATAGTAGAATACACGCACACACAGATGTCAAAATGTCCATCGTGTGGAGTATCTCGTGTGAATACAGTCGGTTAGGGCTTAAGTGGACGTAAACAGGTGGGTAATAACTGGATATGTGTCAGTCTATTACGTACATGTATTCAGCAGCCCAATTAAATATCTATGTCATTAATGTTAATCAAACAACAGAAGATGTTAAATAAATGTTAAATAAACCTACTGTATCTGAAAAAAGAGTTTAGGCTATTTAATTTACTATTGTATTTGTAATTTGCTAATTTGCTTCTTTGTTCTTTTTATATAGCCTAACAAAAATAACTTATACAATTATAAAATTTATCATATTATGGTCATATTACCCACCCCTTGCCCACCCGTACATATCAGCTGATATACCATGTAGGCCTAGTCTTGATTTAGATGGTCAATCTGCATTTGAAAGTTTGAAAGGGTTTTAAATCTAGCTAATCAAGTAAAACGACTCAAAATCAAGTCATTTTAGCATGTCAAAGTCAACTTTAATCATATAAAATGTAATTTCCCAACAGCAAAATTGTGGCCAGTGAAAATGCTGAGTGGCTAGTAACTTTGGAAAACCACTAGCCACAGTGGCTGGTGAGCAAAAAAGTTAATGTCAAGCCCTGATTAACCCCGATAGTAATAAAGGTTAAAGCTGCATTACAGAACTATTGCCTCTATATCACTATCTATTTTTAAAACATAAAATTGCTAATTACTTGCAGAGTTATTTATTTATTTATTTATTTGCTTTAGCACTGCTCCTCTGCGCAGATAAATATGTGATCACCACATCAGAGCGGATCTGTCATTATACATCAACGTGACAATAAGAAGTATGTCCTACTATATAAAAAAAATTGAACAAGTAACACATCTGCTGCTTTTGCTCTGACCAAATGAAAACATAAATGTTTTAAAATAAATCACGTTACTTAAGTTTAGTTCTAAGGATTGCTCAGTCAGATCAGATCACACATTGCAAATTAGCTAGCTACCTATTGAGCTACTGAAAAGCCTTTACTATTCAGCAGAAAAAAACATCATTGTTGCCACCTCTCAAAAGCCATGCTGATATTTACTCTTATTGCGAAAGTAAGATAAGGTACTTTGGGAGAGGTAGGGAGACTGATTTTATGATGAAAACTGATTTCTTATGTACTTGCTCAATAACTGATTTTTGTTATTGTTATTGTAATAAACATGCTCCAGCAGTTATATCCTGAAAAACACTGGCATCGTGCATGGTTGAGTAACACTGATAAATTAAAGGTTGACAGTGTTATCCAAGGCATTACATCATCCTGGTAATCTTATAAAAGAGGGCAGGTTGCATAACATGTTCTTTACATTACGTGTTTGCACATTAAAGTGGTATATCTACTCAAATCATCAAGGAGCTAATATAATACCT
Source organism: Mylopharyngodon piceus (assembly GCA_039654765.1). Classification (NCBI taxonomy): domain Eukaryota; kingdom Metazoa; phylum Chordata; class Actinopteri; order Cypriniformes; family Xenocyprididae; genus Mylopharyngodon; species Mylopharyngodon piceus. The sequence continues at coordinate 21,210,944 of CM077456.1, forward strand.
GAAGAAAAATATTAGTTAGCACTCCCATTCATCTCAATGGCAGTTACAGTACTTGGCTGGACACTACAGAAATTATAAAAATATATGAAAAGTTAATTTCAGCTTTAAAGATTCCTCCAAGAAAGTGATAACTGGCAAAACATTTACTATTTTGAAATATTTGTGATTTATATGCTGCTTTCAAAAAATCATCAATAAAAAAAGGAAATGGCTTCAAAATTGTGTGGATATGGCATATGCCACCAAAAGGCAAACTGGACCATGCTAACCAACCAAACTTTGCTTCTCTATCTGTCAGTCACTACGACGTTATGTTGACTGACAAATGGGGTCTCACTTGGGATACCCAGTCAACTCTGACTTCTAGAAAAACAGCCAGTGAAATTGGCAAGTGGAATTTGCATGCCAAGCCACTCCCACATACATATGCACCACCACCTTGAGGAACCATCCACAGCTCACGTTCAAGGCTTGTAAGCTGCCCTGGCTGCTAAGGCTTACAGTGCTGCTGGACAGGCTGCCTCTGCCCTGAATGCATCGGCCATCCTGCAAGTCCATCAGGCCAAAGCACTCAAAGAACTGCACGAGGGAGGTTCTGAGCTGGGGTTGATGCAGAAACTGCGCATGGTGACCGACTTTGCCCTTTGGGCGACCAAGGTCACAGCGCAGACCCTTGGACAGATGATGTCCACCTTGTTGGTCCAGGAACACCATCTCTGGCCGAACCTTGCTGAGATGTGGCATGCTGACAAAGTACGCTTTCTTGGTGCCCCCATCTCGCAAGGTGGCCTCTTCTGCGACACTGTCGAGGACTTTGCCCTCAGCAGTCCAAAAGCAGATGGAGGCCATTAAGCACATCTTACCCTGGAATGATGCCACTGCCACCAGGCCACCGCAGGCTGGCCCCCAGTCTGCTCATCACCGAGAGCATCCCCCTGTGGCTTCTACATTAAGCCCCCCACAGGAAGGCAATGCAGCCCATCCCTCAGGCCACCGCTAAGCCCTCCAAACATCCATCAAATTGGACCTGACACAGGCAACCCAGAGATGGAGGTAGCTGCTCTGAACATGCAGATGGTGATCGCACCACTCCTTCCCCCAGAGGAGGGCCGGGCGGAGAATCTTTTGTTTCATTTAAAGGAATTAATTTCTGTTCCAGCTGTACCCATATTTTTAATAAAAAAGCTGCTGTCTCTGGGTCTTACTGGGCAAAATCTGGGAGTGAGTGACGCTACCTTCCTCAATCCCAGCCTTGACCCCACCCCCACCCCCCATTCACCACAGGCCAAAAGGTCGTGTTTCAAGGACGCACTGCTTCCTCTTGTGTTTATAACCACCCCCTCACATGATCCTTAGAGCCAGGTAAGTGTCACACCACACTCACTGCCTCTACTTCGACATGCTACACTTCCCTGGTTGGGCCCCAGCGCTCCTCCTCACTGTCCCTCCGCAGGTACGTTGGTTGCCTGGCTAGCTCTTCCCAGCCCGTCCCGCTGGCTCATTCGGACAATCAGACTTGGCTACGTGATTTAGTTCACCAGGCATCCCCTCAGGTTCAGCAGCGTCCTGTTTACCTCAGTGGGAGGCAAAGACGCCCCTGTCCTGTGAGCGGAGATTGTGATCCTCTTGATGAACAACTCAATAAAGCCTGTCCCTCTAGCCAAGATAAAGTCAGGATTTTACAGCCCTTACTTCATCATACTCAAGAAAGGCAGCGGGTTATGGCCGATCTTTATCTGAGAGTCCTGAACTGGCCCCTTTACAAGCTCCTGTTCAAGATGCTAATGCAGAAACGCATTCTCACATGCGTTTGCTCCCAAGATTGGTTCGCAGCGATCGGCCTGAAGGACGTGTACATCCAAGTCTCGATTCTGCCTCGACACAGACCGTTTCTTCAGTTTTGACCAATACCAAGGCGTGCTGTGCCCCCTTGGAGTGAGGGCTCACTCCACTAGGAGTGTTGCCTCCTCCTGGGCATTGGCATAGAGCTCCTCTCTGGCAGACATCTGCAGAGCCACAGACTGGGCAATGCCTAACACAACAAACAAAACCATGACATGAACTAGAGCACTTTTTTTTGCAGATTTACACTTGAATTTGAACATAAACAGACTTGAACTTGAATATAGACCTGACCTGACAAAACCTACAGTGGTTACACAATCAAAGCTACAAAAGAAACAATAGAAACAGGAGAGCTATAAATACACAAAGACTAATGATCAACAAGATACACCTCAAAGTAATCAAACAATGAACCAATAAGAACAAAACATATGAAGCAAAGGAAACACATGACAAGATCACATGAGGGGCAATGGAATCCCATGACATGAGAGGAAACATGACTATGAGAACTTCAAAATAAAAGACATGAAAACATGAACATAAACAAAACCTAGAACAGATGTGACAATAACGTGTACAAGCTGTTTTATTTTTAAAAATAGGAAAATCCCAGCAATCCAACACAAGATGTACATACACATGAGGGGCAATGGAAGACAGGACAATTGCGGTATAGGTATAAAGGTATAAAAGGTATAAAACACTCAAAAATGAAGAGGAAAAAAGAAAGAACATATATATATATATATATACCACTGGGAAACAGCATAAAGGTGTGCCGTGACATCACTTCTGATTTTGGTCTGTAGCTCTGTATACACAGAATATAGAGGGCAACAAGTTGTCTGCGTTACAACAAGAAATACAATCATTATCCTAAGTCAGCGGTGGGTAACTCTGGCCCTCGAGATCTACTTACTAGAAAGCTACAGGCAAGTGAATTTGATCAGGGTTGGAGGTAATCTCTGTAGGAAACTGGATCTTGAGGGCCAGAGATGTCCAGTCCTGTCCTAAGTAATAAAGAACATTTAAACAGGATGCATTGGAATGTGTGTTTATACTCTAGTATAAAACTATTATTGGGAGAATGCATTGAATCATGGAATGTCTGTGAGAGAATGTATGAAACAAAAAGAAGCACCAGCTCTTTGTGTTACAACTATGCATGCACTCTAAGGCCAGATCATGATACAAACAGGGGAATTTGTAGAATGTAAAATAACAAATTGTATGCAGGAGTTACATGCTGCTGTCCATGACAGAGTCCTCTGTCACATCACCCCTTCCTCCTCTGAATTGCCAAGAGCTGGCAATCTATACAGGTAATCCGTGGTAGTGTTCTGTTCCCCAGCCTTGTGAAATTGTGGAATTTAAATGGTTGTACAACCAGATATCATTGAGTAATCTGTCTGTTGCAATCTTTCATGGACTGCAGCCAAGTAAGTGCTCTGTGATCTATAATCAAATTGAATTCTTCCCAAGGAGGTGGTCCAGAGGCTATCCAATGCCCATTTGATAGCTAGGAGCGTTTTCTCTCTTGTGGAGTAGTTCCTTTCTCAGAACAGAAGCTTTTGACTTCTGTAAACAACTGGTCTTTCTGCCCTTGGTCCCTGCTACAGGAGTACATCTCCCAGAACCACAGCTTAGGTGTCAACTTGGATGAGAAACCATTGACTAAAATCTGGAACAAATAAGTCTTTTGGTTGGTAAATGGGATCTCATATGCATCCATCCAATCCATTGGATATTTTGTTGCATTGATGGTAAGATTTGTCAGTGGCAAACTGATGTATAAATTGCCTGTACCAACCTACTAGAACCAGAAATTACCTCACTTGCTTCTTGGTAAGAGGTCACAGACTGTTCTTGACAGCTTCTAACTTGTCCACCTGTGGGAGGATTTTCCGATTCCCCAGCAGGTACACCAGGGGCCTGTACCATGATGGTAGTTGAACAAACTCAGGTTTATAGGATTAGTTTCAAGTTGACAAAACCAAACCACTCCAATCCGGCTTTGTTGGTACCATGATGCTGATCATCAACTTTCTCTGTCAACTCAGGCTTTGATCCTGAGTTTGTGGAGCGCGTGCACATGAATGCGTAACATCAGTGGCAAACAGCCAATCACATGCCTTGCAACTGTCACAGACACGCCAGGCTCCACCATCAGCCAATCACAACGCACCCAGTCACCAGAGTACTGATCACCGGCACCTGCACCTCATCAGCACATCATCAGTCACAGTATAAAGAACACTCACACACATCACTCCATGTCTGGTCTCGTTTGCATCTACACTTACCTGTATGCTTACCTTAAGGACTCCAAGCGATCTACTTACCTGTCTCCAGCATCTCCTGTACTCCTCGTGTGAATCCCCGTCTGTGTGTGAGTGTTCTCCGTTTCCAGTATCAAGATTCTCCAGCGTTTCTCCAGCTCTCCACTTCTGCAACCACAAAAGGACTGTATCACTACTCTGCACTTCATTCATCAGCACAGCTTTAAGTTATACTCACCTGCACTGCTGTTTGCTCATTCCTGGTATCAATAAACACCCTGTTTGTGAACTCCTGTCTGCGTCCCTTCTGTATCGTAACAGAAGACCGGACCACAACAGCCAGATACCAGAATGAGTCACCCGGATCCATTTCAAGAGCTCGTGAACGCTTTGCGACGAGCACTCACTCCTCATCCACCTTCACCGGCACCAGCAGTCACTTCCGCAAACGCCGTCACCACTCCTTCACCCACCGTTCAAGTCCCATGGCCAAACCAGCGCCCTACTCAGGATCGGCGGAGGATTGCAGCGGTTTTCTCCTGCAATGTGCGCTGGTCCTGGAGATGCAACCGCACCTCTATCCCAATGACACCTCCAAAATAGCGTTCATCATCTCACATCTACAAGGCAAGGCGCTACAATGGGCAGATTCACTCTGGTCTCAGAAAGGTCCTGTGGTTCAATCCTATGACTCCTTCGTCATCCACTTCCGGGAAGTTTTCGGCAAACCAGCCTTTGACTCGTCCATCGGTGAGAAACTCTACAATTTAAAACAAGGTTCTATGTCTGTCAATGAATATGCTTTGCAGTTTAGAACGCTGGCGGCGTCTAGTGGATGGAACGAGCAGGCGCTCATCACCACCTACCGGCAAGGTCTGGAACCTCGGGTGCGGTTGCATCTCGCTGCATACGAGGACTCCATCGGCCTCGAACGCTTCATCCAACTGTCCATCCGCGTCGGCTCTCGTATGCAGTCGTGTATTGAAGAACACCAGGGCCAGTCGCTGTTCAACACCCTCCTTCGTCGATCCGAACCCGTCAGCCCTCCAGAACCAGCCAACGAACCCATGCAAGTAGAAAATTCGAGACTTTCGTCTGCAGAACGTCAAAGAAGGCTGACCCTGAATCTGTGTCTTTATTGTGGTGCTCCTGGGCATGTCATATCTACATGCCCCATCCGTCCTCCTCGTCCCACGGTGAGTGCCATCATCCCTTCGATTAAAAAGATGAAACCACTCACTACTGTTGTAAACCTTACTGCTGCTGATGTGTCTATTCCAGTGGTGGCGCTCCTCGATTCAGGGTCAGCAGGAAACTTCATCTCTGGCGCCCTCTGCAGACAACTCAAGCTCAAGACCTCGCCATCTCCGACCATCTACCAGATTCACTCAATCACGGGCAAACCCCTGAGCCGTAGAAAAGTCAGTCATTGTGTGGGCCCCCTTCAACTACGGATTGGTATTCTACATTGGGAAGAAATCCACCTGCTGGTTCTGGAGGAATCCACCTCTGACGTGGTTCTAGGGCGTCCGTGGCTGGAGCAGCACAGCCCTACCATCTCGTGGAAAACAGGTGAGATCCTGAAGTGGGGCGATAACTGCTTCTCCAACTGTTTTTCTGAGCTTCCGGTTTCCAAATCTCCACGTTCCAAGAACATCTCCATCTGTACCACCTCCATCGAAAGTCCTGTGGAGAAACGCTCCGTCGACATACCATCATGTTACGCCCCCTTCAGTGACGTCTTCTGCCCACAAAGAGCCTCCAAGCTGCCTCCACACCGGCCATGGGACTGCGCCATCGATCTGCTACCGGGTGAGCCAGTGCCCAGGGGAAGAATCTACCCCCTGTCAATACCGGAGGAGAAGGCCATGGAGGAATACATCAAAGAGGCCCAAGACCAAGGTTACATCCGCCCGTCTACTTCCCCTGCTGCTTCGAGCTTCTTCTTTGTGGCAAAAAAGGACGGAGGCTTGTGGCCCTGTATTGATTACCGTGCTCTAAACAAGATTACTGTCAAGTTCCGTTATCCCCTTCCTCTCGTCCCAGCAGCTCTGGAACATCTCCGTGGTGCCACTGTGTTCACCAAGCTGGACCTCCGCAGCGCGTACAACCTCATCCGGATACGCGAGGGGGACGAGTGGAAGACCGCCTTCGTCACGCCCACCGGCCACTATGAATACCTTGTGATGCCGTATGGCCTGGTCAACGCCCCCTCCGTATTCCAGGATTTCATCCATGAGGTGCTCCGGGAGTTTCTCCACCAATTTGTCCTGGTCTACATAGATGACATCTTAATCTACTCCCGGAGCTTGGCCGAACATCGCCACCACGTTGCGGAGGTCCTCCAACGCCTGAGACAGTTCCACCTCTTCCTGAAAGCAGAAAAATGTTCATTCCACCAACCCTCTGTACACTTCCTGGGATACATCATTGATCACAGTGGCATCCGGATGGACGAGGGGAAGGTGGAAGCTATCAAGTCCTGGCCCACTCCATCTACCATTAAAGAACTCCAACGTTTCCTTGGCTTCGCAAATTTTTACCGCCGTTTCATCAAGAATTACAGCTCCATCGTCCATCCACTCACCAACCTGCTCTGGAACCAGCCCAAGTCTCTGTCCTGGACTCCATCTGCCACCAACGCCTTCGAAGCCCTCAAGGAAGCCTTCACCACCGCTCCCCTCCTTGTCCACCCCAATCCAGACCTGCCCTTTGTAGTAGAGGTGGACGCCTCCACCACAGGAGTGGGAGCGGTTTTATCTCAGCAGCAGGGGACACCAAGTAGACTCCACCCATGCGCCTTCTTCTCCCGCAAGCTCAACCCGGCGGAGGTCAACTACGACATCGGTGACCGCGAGCTCCTGGCGGTCAAGTTGGCCCTAGAGGAATGGAGGCATTGGTTGGAGGGAGCCAAACACCCCTTCCTGGTCCTCACTGACCATAAGAACTTGGAATACCTGCGAGCTGCGAAAAGACTAAACCCCCGACAAGCACGCTGGGCTATGTTCTTTTCCCACTTTGATTTCTCCATCTCCTATCGTCCAGGCTCCAAAAATGTCAAAGCGGATGCCTTATCTCGTCTCCATGCTCCAGATGGAAGTAGTGAAGAACCAGAGACTATTCTCCCCGAGTCTATCTTCGTGAGCCCTATCTCCTGGTCAGAAGAGACATTACCCTCCTCCAATGCCTCCACAAACGCTCCGCCGGGTTGTCCACCAGGCTTGCAATACATCACTAGGACACGACGCACTCCACTAATCCACTCTGCTCACACGTCACTTGGCACTGGTCACCCGGGGGTCAATGAGACCCTCTTGCTGCTGAAGGAGCGCTTCTGGTGGCCGAACATGGCAACAGACGTCAGAAGGTACGTGCAGGGCTGCAGGGAGTGCGCCATCTCTAAGAGCCCTCGCCATCTTCCAGCCGGCAAGCTCAATCCTCTGCCCGTTCCTGATCGACCCTGGTCACACCTGGGAGTGGACTTCATCACAGACCTACCAGCATCCGATGGCCACACCTGTATCCTGGTAGTCGTAGATCGTTTCTCCAAGGCATGTCGTCTGATTCCCCTGAGAGGTCTACCTACCGCCATGGAAACTGCTGAGCTCATGTTTAATCACGTATTCCGGTACTATGGCATTCCCGAAGACATAGTCTCAGACAGAGGACCCCAGTTCATCTCTCGGGTGTGGAAGGCCTTCCTATCTCTCCTAGGTGTGACCGTCAGTCTCTCCTCCGGCTACCATCCTCAGTCGAACGGGCAGACGGAGAGGAAGATCCAGGAGATCGGTCGCTTCCTCCGTACCTTCTGTCACGGCCACCAGGACTCTTGGAACCAGTATCTGGGTTGGGCCGAGTACGCACAGAATTCCCTACGTCAACCATCTACTGGACTCACTCCATTCCAGTGCGTACTCGGTTACCAACCCCCACTGTTCCCCTGGGACGGGGAACCATCGAACGTTCCAGCAGTCGACTACTGGTTCCGAGAGAGCGAGAGGGTTTGGGACTCAGCACACCATCAGCTGCAGCGAGCCCTGCGCAGACGCAGGATGACAGCGGACCTTCGTCGTTCCCACGCTCCCTCCTATCAACCGGGACAGAAGGTCTGGCTGTCTACACGGGACATCAGACTGCGTCTGCCCTGCAAGAAGCTGAGTCCCAAGTTCATTGGCCCATTCACCATCACCAAGCAGATCAACCCGGTCACGTATCAACTCCAACTCCCTCCACAATATCGGATTCACCCCACTTTCCATGTGTCACTTTTAAAACCTCACCACCCTTCTGTTCCTGTCTCCACAGAGCCTGACGTGGCAGCCGCCGAACCCCCCCTTCCACTCATCCTGGACGACGGTGCAGCCTACGAGGTTCGTGAGATCTTGGACTCCCGGCGCCGTGGTGGTCTACTGGAATATCTGGTGGACTGGGAAGGCTACGGTCCCGAGGAGCGCTCTTGGGTTCCCAGAAAAGACATCCTCGATCCCAATCTTCTTCAAACATTCCCTGCCAGCCACCCTGACAGACCTGCCCCACGTGGAAGAGGGCGACCACCACGACGCTGGGGTCCTCGGCCCTCAGGAACGGGCCGTGGGAGGGGGGGTACTGTCACAGACACGCCAGGCTCCACCATCAGCCAATCACAACGCACCCAGTCACCAGAGTACTGATCACCGGCACCTGCACCTCATCAGCACATCATCAGTCACAGTATAAAGAACACTCACACACATCACTCCATGTCCGGTCTCGTTTGCATCTACACTTACCTGTATGCTTACCTTAAGGACTCCAAGCGATCTACTTACCTGTCTCCAGCGTCTCCTGTACTCCTCGTGTGAATCCCCGTCTGTGTGTGAGTGTTCTCCGTTTCCAGTATCAAGATTCTCCAGCGTTTCTCCAGCTCTCCACTTCTGCAACCACAAAAGGACTGTATCACTACTCTGCACTTCATTCATCAGCACAGCTTTAAGTTATACTCACCTGCACTGCTGTTTGCTCATTCCTGGTATCAATAAACACCCTGTTTGTGAACTCCTGTCTGCGTCCCTTCTGTATCGTAACAGCAACAGAAAGAAACTGTGATTTACTTCTCGCGAGAGAGCCAACGCGATTCAAAACTCTTTTGCTGAAAAAAAAGAAGAATTTAAACGCATTTACACTAAAGAAGAAACTTGTCCATGAAAAAGGACAAATAAAAGAAATTATCTTGCTCTATCAGAGCAAGTGAAAATTGTCAAGTGTTTATATAGATTATATATAGCAATAGAGACTCAAACATGTAAGGTTATGTAGTCATTTTTAAAGAGTTATCTGTTGATTCTACAGCTTACATATGATCTGTATATATTAATATTTATTTAAAATAAATGCTTAATAACTGTTATACTAAAATTGCTTGTGTGAAATGGATTAATAATAATACAGATCATATAATAATTATATAAATCATAAAATAATTCTATAAATCATTAAAGCAAGACAATTTCATAGTTAAATATTTGTTTTTACTATATAATGACCTTTCATTTGGAGGAAGAGAAACTGGGGGAGGGACTTTATTGCGTTGGATGTGTCAGTGTCACTTTGCTCACATCTGATTGGTCCAATTTTGGTTTGAGATCTCTTACCCAGAACATAACCTGCCCCGGAGCAGGTTAGCTGTGGAGCGTAAGTTACTATGGTGATGAACACCGCTAAAAGCCAAGTCACTTTCATGGTACCTAAAACCCAGGACTGGCACAAACTAATCTGAAACTTAACTGGCTAGCCAGCTAATCCGGCTTCATGGTACAGGCCCCAGGTATTTCCTGGGCCCACTCACAGTTTTGTAGGCTTAACCCCCTGGGGTCTAACCCCCTGGTCTTTGCTATTTTCTCATCACTGCAAAAGAGACTCAAAATACTCAGTCGATTTTGGTCATACAGATAAGCGTTATACATCATCCGAAACTGTTTAGTGTATACTTTTATTTGTGTACACTCACAATAAAAATGTGCAAAATGTGCTTTTTGCAAAATAAAGAAAACAAACAGGGTCGGAAAATAAGGAAATGGGTCTGAAAATGAACTGTAACTTACAACACAGACATGAGAGATATGTCTTTAGAAAGCTTTATGCGTCTACTTTTAAATTACGTAATTCATATCAAAAACAAATATTCTCTGTTTATGTAATCTGTATGAAACCACCAAGAGGTACAGCTTCTCATGTCTCTGATCATTATCTTTAATGTGACCACACCCACGTGCTGCACAGTCTTTCACATGCTAATCGTCCATCTGAGCCACGCTAACCTATAAACACCCCCATCATCTCAATAAACAAAGCATCAAGCACCATCAAGCACCAGGAGTTTGGAAGACACGCTGTAAGGAATAAGCCTTGACTTTACCTCAGAAGAAGAACGTGATTGATCCAGCGGAGGTAAGGAATTTATTCTCACTTATATTAGTTAGCATGTTAATGTTGCATAAACTTCACATTGTACTAGTTGAACTATTGCAAGACTAAAATGTGTAAGATTGACGGAAACATGTTGAAATATGATATATAGACAGGTGGGCAACCTTTCAGTGCTAAATAAATATACACATAGCCTACAACACGAGGATGTTTTTATGTTCTATAAAATAAAATACATACAATATAAAAGTAGTATGAGTGTTTACACTAATATGAACATTAGAATGTTGAGTCCATTGTTTACTGAGTGTTTACTGTGAAATACCATGTTCGTGGATGCTCAAACCTAGATGTTTATAATGTGCTAAACAATAATGTTTCATAGTGAGGAACGACTTTATCCAGATGCTTTCCGCAACTGCTATTAGTTTGGTCACTTACACTGTGCATTTGAATAGCAAAACACGCCAATGCACTACTTCGTGGGAAAAAACTGTTATAAATAAGGAACACTTTATGGTAATGTGGGAGACAAAAAAAACGTTGGTTGTGCCTAAATGTTGTTGTCCTACAGTACTACAGGTACATCTAGCAAACTGTTCCATGGTCAGGTCACTTGGCTCACCAAAACACATACTACATACCACAGTTGAATTTTTTCTTCCTTTTTCCTGGTGCCTTCTCTTCTTTCACTGCACTCAAACACCACAGCTGGGTCAAATTCACAGTTTGACCAAAACACATAAGAGCCAGCATGTTCACAGTTGTTTTGTTTTTCGACAGGGACCAGATGCCACTGATGAGTCCTTCTGACTCAAATTTTCACACATGTCTCTTCAAGCTGTTTTTCTCTGAGAGAGCTGTACCAACATCAGCAAGCTACACTGGACTGATACTCTACATGAACATGGTAAAATAAGCTCCATAACTAACTAATGATGGCAGGGCAGTTTCATGGCAAAAGAAAACAAACACCTTGGAAAAGACAGGTATGTTGAACAAGAACTGTTTCAGGAATGGCACAAAACTGTGTGACTGTTCAAGTCTCTGTGTTTAGATCAGTGTGCTTAATAATGTGCCTTTTTGTCCTTCGTTATGTATATTTGGAATATGTTGTGTTGCAAATAAAATGCAAGCAATCAAAAATCCATTCTTTTAATCTCCTCACATTCTTTCTTCTAGTCCTATTCAGCTGATAGGGCCATTAGGGGAGGGGTCTTTGTCTTCCCAGGTGTGAAACCCACATAAAGACACAAAACATGTCACACAAAACATGTCTTCAAAATTTAAATCAATATATTGTTTAATGTGAATGAGTGGGCAGGATGATTTTCGCATTGTTTTGAAGCAAAAATTCTAGGCTACATGATCCAGTTTTCAAAAGTCCTGTAAACAAATATTCAGCATGGGTTTTATTGCCTTATTTCAGTGACTTAAATGCATAAATGCATACATGTCATTTTAAAAACTACTAACTTTTACATACATGCTGCTCACATATTATTGTAGCAGAGTTTGTGCTGAATACAGTGTAATCTGACTTCAACCATGAAATTGTTATAAGTAACCGAAATAAGCACAAATGGCAGGGCATGTCAAAATATCCAGAGGGCCCAGAAAACACCTCAGACCCCAGAGGGTTAAGGTTAATCCTGGTCTTGCTGTAAACAACCACATCATCCAAATATGTGACAGAACAGTCCTCGTAGCCCTTAACTACACAATCTATAAACAAATGAAAAGTTGCAGGAGCTCCATGAAGACCAAAGGGTATGGTTGTAAATTGAAATAACTACAGGGGTGTCCTGAAGTGGGATACTTCAGATGGGATACTTTGTAAGTGACAAGCCCATTTTACGCAGGATGTTGTAAGGCCCCTGCCACATGGCAAGCAACTGCTCTTTTTGGCACACATGTTGATCATACCACCTTTTCCAGGCTTGTTGAGCTTCTGTGAAGTTTTCTTTGGCTTCTTCATGGTATCTCACCAATCGGTCACACATTTGCAAGATATACTGGACAATTCCCATCTCTGAAGCATCCATGGCAGGTCTCTCCCAGCTCTTCAGTAAATCAAGTGGACCTTGTACTGGCCAGCCTCTTATTAGTTCAAATGGGGAAAATCCAGTTGAAGCTTGTGGAAATTCATGATATGCAAACAACAGGAAAGCACCTGTCCCTGTAGCCAGCACTGTCAGCAAAGTCCATGGTAATTCTTTGAAAAGGGGTGGAGATCATGAACAGCAGATGAAGAAGGGTCCTGCCTGACCTGCAAACGAGACTGATTTTCTGAAAGGTGGGACAGAAAGAACATGGGGGGCCAAAAAAGCAGAAACTAACTCTGAGGTATGTGTTTTGGTGAGTCAAGTGACCTGACCATGGAACAGTTGGTAACACTTTATTTTACAGTACCGTAGTTACACGTTACTACATGTACTTACTATAGTAATAACAGTAAATTATGCATAATTACAAGTAACTAACCCTGAACCAAACCCTAACTGTAACTAAAAAATAGCAAGTACATGTAGTTAATTAATAGTACTCAGTACTTATTTGAGTAATTACAATGTAACTACGGCACTGTAAAATAAAGTGTAACCAAACAATTTGCTAGATGTACCTGTAGTACTGTAGGATAACAACATTTAGGCAGAACCAACTGTTTTCCTCCAACTCTTTAAGTTTGGCAAACAGAGGTTTAGGTGACTATTACTATAGTTAATGAATACCCAGAGCCGCTGTATGCATGATTTTCTTGGTCCCTTGGTTCCACATTTGCACAGATTATCATCTAAGTCTGGCAGAGGTTGTAACCTGGCATTAGCCTGGGCTCGAGTAAGCACAAGACATGACAGTTCAGTAGCAACACCAGATATCTGCAGCAAATCAGGTAGCAGTGGACAAATTCCTCTTCAAAATCATGTCCACTGGCAGACTCTCCACCACCCCAACATTCAGCAGATACTCTATACCTTTTCTTGGGTCAATATCGCAGCCTCTGCAATAGGATATAATCAGTGATTCCCATGTAAACATAGAACATTTGTGGTTTGACTGTAATCTACTGTATTGTCTGTAACATGACATTGTTTGATTAGTGATATTGAACTACCCAGTTCTGGTCATTTGCTCAAAGCACAGGAGAAAGTTCTCAATGTCCATTGGTTGGTATCCATTTTGCAGAACACTCTTTGAGCAGGCACTGGTGTTGGTGTCGGACAGTGGTCCAATGTTGTAGGATTATCAGGCGCAGTAGTCCTGGGTCTGGCAACATGGGACTGGTTTAGGGAGGTCCGATCTTGGACTTTCTGTTGCACGAAGAGTGGCCAGCTCTATCCTTGGAGCTTGCTGCTTGGAGCCCTGAGCTCTTGGAGAAAATCATCTCTCTGGTGTTCCAAGAAAAGTCTCACGAGCCCCAAAAGATCTGACTCGGGTGTAAAATTTACATTAGTGGTTCAGGGTGAACTTGTCTTTGGCTGGTCTTCCATGGCCTGGAACTCCTCCTCCTCTTTTTGTAGAATGTAATTGTGTTATGTGCCATTGCGGTCCATGACAGAGTCCTCTGTCACACTTAACCTGTTTATAAGATATTAGGAACTACTGTATTTTAATAGCATACAAAAAAGGAAAAAACAAAAAAAAAAAATATATATATATATATATATTGATTCCTTCGGCCCAATTAGGATTCCCTAAAATAGAACAACTGCTGAGAAATATAGACAGTGTTTATCCTGGTAGACAACTTTAAGGCAGAGAGATGTCTTAGGTTATCTGGAGATCAAAGAGTATATTCAAAGCCTGTGTCAGACAACTCCAATGCTCACTATTATGATAATAAAATTCACAGAATTTTGAGATATGCTGTATTGTAGTTTTGAGTAGGAAGTTAAATTTTGATCAACTGTCAGTTGATTAACAATTTGATTGGCATCTGTGGAAACATCAAATACAGTGATCAATTTCAAACCTCCCAACATCCCCAGCCAAGTGCAGCCAGCAGAAAATGACATCAAGTTTCGAGAGCACTGGAAATCTGTTCAAATCGAGCGCAGCGTTAGTTCAGTCAGGCCACGTAGGCATAGTGCTGTGACCAGCTGATGCGGTCAGCTGTCAAATCGCTCCAATCACTACCATTCTCCTATTAGACACGGGACATATATACGTGGCATTACTGCTCTGTAAGTATGCTCAAACTGCTCGCAACCCTCCCTCCCTCCCCATTATAAGCATGAGCATATTACTGCGCACCTTCTGGTTGTCGTCTTCTTTTGTTTCAGATCACTAAGGCTTTCAAGTCCCGGCTGGCATGGACCTCACTGCTGAGAGACACTCATCCTCATAACCAAGCTACAGTATAGATGTCCCACTGCCATATCTACACGATTACCATGTTCGCTTTTAAAGACATTACTAAGTGTCTTAATTGTCTATGTATTTTCAAGCTGATGGTTCCGGGGGGTTAATGTTAAAGCTCTTGTATGTTCAATTAATTTTGGAGCAAGAAACCCCATAAGGAACCATACCGCCAAAGATAAATTGTGTTCAATAAACTCAAGTAACTTGCCAAAGTGGTCCTGTCTGAAATCATTTTAAACAGATCTGTCAGCAGATATAATTACAATCTTTCCTGAAACTTGTACAGAATGTTAAAAGTGACTGGAAGTGACATTAAAAAGTTTAAATGACTTTTATTTATTTTTCTTTAGTCTATTGGTTCCTTAGAAAATGCAATAGAACTGCGCTTGATATCACACTGGCAATTTAGAAACTTAACTCTAGAAATCCTATTTCAGAGATGCAGATGTATGATGACACTGGAACAATGTGGCACCCAGCGAAATGTATGCAGTTAATGGTAAAAATTCACTTTAAAACAGATATAAAGCATCACTGAGTCAGAGTTCCCAAATTACATGATAATAGAAAGTATTTAGCATGAATGTTCAAGTAATTAAAACATCTTCTGAGCACTGGACAACAAAACATACACATGTCAATCATACATGATACCAGTGACACTGAAAGTGAATCCCAAAACTGAAGAAATACATAAATAACAACTGATGATTGTATAAACTCTAATTCAGTTTATATATAAATTAAGCATTTCTTGAAGGTCTGTGGGGGCACATCATATGGTGAAAGATGTGGAGAAATTACCAGTTAATCTGAATGCTCAAACTGAGTTCAAGTCTTCTTCACCTTGTGCAAACATTACAGGAATGTAAAATCAAATACACAGAGGACCAGCAAAACAACTTACAGAGAAAGAGCATTAACCAAAAAAAAATTTACATTTGTTTTTACTACTTGTGATATCATACATGAAATGTACAATGTGTGTGTACTAGGGCTGTCACGATATCAGATTTTTCACACCATGGTTATCGCGGCCAAAATAATTCACGATATCGATATATCGCAATATCTATAGAAACCTTGAAAAAAAAAAAAAAAACAATGTTATCAGTCAAATTCATCTTTACTTTATTTTGTCTTTTTCATTTTTTTTTTAAGCCAATGAATCACACCATTGCATACAACTACACTTAAGGGTAATCAGATACTGATAAACAACTGATAAACACAAGGCACAATTATTTTTACTTTTTGCATTCTGTCTTTAGCAAATTTTTTATGAAGGAAGACATGCATTTATTTTATCTGATTTCAAGCTGGAGTAAAAAACACTGCCTGAATGTATCCCAAAGAACTGAAAAGACTTTCTGATGCACATTTTAAAGACCATGCTATGTGATTTTATTTAGAGGCAGGAATTATATTATTTTTATAGTATTCTATACAGTGATAAAGGCCATGTAGATTAGCATAGCATTATAAATATACATTATCCTTACGAAAATAACCAAGATGGCTTGAACACAGACAAACCATATACTGTCAAAATGGTGTCTTAATTCTCCATGTTAAATCATTCAAAATGTCTCTATCTGCATTTTAAATGCACATTTCATACGGGTTACATACGTATGTAGCCTATTTCTTTTCATTTCAAATTGTTTCGTTTAAAAGTAGGCCTAGACATTTCAAGCTTTCTATAGATATATTTCTCATGTCTATGAGGCAAGTAGCTTATACGCTGAGTTTCGGTTCATTTATGAGACGCGCTCCAGTTCACGTGCAATGCAAGTGATCGCGCAGGCGCCTCCATTATATTGTCTGCTATATTTGCTTCTTATTTATTAAATCCAGGCAATTGGTTGATGAAACATTGATTAAAATTAAGATACAATTTATACAAAACGAAAATCACTTTAACGAAAGGCTTTCTACAAAACAAAACTTAATGAAGTGGTCAAAATCATGTCTGACCCACTCCATGTCTCCAAATATATTGCGCATCTTATGATGTAGCTGTCCTATCTTACTCGTGCTGTTCACTTTTCATAATCAACATAGATGAAATTAAAAAATAACATTATAATATTTAAAGAAAAATATGAAACTAAAAACGTTTTCGCTCACATGCTCTGCTGTGTAGAGAATCTCCTCTGTCTTATCAGACAACATGATTTTGCACAGCAGTAGCAGCTGCACGCATTGCATTTTCTTCTGTTTTATGTCAGATGGCAGCATTAAGGTGCAATACCGCCACTGGCACTGGATTATTTATCATGTGTATTATTCATTTTTAATATTACGGTTATCGCGTTATATCGTCACACCCTTAATTAACATGATATCGATTTTTCATGTTTTGAATATCACGGTTATCGTCAATACCGGTATATCGTGCCACCCCTAGTGTGTACCTACTTAAACATATAATGAATAAAGTATTTTATTAATTCTAAAATGTCAGGACTTGCAGGCAGAACTGCAGAACAGCCAGGGAAGTTCAAAAAGATCTTTACTGACAAATAAAAGGCGATACAAAAAACTGTGCAAAAACAAACCCAGGCATCAGCCACCAGGGCTTGGAAACAAAAGACCCATGGTAGGGCAAAACAAAACACAACAGGGAAAATGGGCAGAAGATCCACAGGCTAGACTAGACCAGACCAACCAGCAACTGGAAGCACAAATAGGGATACAAAACAAACAAGAAGGGCGGGGTAAAGACAATAGACAACGGAGCACATGACACATAGAAACAAACAAAACAAAGCCATGTGCTCACACAAAACGTGACACAAGTACACGCAGCCAATAAGAACTCACCAACTGCATATCCGCACTAAATGACAACATAAAAACACAAGGCCGGTGAAAAATATGAGCCGCATGCTACACAGAACAAGACAACATGAAAGCATGCAGCTGAACACAAGAATGCCTGGCCAATAGGCTTCATGCAGAACATCACATGAACAAACAGGAAAACAGTTCTCACTGCATCCGCTGGTCGGAGAACCAGTGTTAACAGCAGTACAGACTGACGGTGATGGTTCTTTTTATTGTTGCTGTTTTATTTGATTTAAATATCTAAATTTAAGTGATAAGAAAAATTTAAACCTTTTAGTTATCAATCTGGGTAACACTTTAGAATACTGTTTTGTCATTAATGAGTAACTACACAGGAAAAATGAGTAACACACTATTAACATTCTAATAACTACTATTAACTAACAAGAAACTCTGAATAATGAATTAGTAAGTTATAGTGCTCAGATGAATGTGGTAGTTCACTATTAGCTAACCAGTAACTACTATTTTTTATACCTCCCATAGGACTACTAAGTACTATACACAGGTTCATAATTAATGTGAATAATGCATAATGTATAATTAATTCTAAAGTGAAGATCGTGGAGTTTTTTTGTAAGGTGTTGGATGGTAATGAATTTTTAAGTAAATTTAAGTAATTATTTGGATCAGCATTCAGTGTTACCAAATCCATCGGAAGGATCCAAAACCTTACAAAATGTACAAAAACCTCAAAAGCTTACAATAATTTCAGTAATTTCTAGGAAGTTATCATGTTTTCACTTTAGAATACTGATACAAATAATTATTAATTCCTTTAGAAGGATGTAGTAACACTTGAGTCATTACTATCCAAAACCTTACAAAAAAACTCAAATTCTTACAGCTTACATCGACACGAAAGCACAGATTCTCAGCAAAACCTCCATTCAGGCGTGATGAATCTGATCTTCAACCAGATGGAACTGGATTAAATATTTTGAATGCTTTGAGATTGGCACCGATCCCGCCATCTGAATCATAATCTCGCAGCATTCGTTTGTTGGCCAGAGGAGAACTGGTCCCACAACTGAGCCTGGTTTTTTTCTCTATTCTCTCACCTGATGGAGTTTGGGTTCCTTGCCACGGTCGCCTCTGGCTTGCTTAGTTGGGGACACCTACTGTTCAATAGTATTATATAGATGAATATATAGAAGAAAAGCACTAAATTAATAACTGATGATTTTTACAACAGAGCTAATTCAGCACTGAACTGACTCAAGCTAAACAATAACAATAATCAAGTTTTTCACTTTAGAATACTGATCCAAATAATTCGTAATTCCTTCTGAAGGATTTGGCAATACTTGAGTCATTAGTGGATTACCATGGAAACCGAACTAGACTGAAGTAAACTCGAAACCACATGCTCACACAAAGACAAGACAATAGGAGTGTCAGAGTTCTGACACCAAACAAAGAATAAACCCGTGACAGAACCCTGTCAAAAATGTAGATAGTTTTCTGTTAAGATTAAGGGTGTTGATTAAGTGTTTATAAGGAGTTGTATGTAAAAGTAATAAAAGATTGTGGAATGTCCCCTTTTAGATATCTAAGTAAACAAGTATCTAAGTAATCTAAGTAATTGTAGCTGGAATGTTTGGCTTGAACTTAGCTGGATCATAATACAGTCTTTCTGATGCAGGTGGCGTGGTGATGGAGCAGGCAGACGAACAGGGAACAGGATCACGAAGAAGACGAGACTGAAGATGATGATCAGAAACAGGATGACCAGGTAAGCACTCAGGTGAGTATGGTGAGTCGGGGGTCAAGTGACGAGACCAGACACTGAGGTGACGGAAGTGGTGGCTTATAAAGGGTGATCTGATGATGGTGAACAAGTGCAGGTGATTAGAATTCCGGGGACTGAAACAAGTGGGCGGATCTGGTGCTGATGGCTGGGTAGATGGTGTTGCTGACTCTGTGACAGTACCCCCTCCTCCACGGGTGGCTCCTGAGGGCCAGAGATGGCAACAACGGGGACGACCTCGACCTCTGGGACCAGGCCGATTAGGGTGTTCATGGTAGAACTGGGTGAGTAGAGTGGGGTCAAGGATGTCGTCTCTTGCGACCCAGGAGCGTTCTTCAGGACGTACCCCACCCAGTCAATCAGGTACTCCAGACGGTTGCCCCGTCGTCGCAAGTCAAGGATAGACCGGACCCGGTAGATGATATTCTCGTCAGCAACTTCAGGAGGAGGAGGTACGCCATCATCACCAGATTCTGCGGAGGGAGACAGAGAGTCAGTGTAAGGTTTTAATAGTGAGACATGAAAAGATGGTGAAATTCTATACTGTAATAGTGAGACGTGAAAAGATGGTGAAATTCTATACTGTGGTGGAAGGTCCAAACTGTAAGTGACGTCGTTGAGCTGCCTCTGCACGTATGTAGCGGGGACTCAGCTTACAGCAGGGCAGGCGAAGACGGATGTCCCGGGTAGATTACCATACCTTCTGTCCAGGTTGGTACTGAGGAGTAGCTAGCCGTCAAACATCTGCTTGATCCATGTGTCTTCCTGTTGGAGGTGTACATGAGCTGAGTCCCACACCCTCTCGCTCTGCTGGAACCAGTGGTCGACAGCTGGAACCTCCGATGGCTCGCCGGACCATGGAAACAGTGGTGATTGGTATCCTAACACGCACTGGAAAGGAGTAAGCCTGGTGGTAGACTGGTGGAGGGAGTTCTGGGCGTGCTCCGCCCAGGGGAGGAACCGGCTCCAGCTGTCCTGGTTCCGGTGGCAATATAACTACAGGTACCTCCCGATCTCCTGGATCTTGCGCTCAGTCTGGCCGTTTGTCTGGGGATGGTAGCCGGATGATAAGCTGATGGAGACGCCAAGGAACTTGAAGAAGGCTTGCCAGACTCGTGAGATAAACTGAGGACTTCTATCAGACACAATGTCTTCAGGGAGACCGAAGTGACAAAAAATGTGTTGGAATAGAGCTTCTGCTGCCTCGAATGCTGTTGGGAGTCCTTTCAGAGGGATGAGCTTGCATGACTTGGAGAATCGATCGACGATGACAAAGATGCAGGTGTTGGAATAGGAAGGAGGAAGATCAGTCATGAAATCGATGCCCAGATGAGACCAGGGACGTTGAGGTATGGGTAGAGGAACCAGTTTAGGATGGTGAAGATGGGAAAAAACATTGGCTTTGCAGTTCTTACTTCCCAGGTTGGTATGTGACTAAAAAGTCAAATCTGGTGAAGAATAAAGCCCATCTGGCTTGACGGGGGTTGAGTTGTTTAGCTTCACGCAGGTATTCTAGGTTTCTGTGGTCAGTGATGACTTCAAACTGGTGATTTGCTCCCTCCAGCCAATGTCTCCACTCTTCCAAGGCAAGCTTGATGGCCAAGAGCTCACAATTACCGATGTCGTAATTTTGCTCCGCCGGGGACAGCTTCTTTGAGGAGAAGGCACATGGAATCTCTACTCACTTTTATGGTACTTCAGTGTCATAAGCCACAGTTCCATCGCACTGGTGCTGTCTCAAGTCTGACAAAGTTTCTTATGACATTCCTTGCTTCAAGTCTGACAATGATCAGTCTGCTCAGTGCCAAGTGAAGTCGAATACATCTCTTGTGTTTGATCTAGTGGTGCCATAGTCAAACAGTGTTGTCATGATGTAAGTTTCTTGTGTCACACTGGTCACAAGACAGACTATGAGCCATCATAAGCAAAGGAGGCAGATTTCAAATTGCATGCTATTGGTATTGCATGATCTTGATAATGATCTTGTTTTAAGCATATCTAATAATAGATACTGATAATTTTTTTTTTGCAAAAATAGATGCTACAAGGTGCAAGAAGAGAAAGGAACAGCAGAAGGCGAGAGAGAGAGCAGAGGGAGGGTGAAATATTTCAGATAGAGTTCTGTGTGAGTTCTGTAGGGGAAAGGTGTGTTTGGTTAACAGACAGAGAGGAGCTTTGTGTACCTCTCTCAGACAGGTCAGCTCTCTCTCTCTCTCTCTCTCTCTCTCTCTCTCTCTCTCTCACAGCCTTCCTTCTTTCCTTCTTTCTTTCATTCTGGGTGCATAGAGCTCCTTTGCAAGCCGTATATGATGCTATCACTACTGTGCTGTGCTCTGCTGCTTTGTCTGAGTCAGGTAAGAGCCACCAATTCCATTCTCTCTTCACAATCAAAATTTGACTAACCAGTAGCATCACTGTCTGTCCATGACCCTTAATGGCTGGCCTTGCTGGCCTTAGATATACACTCAGACACTGCTAATGTAACTTATAACTTGGCTTTGAGATTGTGTAATGATTGGGCTGTACATGGATGCCTTTGTAATTGTATTAACATTTGCACTTAACGACCCAATAAAATCAAAAGACTTTTTAGTTCATGTGTGTACAGGTGTTTGTGTCTTTAATGTCTATGCTGGTGTAGTCCTAAAGGTTTTAAAAGATTAAGAAGTTGCCAAAGTGCTTATGACAGGTCAGGTTCTGAGTGATGGAATGTAAGTTAGCTTCTAATTAAAACCAATCTCTTTCCATGAAATTCTGTGTGGCCTGAGAAATGGCATTTACTACAGCATCTGCTCAAAGTGAAACTTCCCAAGAGATGGTTTATGAGATATTTATGAGTTTGCTTTGGCACGTACGTTCCTATTGTTATTCTGCTCTCACAGAATGAGCTCATCCTGTAAACTTGACAGAAAGACTTCAGATTTTTGTTTTGACCTCTGGTGACCCTAGAAGCACTTTTGTGGAAGAGATGGGCCTGCAGTGAACCCTACAGTACAGAAACATGATTGCCTTTCTCTACTGATATATAGCCCATATGATAACACACATCTCCCACTAACTACACTAAAACTTAAAGAACTAAACTTAGAAACTTTTTAAGGGAATTTTAAGGGCTCTTGTGGATTTCAGTTTACATATCTTTGTTCAAATCTCTGACATCTGGGTCATACTATATTATTTTAATTTTTATGTTAATTAGGCTATAATAATTAATAAAAATATATAATCAATAGAATTAATAATAAATTGATTAAAATGAAATCAATCAAGCTTTGATGGACAGACTAAAATGAAATAATTCACATGATTATTATATCTATAGTTTAAATATATATGTATATCATAGTATTAATACATTTCAAAATAATATATAATTTGTGTAAATATTGTCTGTGTTGTTACAGTGGCGGCTCGTGGATTTTAAAATTGAGGAGGTACACTATTTTTAGTGCTCTGGAACTGCTTTAATTTGTTTTGTTTTTTTCTCACTTGACACATGACACATATACAATACAGCAAGAAAATATATGATTTTTACTCAGCTTGCCTATCACTTCTGACAGCACGTTTGGCCATTTAGTGACGCTGATTGCTGTAGCTGAGATGGTCTTATTAGGGACTTAAAGCAGCAGCTGCTGATACAAAGGCAACGGCGTTCTGTTGCGTATGCGCAAATTTAACTGCTACTTCTTGACATTCTACTGTAACCATCTATTACGGGAGAGTAGCCGATTTGCCGTAGCCTAGTCGATAATATGTGACAGATTAGATAATAAATGTTATGTTTTATGGTTATGTGGCATTTTAATTGTATCTTTATGTCATTTAATGCCAAAAGCAACCATAGTCTTGCTTTTATTCAAATGTAATTTTTTTTTTTTACTTTGAAAATGATTTGTTACGCCGTCCTCTTTGTAACTGCTTAGAGATTTTTGCGTTCTTTTGCTATGGCAGTTGACAGTTTACTTCCGGTCACCGTTGACGTTCCAGCAGCTGTTGCTTAAAGTCCCTATTACTGGGAGATATGAGGGTCTGTGGCTCCATTGGAAAAAGTGGCTAACTTGTGCAAAACTTGTATTGAGTTGTGCGACAGTCATTGTTTGTGGATACCATAGAAATGAATGAGAAGTGCTGTAAACAGAATCATATCTGTTGCGCAATTTTCGTTGAGTTCTCTTATAAAACAGCATTTTATTTTATTTATTTATTTTTTGCTGTAAACTCAAAAAAAAAAAAAAATAAATAAATAAATGCAATATTAATGTTTAAGAGCAAACATGTTGAAGATTAGACAATGGGCAGTCGATTTATTTATTAAATGATTAGCTATTTCCTCAAAAGCAGTTTATTCGATGTAGTGAAGCCTCTCCTCCATTGACATCTATTAAAAAACGGCCTCTTATCTCCTTCCCAGTGTACCACAGTATTAGCAGGTGTTACGCTTTTTCGGCTAAGATAGACCTTTTGTAGCCCCG
This sequence comes from Mylopharyngodon piceus, assembly GCA_039654765.1. Lineage (NCBI taxonomy): Eukaryota > Metazoa > Chordata > Actinopteri > Cypriniformes > Xenocyprididae > Mylopharyngodon > Mylopharyngodon piceus. The sequence continues at coordinate 21,234,913 of CM077456.1, forward strand.
CCCCTTTTCAGTTCTGCGCTCCTTGTGTTCTTTCTACCGGTTTGTATTTCCACAGCATGATGGTAAGATTTTACAGATTTATGAATGAACCGCTCATTTTAAAGTTTTCCCACGTCTACTAGGCAATTTCAGAGAGGCTAGCAATAGCAAGCTAGCTTTGAATTATTTGTAGCTGCTGTTCGAATAGTAGCCTGGTAAATTTGTTGGCGATCAAATATTCGATATCTCTACTCTCCATAATTATTATCAGCGGGAGCAGTTCAAAGTAATAATACGCAATTTACGACTCTGCGATGATTGGTCAAGGGAGGCTAGCCTGCACTGCAATGTATTTTTTCTCTATGCTCTAACCGCTGAAAGTGAAATACTCAAAGGTGATTGGCTATTTTTTATTTTTTTTTCAAATGGAGGCAAAAGTCTCTCTAGCAAGGCTCTTGGATGTAATCTACCAAAATGAATGTAAAGAAAGATTGTAAACTGATATGCTTATGTGGTATTTAAAGCAAGAAAATGAAAGACAGGGGTGCATATATAGGATATTTACTTGCTGCCTGCAGAGTGTCAACACTGTAAATACAGCTGGCTCGGTTGATGTTTTCCTTCCATAGGCAGCTATAACAGTAGTGCAGTCAGTAGATCTGTGCAAAGGGGCCACTTGTTGGATTTTTGCTCTGCCAGGCTTTGCATGTGGATTTGCTGCTAAACTCACTGAAAGAGCCAGAGAATTACAGAACTACATTACAGAATTATATTCATTATACAGATGAATGAATATTGAAATGTTAGAAGCACTTTGATGCATTTAAAAAGAAATGTAACCCTATGACAACAAAATCACAAGCCTCTTCTTTATCACCTAATATAAACAACTATCAATACCAAATCAAATTAGTTACTATATAGCATACTTAGAAATATCAACAAATGAGGATTTAAGCATTCCAGAGCTATTCAGAGTAGTTGTCATGTCTGTAGCAGTTATATGGTTTTAATATCATGTCAGTGGTGGGGCTCAAAAAGCTCGGGACGACCTACCAAGTGACGATACTGACACCGGGCCATTGTTGAAATGTAGATTGAAAAGCTCAGTTAGTCATCAAACAGAAAACCCCTCAGTAACCTTGCAGTCCTGGTTGTTGGTGTTGTAGACCCCAGTTGTAGAAGGATGTTGTGGTCAGCTGATGGGTTTGCAGGGATTACAAGAAGCTCTGTCTTTACAAGTTTGAGCTGTATATGACACTTCTTCATCCAAGCCAAGATGTCTGAAAGGCAGGCAGAGAAACGTAATCAGGTTGAAATGACAGACAGAGCTGCATATAATTTGCATAGCAGTGGTAGGAGAAGCCATTTGCTTTATGATCGTGTCTAGTGAGGTTGTGTATTTCTCCATGACATGTACACATTTACTCTAGATTATTCTTTCAACTAGGAACATTAGGAATATGTTCCTTTTAAATGAAAACAGTACAATGGATACTTTACAATCCAATGAAGCCACGAGAGTGGGCAGAAGCACGGGAAACAGTAGCACGGCTGACGTCAGAGATCACATGACAATGTGTAGTATGCCCAGCCAGATTGTATTCATATTACATATTACATAAAACATACTTTATCAGTAGAACTTCTTCATCAAATGAAGTACCTACACTGAAAGTAGTAGGACTAGTAGCATGACTGCTATTATGCAGCATGTGACACTGCTGCTGATCAGTTTGGGTAATAAATCCACATTGTGCGGTTTTGTCTTACTTTTTAGAGTGATTATATCTTCCACGATAACAACCAGGGATGGGCAGTATTTCAAATACATGTATCTGAAATACGTATTTGAAATACAAAATACTATTTTGTATTTAAATACTTTTGAAAAAAATCAAATGTATTTTGTATTTAAATACATTTAAGCTTAGTATTTTTGTATTTTCAAAATACATAAAATACTTTTTACCAGTCAGCCTCTCTATTAGGCAGCTGATTTTCAACTAGTTCAACTGGTTCAGATGTGCCTTTTTCATACATGTGAGCTGCAGCATATGAGTGCATCTACAATTGGGTGAACAAATTATCTGGATTCCTGCAAGGAAATAAGGAATAATGCTGCCTTCGCATTCAAGTGCTTTGCTGTCAGAAAGAATAGGAATCATGGAGGACACCGGATTTTGTGGGGAAATCTTGTTAAAGCCAAATTGTATTGAAATTATTTAATTTAGAACAAAATGTAGTGTCCCATTCATTAACAGCCATATAAACATTTACAGCCCTGGACATAAGAGCTAGCCAGTCAGTCTTGATTTTTATTATTATTTTATTTTGCTTTTATAAACTAGCTGTTCAAATTTGTTTATTAAACTTCAATCATTGCTGCTTGCTATGGCTGGGGAATATGTATAGCTATATATAGTTGAGTTAAATAAAACTACCCAGCAGGTTGGGCAAACATTAAACCCAACCGCTGGGTTAAAACAACGCAATCGCTGGGTTTGTCCATTTTCAACCCAACCTGGGTTGTTTTTAACCCAGTGTATCATTTATATATATCAGGGTATGCAAATTTATCTGTGCAGCTTTTAGTGGGCAGGAGATGTTGACATGTTAGAGCAGGGGTGTCCAATCCTGCCAGTGTCCTGCAGAGTTTAGTTCCAGTTTAGGGCCAGTGTCCTGCAGAGTTTAGTTCCAACCCAAAATCAGTGAGTGCTTGATATTAACAAGAGTTAATTAATGTGCAATATGACATGAAAGAGAACTCACATTATGTAGGCCCACTCACAAGATGACAGACAGCTTTCTGTGCGTGCCGTGCACTCCACGACAAAGATAACTATAAAGATAATAATAAAGATGCTCTAAATGTAGAAATTGTTCTAAAAAAAAAAAAAAAAAACTATATTGTTCGAATCACTTTCAGAGTGATTTCATCCAGCTGAGCTGATGAATGAAAAAACATTGACAGCCATTCGGAATCAATCCTGATTTAAAGACCCCTGGTGAAAATCAAGATTTTTATGTTGTTTATATGTCTCTGTCAGGGTTGCCAGGTTTTCACAACAAAATCCGCCCAAATGCTCCTCAAAATTAGCCCAATCGCATTTCGGGCGGGTCACACGGTAAAAATCAAGTTCCAGGGGGGTAAAATCCGCGTTTTTGGCGGGGCTCCCCTGGTAAAATTCGCATTCCAGGGGCTAAATATCACGTTATTTAGGATCGATTCAACCCGCGGAGATGAAAAACAACCCACGGCAACAGTGTAAAAGTAGCCCAATTCCACGGGAAAACCGCGGACTTGGCAACACTGGTCTATGTGGCGTTTTTAATTTGCTTTTAAAGGGATAGTTCACCCAAAAATGAAAATTCTGTCATCATTTACTCACCCTCAAGTTGTTCCAAACCTGTATGAGTTTCTTTGTTCTGTTGAACACAAAATAATATATTTTGAAGAATGTGGGAAACTGAACAGTTCTGGGGCACCATTGACTTCCATAGTATTTATTTTTCCTACTATGGAAGTCAATGGTGCCCCAAAGCAGACTGGTTACAAACTTTCTTCAAAATATCTTCCTTTGTGTTCAACAGAACAAATAAATTAATACAGGTTTGGAACAACTTGAGGGTGAGTAAATGATGACAGAATTTTCATTTTTGGGTGAACTATCCCTTTAAGACAAACCATGTATAGTATAAATGCAGCAGTCAACTCCTTTGCTGTGTATTTTTAAGTCCAGAGTACCAAAGACAGGCACAAAAACATGGTTTGAAACCGCTCCTGTTTCCTACCATCACAAACAATTAACCAATCCTGTCAACATGAGGGGCGGGACTTACTTGAGGTTCAAAGCATTTGTGGATGCTGATTTTTAGAAGGCAGCTGTCTGATTCTGAGATAAGCAATAGGATCATGGTTTGTAACATTAGCAACACATTATTAGCTGCTTGATAACTTAGTCAAGCCAAAGACAAATCATATCACTTTCTGTTATGTGTCTGATATTGTAGAGAGCGATACAAAAAACACATTACCGCTTGGACATCGACTTGTAGACGAGCCTGTATTATTCACTCTCCCTCTTCTGATTGTTCAAACATGTCTGAATTAAACCAATATTTCCACTTGCCATTGCGTAGTGGCAGCATTTTCTACAGTTACCGAGTGGATCAGGTAGTCAGAGCTGGTGTGATTGAGTGGAGCCGGGGACTAAATTACACTTTCATGGACCCACGTATACTAAATGAAGCAAGTGTGTTGAGTTAAATTTAAGCTATTTGAAGGCATGAAAAAAATTATTTTCACAGGAAAAAGTTTAAATATGTCAATTTGATTATCAAAGATGAGTTTTAAGGGATAAAATGATTGACTACAGTGGGACTTTACGGAGCTCGAGCATTTAAAGCAACAAAAGCGCATACTTAGAATATGCTAATATAGTTATCTTTATAGTTATCATTCGTGGTGTGAATGGGCCTTAATAGTGATACTTCACTGGATGGCCAGTTTCACATGTATTTTTAAAATACAAAATACTGTATTTGTATTTAAATACATTTTTCCACAGAGTATTTTGTATTTTATTTTAAATACATTTTCATGTATTTCTGCCCGTCTAACAACAACATATTCTTGAGATCTGTGGGTAAAGAGTTTCTGCAAGATTCAGCATGTGGCATTCAACACAAAGAAAGCACTGACAGTGACACTCTAACCAGCTTTGAGAGAAGCTCAGATGCTTTCAAAATAACTTTTCTAGTAACAAGCTACTGTTTCCAGCGATTAATGGTGTAGCACAAAGATTGCTCTTTTTTTTTTTACGTTGTTTTTAAAGTCACATTGGTGTTACTTTACTGCAGAGCGAGTGGTTAACAACTGCAGCTCTGTCTCATATTCAGCGCTGGCAAGTCAGATGTATTCTGTCTTCCTTCTCTCATACATTTGGAAAGTTTGATTCATTTCAGTAATTCAGTTCTTCCTGAACATCTCTTTCATTTTTCATTCTAGTTTCATCCTAAATAAACCACTCTCTGTAGGCCCATGGTCTGTCTTCGACTGATTTACCGGTATATAAATTAGGGAGTATTCTAGGTTATCTTTAAGTTTGATGTTATCACCCTTATTTATATTGTTCATTCAAAAACCCACATTGATATAACTATAAATAATAATAATAATACTAATAATAATAATAATATAATTGAATAGAAGAACAGAATAGAGGTCCACCCTATTGCGCCAAGATCCACCCATTTGGAAATTTCTGGCCTCGCCACTGAAACACCATGTCTAATTCACTCCACTTGTTTTTATACTCGTATCCTATCTAGTCATGGTCACTGTGGCCTTGTATCAACACATTTATGTACATATATGCATTTGATAAACACTTTTATCCAAAGCAGCTTAAACTGAATTCAAGATACAGTACAGGCCTACATTCCCTAGGAATCAACAATGACCATTGTTAGCACCATGCTCTGTATTAGCTAAAGGAATGCTCCACAACAAACTGGCACAAGAGAGACCACACAAGTAAATTAAACAGGCCTATAAATAAGGCAGAACAGGCAAGAAAAATAATCCGGACTAGACAAATTGCAGGACCAAGAAACTATACTCTAAACACAAAAGATTAGGTGCATGGCAAGAAAACCAAAACAAAAGAGATAAGAGTATAATACAACCAGAAAACAAGGACAGTACTGTCAGGATTCTTTCACAAATAACTACAAATTAGCCTACAGAGGTGACAGAACCATGAGAGTATCTTTATGATATAAAACTAAAGGGATTTCATCATATCTTTTATGAAATCAAAGATGCAAAAATTTGAGCGCATGCGTGTTTAATGATGCAGCTGACAATGGCACACTTGGACACAGGTTGCGGATCAACAGAACAGTAATGTAAAATTAGTTTCTCTTCATAACGAACCAAAATAGAAAACATTTTATTTCTATTTCCAGGGTTTTATTTTCTTTTTGTATGTATTGCAGGTCACTGATAGCAGGCAGAAGCAGCGAGAAGGGACGGGCCTGGCAGAGAGGAGGCAGTTCTGTAGCTGGCCGTGTAAATGTGCCGTCCGGCTGCCGTGCGCCCCCGGTGTCAGCTCCATCTTGGATGGCTGTGGCTGCTGCAAAACCTGTGCACGGCAGATTGGTGAATCATGCAATGAAAGGGATATCTGTGACCCTCACAAAAGCATGTACTGTGACTTTTCCAAAGACCAGCCACGTTATGAGGTTGGCATCTGTGCTTGTGAGTGAACGTTTTTTGGAAAATCCTGTGAGGTTGTTACAACATCACAGCATCTTTAAAATAAGATAAATTTACTTGAGTAGCTAAACTCTTTTCAGAGAATAAAGTTGTGTAATACAGAGCCCCGCACATGATATGCGGGAAAAATATATATTGTGGCTACCAATTAAGAATTAATTCCCTTGACTTAGTTGCCACATTCCGTTGATTCGTAAATTGTGGTGACTTTGTCTTAATTTATTCCCTCGTTTTAATTTACTTAAATCCTGGCCACAATCTAACTAAAATAAGGTGAAACAAACTAAAACAAGGAATTAAGTTTAGAAGAATTAAGTTTAGTAGAACTAAGTTTACTTTTTGTACTCCATAGTCAATCCTGTATATGTTTGCAGACATGATGGGGGTTGGTTGTGACCTGAATGGGGCTCACTATGATAACGGACAGGCCTTCCAGCCCAACCCTCTCTACAAATGCACTTGCATCTCTGGAGCCATCGGCTGTACCCCTGCCTTCATCCAAAAGCCAGCAGGAATGTTGAGTCCTGCTGTGCTCCAGGGCAACTTGCCAGCAGGCCTCAAGAGCAACCAAAGCCCTAAACACCAACAGGACACCACCTACAGGACCATGTCAGGTAAATGTGACCCTGTGTGTGGAGATATTAAAGAAAGCAAGAACAGCATTCACAACACGTCATGCAATTTGACATACTTCTGACAGAATATTGTGAGAAAATTTTATTGGTTAATATTATTTTTCACCACCCACAGTTTGTTACATCAACAGAAAAAAAAAGTAATTACAAGGGGTGAAGAGGGTTGTTACATTTTGATGAAAGGTTATGACAGCAACAAGATCAAGTAAATAATGTAGGTTCCCTTTTGATTTCATGTTGATTTAAAAGGAATGTTCCAGGTTTGATACAATTAATATTGGATAGCATTTGTGGAAGACTGTCTGTTACCACAGAAAAATACTGGTAAATAGTGTCTATTTATATGATTTACACAAGTGCAAATAGCCTCCCTTGATGGCAGCCCCAGGGAAGCAGAGCCACTGAAAAAGCTAGACTAGAGAGGGGAGCTTGTGCGCCCGCCAGACCCAGCCCCTTACATGGACCGAACCTGACTGAAGACTACACAGTGAGGACACCAGATCCCCCGTTTATTTTGGAAATTATTGCTCCTTTGAACCAACTTAAGAGTCAGAAACCTTTCAGGGGCTGGCTCCAGATGTCTGAATGAAGGCCCAGTGAGCCCTTTTAAGACCACAGATAGGTCCCAAAGAAAGAAAACAGGATGAAAAAGCCTTAGACATCTCGTCCTGCACATAAAATGGGAGACAATTGAATGCCATACCAAAGTACCAGCAATTAGTATGTGCTTGGCAGAAATCGCCGCCACACACACCTTAAGCATGGATGGGGCCGTGCCTGCAAAAAAACAAACAAAACAAAAACACTCTAGTAAGAACTCCAGCACTGAACCGACCGGACAGTGAACTGGGTTCAAACTGAGTTTCCTACGTGTACGCCAGGATGCAAATAGTCTACACTTGAGAGCATACAGTATAACCTTCTAGTAGAGGAAGCCTTCACATTTAAAATGATCTCTTTCACTGCAGATGAAAGACCAGGATCCATTAAAGAGCACAAAGTTTTCACATACTTGGTCAAGGATACCATATTGTGCTGGAACCTGTCTGGAAACTCCCAAGGAGGTTCCTCTAGAAAAGATACTAGATCCAAGAACCAAACTCGCGCCCCAGTTAAAGAGGCGCTGGAGACAACAGAGAACACTGAGCTGTCCTTCTTGAGATGAACAGAACCACCTCTGCCCTGCTGAACTGCTGCCAGATTGGACTCACAGTCTGAAGGTGCAGTCAATGCAGAGGAAATTCTTACAATAACATGGCAGTTCCAAAGAAGAGCTCCAAAGATCACTGCCAACATCTCTAGGCAATTTATGTGCCAAGAGAGATCCACACCCTTTCAGACAGGCTGGGCAACCAAATTCCATAATGTGCAGGCACCTACCTCAGAGCTTGCTTAATTAGCTTGGTGATTCCTTTGTCCATCTAGTCTTGAACCAGAATGGTGTTCTTCCTCCATTTTCATAATTACAGAAGCGCACTGGAATGTTACAATTCTCATTTGTTGATATTTCTAAGTATAGTAGCCTATAACTAATTCAATTTGTTCATGTTACTGCCCTTGAAGAGATTTGAATATCATGGTTTTGCTCTGGAATTTCTTTGGGATTTTTAGATTAACAGTTTTTGATATGACTAAAATAAGTTTGTGGTTAACGTTTCTTTAAGAGACTTAAATCCTGAATTTTAAAGCTCTTGTGTGCTCTAAATGTACTGTAAGTTGCTACATGAGGACTAATTGTTGTTCACTCACATAACTGAGCACATTCATGAGCACATAAACTCACATTTACATAGACTTGTCGTTTACATAGTAAGTGTGGTAGTGTTGGTGCAGTTTTCAAACTTCCATATTAAAAATAAAATGAACCAATTCCAATTTGCCAAATATCTTTAAAAAGCAATATGTAGTGTGACAATTTATTTTTATTGACCTTATTTATAACTAGAAAACAGCTATTTTAAAATCCTCCAAGATATTCCTGAGAAAACCCATGTTAAATTAGCCTTCTGGGTTGTTCTGTTCAAATTGACCAGAACAATAACTATACAGTACTCATTGATTGTTCCTGTTAGAATGTGAAGCCTGGGGTGAGGTCAGATGTTTAAATGTGTGCTGTGGGATGACATAGTGCTTTGTGACTGTAACACTGAAAGCTTACAGGGATCCTCCCTTAGCCTGGAAGAAGAACTGTTTGGTCCAGACCACACCCTGGTCACCCTGTTCGCGCACCTGCGGCATCGGCATCTCTGTACGAGTCAACAATGACAACAGCAAGTGTGAGATGAGAAAAGAGCGCCGACTCTGTCTACTTCGACCATGTGATAAAAATGCTCTAAAGGGACTGAAGGTAAGAGATCTATCCTGCTGAAACATCACATGCTGGACAATGTTAAACTAGAAAATAAAATGGATCAACATGGATTATTTAAGACACTTGAGCAATACTTTGAAATGTCTTTGCATTATATACCAAAATATTAAGCCAAGTTGCTTTTTTTCATTTGGTTTTAAAGGGTTATTTCACCCCCAAATAAAAAACTTTAAACTCTAAAAAAAACACCCTCATGCTGTATGCATTGTTTGCATGTTTGCTGAAGTTATTCACTCTAAAATGTAATCATTAGCTGCGTTCATGCAATGTCGTAATTGCCATAATTACGAGATTTCAACTTGTAAAAAGCGCTCAGCGCTCAACTTGTAAGCTGGGATTTTTCCGCGAGCTCCTACTTGTACCTCATGACAAAGAAACACCTAAATCCCAGTCCGACAACATGAACTGCTCAGAGAACTTCAAGTCACCGTAATTTTGTCAAGTAAGACATGTTCCTGGATCAACATATTTTGTTTTGACAACATTCCTGTCCGTAAAATTAGTCTTAACCCTATCCCTACCCCTAAACCCAACCCTACCCAAAACCTATCCCTAAAATCAGAGGGAAATAATAGGTAAATAACTGTTGTAAAAGCACCTAACCCTGGTTGTAAGCCTAAACTTGACAAACTGTAAACTCTGATTGGTTGATTGGACTGTTGTTCCAGCATCAACAAAGATGTTGATCCAGGAACATGTTGTACTTAGTGAAATCACATTCACCTAGGTCACGTGTTGCCATCTCAAAATAACAGTAATTACAACATGGCGTGAAAGTAGCAATTGTTTAACTTGTGTATACACAGTCCGAATTACATATTGTGACGTCATTAACATCAAACCTCACTGTTTCTTGTGTGTCATTTGACGTCATGAAGTCATGACACAAGCACCAATGAGGTTTGATGTTATTGACAATATTTGATTCAGGACCTGTATACAAGAGTTGATCAATGATTTGAATTAATTTTGGTCTGTAAAATGCAAATTAGTCATTAGACAATGAACTGTTGGATGAACTGGATGAACTGTTACTTTAAATAAAATAATATACAGTATTGATAGAGTTGTAAATGAAGACTTTTTGGACATTTTCTGGAGGTCAAATGTTATTGTGGTGAACTACACTTATTACTATGCTAGGATAAGTGTGAACATCCACTAAAAATGACTTTGACACCATTTGGTGAAAACTCCTTAAAACTGGCTCAGAAAAGTGATGTTAGTTCTGAGAGGCCTTGCCTGATGAAGCTCAATTTGATCGAAACATTGCTGATATTTCAATTAATATATTAATCAAATGTTTAGATTAATAATTAATAACTAATAATAATTAATAAATTAATTCATAAAAATATTCAAACCTCAAGGTCCTAATTTGGATCTTTTAGGATTGTTTTATGGTATTATACAAAATAAACAACACTTTTTACAGCCTTAAGTTTCCTGGTTTTATTGTTTTTTTTAAGTTTCATGTGAATATTGTAAATACACCATCCTTTTAACAGCCAAAACTTGCTAGGGTTGGGAATTGAAAATCAATTCTAATTCTGGAATTGGATACTTGTTAAAAAATTAAAATTTCAGTTCCGCTTATCAACTCGGTCTGTGTACCTTCAGATAATTTGTTTTCTCAACTTTGTCTTCAAAACAGGAAAACATAGAAACTATTCTTTTTTCACATATTCGACCCTTCTCATGAAAGTAAACAAACTAATTTCATTTTTTTATTATTAACACACTTTGTTCTAATTCACCAAATGGAAACAATAAATCCAAAATGGATAAACAGCTTGAAAATCTCTACATGAGAAGGAATGAAACTCCAAAGATTGGTCAACCAAACATCAAACCCTGTCGTCATCAGTTGTTTCTCAGTTCCATGCAACAGAATAATAGACATCTGCTGCTACAGTTGTATGGACTCTTAAAGCGTTTATTGCAACTAAATTTCATCTCTTTCTCATCAAACAACCAGACTAATGGCTTGTTTTGAAGACAAAACGAGAAAACAAATTATCCGAAGGTACACAGACTCAATTCCTGTGTGAGCATTTAAAGGGGACCTATTATGCCCCTTTTTACAAAATGTAAAATAAGTCTCTCATGTCCCCAGTGTGAGCACAAACATGCCGTTTTTGTGTGTCCCTTTAAATGCAAATGAGCTTGTGCTCCCGGCCCCCTTCAAGAACTTATGCTCTGGCATACCGGTGTAGGACAGATTGCCAGAATACCAGCAACAATAAAACAGGACAATCTCATGCACTAAAAATGTCAGAAACTGTCAGTAGTGGTGTTTAGCCTTATATATTCGAACTGGAGTCGTTGAAAAGACCCTCGTTTGTAAAGTAGTCTGGTGCAAAATGATTGCCGTAAGCGAAAATGAAATTTAACCACGATGTCCTCAGTGAATGATGGTGGGAGTCTATGGAGCAATGGTACATCCCAAAACACAACACTTGTAATACCTCTTTGGTGCAGACATAGTACAACTCCAGCTGCTACAGCAAGGATACAGAAATGGCAGACTATGTTCTTCTCACTCAGGGCTGTGTCTATACTAATAGGGCAGATCATCACCGGCTGTGGGCGGGGCTTCTCCCTACGATGACATCATCATAGGGGGGAATCTGAATCAGCTCGTTTGAAGAGACTGCTTTTGATTTATGGGAATTATAAAAAAAAAAAAATGAAGTGAGGAAGGCTACTAAACCTGCTGCCGCCTGTGTCATTGCTGTCAATCAAAGGACAAAAGACCTTCAGGTGTCAGTACTAATGTAAGATGACACAGTACTATATTACAGCATTCCTAAGAATCTTAAGGGAAACTTACATTCATGAGGTTTTTGTGGTGAGTTTTCATTGAAACAAAGAGTCAAGAACAGGTGTGTGTGGGCCTGACACAGACACAAAAGTCTCAACTGAAAAGAATACCACCATAACCTGATGTTAACAGGCACTTTCCACGAACAGGGCACTGTTGGATTTTCTGTAAGCAACAGAAGCACAAATCACTACTTTACAAATTCCTAATAATCTCAGACCATTCTTATTAATCTCGCTGTCCATAGCAAAGAAACACATTCTACTTAATTGGAAAGACAGAACAGAACTCTCAATAAATCACTGGCTCAAATTACTATTAGTACACTCAAACTTGGAGCAAATAACTGCATTTGCACATAATATTGATTCTTTCAAACAAACCTGGTCCCCTTTTTTTCAATATCTAAATAGGAGAACTGATTCCTCTTTGTCATAAACCATGTGTTCAAAAGAAACTCATAAGGAACATTTTGTGTCCCTATATATAACGTATGTAGCTTATATCCTGTCAACTTGTGCCGATTACTTTTCTTATCATAACTTAAATTCTACTGCCCTTAAATTTGTCGTCCTCTCTTCCTTCTTTTTTCTTTGTTGTCTTTCCAGTGTTTCAGTGTTTGTTTTTAGGATTTTGTATTTGGTATACATTACAACAAACTACTTCTATAATAGATAAATATTATTTAATATACTGTTCTACAATTATTTATAGATTGATGTAATTTATATATATTATAATGTACTATATGCTACATTTTAATTTCTTTTCTATATATGTAAATTTTGCATATAATTGTTATTGTTATGGCTTTTATTATTGTTAGTGGCGGTAGTAGAAGTAGTAGCAGTATTGATATTTATATTATTACAGAAAATGTTGCCCTCCATCCCTCCCCCCTTCCTTATAAAATTTGATTCCAAAACATTACATATAAACACTTATAATTTAGACACTCTATAAGCAGTCTGCATCTGGTGGCTATTCTAGTACTGCCGGCGGGTGCGAGTGGCACGTCTTTTCGGCATGGGCATTACCGGTTCTGTTTTTTTTTGGTTTGCCTTGCCCCTCCCTTGGCCGCCTCTGCCAGCAGGGCCCCTTTCTTATTTTGAGTGTTATCTGGGATGGATGTGGTGTCTCTAGCTGGGGAGCTAGCTGGGGTACACCACAGTTCAAGCCACAGATTACAATATAAATTTTTAAAAAAAAGAAAGAAGAAAAAAAAAAAAAAAAAAAAAAAAAAAATGGGGGGGGGGGGGGCCCGAGATATTATTATTATTATTGATAGTATTACTCTTGTTATTATTATTATTATTATTACTGATGCTGCTACTACTACTGCCACTATTATTATTATTATTACAACTATTATTATTACTAGGATTGTTTCAAATTGTCTCTATTTATCACTCAGTGAGTTTAAATCTATATCTTCTTTTTTTTTTCTCAACACCTTAACCAGTAATATGTAATCAATAATAACGTTCACTATTATATCACACTGGAACAACCTGTTTAAAATTGTTTAAACTTATTACTGTACCTGTACACGTTACTATATCTATACATCTACAGTATCTCACAGAAGTGAGTACACCCCTCACATTTTTGTAAATATTTTATTATATCTTTTCATGTGACAACACTGAAGAAATGACACTTTGCTACAATGTAAAGTAGTGAGTGTACAGTTTGTATAACTGTGTAAATTTGCTGTCCCCTCAAAATAACTCAACACGCAGCCATTAATGTCTAAACCACTGGCCACAAAAGTGAGTACACCCCTAAGTGAAAATGTCCAAATTGGGCCCAATTAGCCATTTTCTCTCCCCGGTGTCATGTGACTCGTTAGTGTTACAAGGTCTCAGGTGTGAATGGGGAGCAGGTGTGTTAAATTTGGTGTTATCGCTCTCACTCTCATACTGGTCACTGGAAGTTCAACATTGCACCTCATGGCAAAGAACTCTCTGAGGATCTGAAAAAAGGAATTGTTGCTCTACATAAAGATGGCGTAGGCTATAAGAAGATTGCCAAGACCCTGAAACTGAGCTGCAGCACGGTGGCCAAGACCATACAGCGGTTTAACAGGACAGGTTCCACTCAGAACAGGCCTCGCCATGGTCGACCAAAGAAGTTGAGTGCATGTGCTCAGCGTCATATCCAGAGGTTGTGTTTGGGAAATAGATGTATGAGTGCTGCCAGCATTGCTGCAGAGGTTGAAGGGGTGGGGGGTCAGCCTGTCAGTGCTCAGACCACACGCCACACACTGCATCAAATTGGTCTGCATGGTTGTCGTCCCAGAAGGAAGCCTATTCTAAAGATGATGCACAAGAAAGCCCGCAAACAGTTTGCTGAAGACAAGCAGACTAAGGACATGGATTACTGGAACCATGTCCTGTGGTCTGATGAGACCAAGATAAACGTATTTGGTTCAGATGGTGTCAAGCGTGTGTGGCGGCAACCAGGTGTACAAGGAGTACAAAGACAAGTGTGTCTTGCCTACAGTCAAGCATGGTGGTGGGAGTGTCATGGTCTGGGGCTGCATGAGTGCTGCCGGCACTGGGGAGCTACAGTTCATTGAGGGAACCATGAATGCCAACATGTACTGTGACATACTGAAGCCGCAGGGCAGTATTTCAACATGATAAAGACCCCAAACACACCTCCAAGACGACCACTGCCTTGAAAAGAAGCTGAGGGTAAAGGTGATGGACTGGCCAAGCATGTCTCCAGACCTAAACCCTATTGAGCATCTGTGGGGCATCCTCAAACGGAAGGTGGAGGAGCGCAAGGTCTCTAACATCCACCAGCTCTGTGATGTCATCATGGAGGAGTGGAAGAGGACTCCAGTGGCAACCTGTGAAGCTCTGGTGAACTCCATGCCCAAGAGGGTTAAGGCAGTGCTGGAAAACAATGGTGGCCACACAAAACATTGACACTTTGGGCCCAATTTGGACATTTTCACTTAGGGGTGTACTCACTTTTGTGGCCAGCGGTTTAGACATTAATGGCTGTGTGTTGAGTTATTTTGAGGGGACAGCAAATTTACAGTTATACAAACTGTACACTCACTACTTTACATTGTAGCAAAGTGTCATTTCTTCAGTGTTGTCACATGAAAAGATATAATAAAATATTTACAAAAATGTGAGGGGTGTACTCACTTCTGTGAGATACTGTATATGTTTTGCTGGTTTTTCCCTTTTTTTCTTTTTCTTTGTTCCCTTTAGGTCTACTTGTGTGTATATGTATGTCAGTGGTCAAACAAAAAAGAAGAAGAAGAAGAAGAAGCACAAATCACAGTTTATTTATTAGAGAACTATTATATACAGTGCATAAAATAATCTACTGTAAAATTAAACTAGCAGGAAAATTTTTTACCACCTATAACACACGTTGTATTGTTTACTGCCATATTACTAAGTTGTATGAAAAACTGATGTATTTAGACATTTTCCAAATGGTGGCAACAGGGTTGCAAAAATCGCAAAGCTCATAATTATATTTTGACATCCAGAGACTGACGATAGGGTTACAAATCAAACTTCAACCTCAGCTGAAATTTGTGCTTTTGGAAGGTTTTTTTTTTTTTTTTAAGATACTTAAGGAAGAAAGATACACACAAATGATTAAATAAAAATGGTAATTAATCAATATTTACAGAGTAATACTTTTTTTTTTAGTAAAGCTGGAACAAAATTACAATTTATACTTATGACCCCACCACAACAGAATGATCAATTATATTTTAATATCTGTCATAAATATGTATGTTTATAAATGTTTTCTTTTTTCTTAATAAAATGAAAATGTACATTTGGACGATGTACTTTCTGAGAAATCAGGCAATAAAGCCAATAACAATCAATCAATCAATCAATCAATCAATCATTGACTATTACAAATCATCTATGCTAAATAACAGCAGAATTTGCAAAAACGATATAAATACACCACATAAAACCAAAACTTTTAATTAGCGAGGCACAAAAAAGGAATGCACAGGAATCAATGATTGCAAAATATTCAGTGGAAAAAGCAGACTCTGAACAGGCAAGTTACAATTCCATCAAGTGGACTGAAAATGTCACACTGGCAAGTCATCCTTCTTGTGCCTTCATTGGCAGACAATTCATAAAACGATGCTGAAATCAACTAATTATTGTACTTAAAGATATGCAAGTATATTACAAGTAATGAAGCAGAACTTTTCCAAAGTTCTATTTTTGAACCCCAAATCATAACCGAGAAATGAAAGGATTTTTTTTTTTTTGTTATCCTCTCTTTCATGAATAGATGCCAAAAGGGAAAACCTGCAGACCAAAATTCCAAGCCAGTAAAGCAGAGAAGCTCTCACTGTCTGGCTGTACCAGCGTTAAGAAGCATCGCCCGACATACTGTGGCATCTGCACGGACAAGCGCTGCTGTGTTCCTAATAAGTCCAAAATGGTGAACATAGAGTTCCACTGCAAAGGAGGATCTAACGTACGCTGGAAGATGCAGTGGATCACTTCTTGTGTGTGTCAGAGGAAATGTAACGATGCCGGCGACATGTTCTCAGAGCTGCACTTAATTTAAAACAGACAAAAAGGAAGTACAAAATGCTTATTAGTTTTACTTAAAGTAAACTACAGCATATGTACAGTTATGGCCAGAAATACTCTATGCAATTATGTAAACAAAGACACAAGTAAATGTCAACACACTTCTGTTGTAAATGTGTTCATGCTCTTTTGTGGTGGTAATAAACCTCAGTACCTCAGAGTTACTTTCAACTGTCTGCCATTGAACTGAATGTGTTGGTTTAGATAGCTACACGCTTTTATAATATGTAATGGCATGGTTAAGAAAGACCTAATTCAAACAGTTGTTTTACAGTAGTTGACCTTGAAGAGGAAAGACGAAATGTGTTTTCATTAATGCCCACCATCCACCTTATTTTTAATGTAAGAGCGGGCACGGCCATTTGTAAATTGAATATGTCTGGCTTCCGGCGTCATCCGCTTCCAGTTATTTTTAGCTGTACAAAACAACTCTTTATGCTGCTTGCTATTGCAAACTGGTATTTCGTACCATATTATTTTAATGTATTGTCATAATTATAAAACACATAACTTTGTAGCACAAATATTTTTAACGTTTACTGCACTTTGTTATTCTTCTAGTTATTTACCTATAGCAGCTAATGATTCAGAAGTCTCACATGTTCACAGTAAATAGCTTTTTTCCGTGTTGTAAATAAGGTGATAGCGTCCCTAGAGTCAATGCAGAAAATGCAGTGCGTACTTGTGTTATGAAATGCCTTTGTATGCACAGGCGAAACTGACCTGCATAGATGTGTCTGCGTTCACATATTTGAGTAGAGTATGTTTCAGGCCTAAACGCACAACTGTCTAAACAAATTAAAATCAGTGTTTTAAGCCGCGGTCACACTAGATTTTGAGCATGCTATAATTCTTTAGACACAGCAATGGTCATGATATGACGTCACACTCTGCAGCATCTTTTTTATGAACATGAATTCAACATATAACAAACAGTAATATACTCAAAATGTGAAAAATATACAATCTACTTGAAATTACTGCAAAAATATCATTATTTTAATTCTAAGAAGAGGTCACGCCATGAAGTATCGATCTTCTACTGGTCACACATCTTCATGTGATGCGAATTTGCAGCTCAGAGTTCACCAAACTTTGGAACACAGCGAAATGCGAAACTTTTCGCATTAAGCATGCGTTTGCGGTCTGACGCATTCGCATGTGTATGAATGGAAGTCAATGGAACGAAAATGTGTAGTGTGATCGCCCCTTAACTTTGTTGTTTGAAATACAGAAAGTAAAGAAGGGGAGACATTTTAATAAAGCAATGTCAAACATGTTAATACATGTCTTGCTTTACCTCTGACACATGTATACCAAATTCTCAGTCACAGGTACCTTCCTGGGTGTGGAGAACCTGTAGAGATAACACTGCATTATAAAGTGAACTTGTGGGATAACATACTGACTTTCCAAGACAGACCTACTGCTCAGCTCAGAGGTTAAGCACTGATATATGCATCTGAAAAAGTCATAAGTCAGCATAATTTCAACCTCGTTGAAAAAAACAAAACAAAAAACATCTACGCGCATTATCCTGGAGTGAAGCTCAACCAACTAGAGGTCAAAATGAAAATCAAAACCAAAAGCAAGGTCTATAATGGAATACTAAAGAATAGAAAGCTATTCTTTAGTATTCCTATTCATGTTTAACTGCATAAATATTCCTGAAGGAAAAATATTTTTTTTCATAGCTTTAGAAGGTCTGAACAGAGGACAAGATAAAAGTAATTTAAAATAGAGCATTAATGTGGTGCAGTATATGGGGAAAACTAATAATATAAATAATATATTCAGGGACAAACTGAAGTCAAGAGTCAGATGAACCCGCACAGTACATACTCCCATTGGTAGCTGCTGCAATGCTGTGCATCTGCATAAAGCTGAACTCTCCTGAACTATGCAACAATTCATCAACTCTCATTGAAAATGATGGACTTCCAGACAGTCACTGCATTTTGTTTTGTTTTGTACCAAGGCAGTCCTGTTAAAAGACCAAATTCAACATACACCTTATTGATGATGCATACTACATATGAGCAGGCAGATAAACCTAGAACGCAATATGAACGCAACACACTAAACG
This sequence comes from Mylopharyngodon piceus, assembly GCA_039654765.1. Classification (NCBI taxonomy): domain Eukaryota; kingdom Metazoa; phylum Chordata; class Actinopteri; order Cypriniformes; family Xenocyprididae; genus Mylopharyngodon; species Mylopharyngodon piceus. Next base: position 21,253,695 of record CM077456.1, read on the forward strand.
GCATGTTAAGTGTTTTTCCATAGAAAACCATTATAGATGAAAGATTAAGATGGCTTAATGCATTCAGATTGTGCTCATATTCTGGGCTCATGTGTGTCTCTGTATATAGCATGCATCATCAATAAGGTGTATACTGAATTTTATCTTTTAAATAGTACATTAAGCCACGTTAAGCATTTTAGAATGTCCTGCTGTTTTGAGTGACTGAAATACTGTGGCGGGTGCTATATATGGATCACAAGCTGCAGTCTCTTCACATATATTTGAGAGGTGATCTAAATATTTGTGGCTTGAAACAGATAGAAAATTGACAGGCCTGTGCTGCAGTTTTATGGATGTTTTGCTCTCCATGTCTCTGTGCCAGTCATGGGACTGAAAACTATGAATTGCTGTGAACAGCTCTTAAGTATTTGATATACCAATAGGGTATCTGTATGTTTAAGGACTTTACATTTAAGACCTTTTATGACTTTGTGCAAGAATTTAAGATTGAATTTAATTAAAAACCAATAAGGCATAAGAACATTTTAAAGAAATTTGCATTCTTATGCAGTATTCGATGACATTTTTATTATAAATAGTGCGAGTAGCGTGTTCACAAAAAATTCGACATAGAAAAAGTACACTTTAAATACCCAGATGTTGGACACTTCATGCACTCAACTGTCGCAGCTTTAATTATGTAGTGGAGGGAGAGAGGCTATCAGAATCTGGCATTGAATGACAAAACCTTATAAAATTCATACACTACATGGATGGGTACATAGTGCATAAGTACATAGTTTATATAAGTGCATACTATATAGTGCGTCATTTGGGACGCAACTATAACTTCGAGCAGGATAACATCAATGAACTCTATCACAGGTCATTAGAGCTGGACAGTAATACTTTAGAGACCAACGGATGCCCTGCACCAATTAATTATAAAGGCATAAATTAAAACCTTCTGAATGAATGATCATAGCGATGTGAAAATAAGTGTAAAGCAAAAATACCGCTTATGCTAACCTGCAAACAAATCATCTGCCAACAGGTCAATATAGAAAGAGCCATATTAAATGAGATGACGAGAGTTTAAGCTTTGTGCTGACTGTGACAATGACAAGACTTTGACTGTGTATGTTAATCTGGTATCAGATAAAGTGGCATTTCTGTTTTTTACTGAAGTGTAATGACAAATGAATCTGTGCTTTTCCTTCTATTAAAACTACATTATCCAGGCACTGTTTGATATTATGACTATTTTATTTTTTATTTTCATACAAAAAACAAAAACAAACAAACAAACAAAAAAACTGTAATAACATTTTACAGGTGAAGTGCCTCTAATACATGGATGGGCAATTCCTGCCCTGGAGGGCTACCGTCCTGCAGAGGTTAGGTCCACCCCTAATCGAACACCTCTAAAAAACCTAACCAAAGTCTTCAGGATTACTTGATTATTACAGGTAGATTTGTTAGACTTGGGACGGAACTCAACTCTGCAAGACAGTGGCCCTTCCAGGACCAGAACTGCCGATCAATGCACTAGTGTCACCAAATGGAATTGTAAAAACTCTGTCTGTCATACTAACAGATCCACTCCAAATTCACACCAATCACCATTTTGCATCAAGAAAATATTGAAAGTACTATTTGAAAGTACTATTTATTATACATGTATAAATGTTTGATCACTTTGTCTAGTTACAAAGACTTATATACACAAAGACGGTATACTTATATTACTATTAATGGGAGAAAGTGCAAAGTGCAATATGGTGGAATAAGTCCCGCCTTCTAAATAAAAGAGTCAATCGCCGATTGGTAAAGTCTTCGTGTCACTGCAGCTGCTGTCAGAAGCTTTTTTAAATTCTTTTTGAGCATAAGTAACAACATTTTTGAGACAGTTGTTGTAAGACTTCATTGGAGATTTCAAATATGAAGTTTAATCATAAGTTTTGTGAACAGCTTTGGAGAATTTTATGTTTCCCCATTCAATGAGATAGAAGCTGCACTTGCATGACTGAAATAGCTGCCCGAGAGGTGTTTCAAAGATGGCCGCCGAGTGCAATGACTTGCCTTAAAAGGACTTTGCTAGTATAAACACAGATCAGGTGGCGATGGTAAGTCTGGGGGCGTTGGCCATGAGAGGGCTTTCCAGATGTGTGTAGTCTTCAATAAGATCTGAGATAGATGACAATGCCTCATTAAATCCAGCCAACTCCATGCCATCCACTGCTAGATAATGATGCAAGTGAGCCTTTGGGGAGAACAAAAAACACCATTATTACATAGTGTACATATGGACATTTAAGTCACACTTAAAAATATAGGAATGTGAAGCAAAATATCAAACCATGTAGCTTTTATTTTAAATGACAATTTTAAATGATCACACGTTTGTAAGACAATACAACTATTTTCAATAGTGAAATGTGTATTTTTTTATTTAAAATACTATCCTGTAAGATATAAGACAACTTAAGCCCTCTGATTTCCCTGAAAAGTCCTGTGGCGCTATCATCTTGACTCCTATTTTCTACTTATTTTCTAACTTAAAGGGATAGTTCACCCAAAAATGAAAATTATTTTACTTTATAAAGTTTTAAATAAGGATATTTGTCTTACACAAACGCATTGATTCGCTTCAGAAGGCCTTTATCAATCCCCTGGAGTCGTATGGATAATTTTTTTTATAGATGGATGCATTTTGTTTGTCTTCAAAATTTGGGCAGCCATTCACAACCATTATAAACCTTGGAGGACTAAGGATATTTTTAAATATATCTCTGATTGTGTTCGTCTGAAAGAAGATAGTCATATAAACCTAGTATGGCTTGAGGGTGAGTAAATCATGGGATAATTTTCATTTTTGGGTGAACTATCCCTTTAAGAATAAAGTTAAGATTATTTTGTATTATTTTCAAAATCATTTAAATTCAACATAAAATCAAAATTGAGAAATCTTATTCACTGGCATCATGTCAACAGATGAGGTAATTAAAATTACACTTTTATGATAGTTTGATTATAAAGTATATTTGAGACTATAGACTATAGATCTGGCTATGTGAGATTATAGTTTGATTTTATCCTGAACATTGTATAAGCATTCGTTTCATGTGTCATTGAATAGAAGAGAGGATCTCTGTAGCGCATGTAAACGTCACATCCTTTTGATTTTGCCGTCAAAAACATCCCGAATCCTTCACATAAAAATCAGTCCACAGGCTTTCATAGACAACCTAGAATTTGTTCACACATTGGCAATAAAAAAGTAATTAATACATGAGAATTTTTACATATAGCTCCTTTAAGAAGATTTTTGTGAATTCGGCCCCAGCCAGCGACAACACTACTGACTCATTTAATGGTGCAAGTATGGAGCAGGTCAATTAATTTCTTCAATTAGAGTTGAGGTAACTGTTTGGTAAACCTACTTTAAAACGGGATTATTTTAGCAATGTTTGCTGAAACTATGGTGCTAACATAACACACTTTACTTTTAATTTGACATCTTAAAAGCCCAATGCATGGTATGAAACCATTTACTTCCCCTTAAACTCTGTCATTATTGAGAGAACTAGTGTCTGTGCATTAAAAAAAACAGAATATGTAACGTGTGAGATGCTATACAGTGGTGCTTTGGGACACACCTTCCTACGGTAGAGTTTCACAAAATGCTCCCTTAGTTCAAAAAAGGTAGATTTCACACATGTGTTGTTGGCTAAGGCCAACAGAGAATGTGAGTGACACACAGGAGGGACTGAACACAGGCTAGTCTTCCATCCCTCCTGATTCCATGGGACAAATGGCAGGGTGGGCTTTAGCCTAAAAAACAAGAAAAAAGAACAACACAGATTATTCTATACTTTAAAATAGAGAGACTCCAGTAAATGATCATGGATTACATACAGATCACTTCATTAAGAGAGATATACTATAGTTCTGTTCCTACTTAGACAGCATTTTCAAGCATCAAAGGAGTGTTCCTAATGCAACGCCTTTCAAATAGTAGACAAAAACAACAATCACAAAAAAAATGCTGCAAGTTGGCCAAAATGTAGGATAGCAACAACCAATTTGACAAAACAACCCTGTACTAGGCATATATCCGAAAATATGTCATCTGAACAAGTAACATATCTGCCGGTTTTGTGAATGAAATGAAAACATAAATGTTTTAAAATAAATTACTTTGCTGATGTTTAGATCTAACGATTGCTCAGTCATATCAGATCACACACATTGCAAATTAGCTAGCTAGCTACTGAGCCACTGAAATGCCTTTACTGTTCAGGATTCTCCAGATGTCAACGATGAAATTTAAAAGCACAATTAAAAGCAGCCATCTAGATCATAAATCATAGATCAAAAAGCTTGAATTCTAAGCATGTAGCTGCTTTGCTTGGCACACGCCATACAGCCAAGTCTTCTTCTTTCTGTTTACAGACTGACATAACCACGCAAAGACGAAAGGCGTCAAACTAAGGCCACGTTCACACAGTCATTTTTCGGGATTGACCATAAACTCTCTCTCTCCCTTGCATTATCATCAACATACATAGCAAAGTACACGGAAACACTCGTTACAAGTATCACTCTGGAGACTGTAATTACAGCTTAAGCTGGATCACGAATATACTTATAAATCCTTGAGTAGCACATTTTTAGCACAACCTCTGTTTTGTATTGTCCCTTTGTATTGATATTCGTTCACAAAGCAGTCCGGTGTGAAATGATTCGCGCAGACATAAACGAATTTTGGTAGAGTTGAGGGAGCATTTTCTTTGAAAACAAAATTAATCCACCTCGTCTTCAGCGGCTCAGATTTAGGGAGTAAATGGAGAGAGCTATGTGGATTAATCCATCCAGCTACAGAACACCTAAAACGCTTGGGAGACGTTCTCGTCAGCGCAGCAATGGCGGACTGTACAACTCGCTGTGAACTCGCTCAGGGCGGTTCTATGTTAAAACGGCAGTGTCTGTCAAAATTCATGGGCGGGGCCTGTGGCTAATGTGACGTCACATTGCCAGGGATCTGGAAACGGCTTGTTCTGAGACACTGCTTATGATTTATGGGGATTAAAAAAAAAAGGAGTGGTTGGATTTTTATCATTATAGGGTGGTTGTGTACACACACTGCCAACACACATTCATGTCCAAACACCATACAAAAGTGAATTTTGCATAATAGGTCCCCTTTAAATCTGTTCATTATATAAAGCTATCATGTCTCTTCAGAAGCTCTGAAGTCTCAGTCTGTGGGAAAGTAGCCCATCTTTGATTCTTTGTAGTTTATTGTGCTTGCAATTTCACCCCAACCTCCACCCCCACTCCCCCCCATAAGAAAACAAACAAACAAACAAAAAAAACGTGGATCTACATGATTCACATAAATGACATATTTTGCAGGCATGTTACTAGATTTTGGAGTGAGAAAACAAAAGATTAGGATGGAAAAAAAAAAATAGACAAAAGGCTAAACAAATCAAATTATGGGACAGACAAACCGCTCAATATTCCGACGCAGATCTGACAGCTGAACGTTTCCACGCAGCATAAGAGCACAGGCCAGATACAGGTTGTGTTTGGGGTCAGCTCTGATCAGCTGATGCTCCTTACTGAATGCATCTGAGAACATCTGATCCAGCCTACAGAACACAACACAGCATCCACTTGGTGATGACATAAGACACTAAAGGCTTCTGTGGCAGGGTTTTTCAACTTCAGTCCTGGAGGGTCACTGTCCTGCAGAGTTCAGCTCTAAAGGGGTTTATGTGAATTTCACTACATTCCAAAGTTCAAGTTTGGTGAACTCTGACCTATGAATTTGTGACCTACAGTATAGAACAATATGTCACGGTGTGACCTCTTTGTTGAATTAAAAGAAAACAAACTTTAAAGTTTCAGGTTTGCAGCGTTGCAGGAAAGTGGAGTATTTTTACGTTTCATGTTGAATTTGTTTCTAAAAAGACACATCACGACAGTTGCAGTGCCTGAAGAGATTTCATATTCTCAAAATCTAGTCTGACAGCGGCTAATAAAACACACCAGAACAAGCTAATTAAAGGGATAGTTCACCTAAAATTGAAAACTCTGCCATGTACTAATCCTAAAGTTTTTTCCATACTATGGAAGTCAGTGGGGTCCATTAACTGTTTGGTTCCTGCACTCCACTTTCCTGCAAAATAACTATCCCTTTAAGGTCTTCAAGATTACTTCAAAATTACGGACAGGTGTGTTTGATTAAACTCTACACTGGCCCTCCAGAATCGAATTGAAAAGCCCTGCTGTATGGCAATCCCTAGTCCCTAAATAGTGCATCCCTAAATAGCACATGGAAGTTGGGAAATAAGCAAAAAGTGAAATAAATGAAGTGAGCAAATTCAGATGAATTAGAATTAATATGTTATTTACAGATGATGACAATATTTTTTAATCATCTACAGAATTATAATTTTTTTTTTGTGTACAGTCTTGTGAGTTACAGGTAAGTAATCAGCAAAACAAGGACACAAAAGAAGGAAAGCACAAACCACTCCTCCCACCCCCACCTTTTTTCAGCTTTGCTATGCTTTTGTGTACGGCATCTCTGAGTTTACTGAAAATCTAGCCTTGCAAACACACAGAGCGGCAGACTATATTTATACATAATAAAATCACAGCATTTGATGTTTTAACACTGATTTTACTCAAAAAAATGGCACCTCAGTGAAATGAGTGAGCAATGTTAGTGAACAATAAACAATTATGTTGTTAATGCCTAAAAACAATCAACATTTCCTTATCCATATGATTTAATTTACTTGATTTTAATATTCATTTAAAATATTTTCATGTTTTTTTAAACAAGTGATTTATGAAAAAGGTACTAGAGCCAGCATAAATAACTATTTTTTTAAAAAAATGAATAAGAAAGGTGCAAACTGCATCCATCATTCTCGCTCGATCTCGTTCTCGTTCTCTCTTTCTCTTGCTCTTTCAGCATGTCAGTCCTCTTCATGTTGGATTATGGGAAATAGTGCTTTGGTGAGTAAACATTGTATGTAAACTCGAAATCAGTGGTTCTCACTCTTTTTGACTCCAAGGTCTCATGTTGTCAGAAACCTAACTGAACTACAAATCAGTTTTTTTACTTCTTATATATTTTATAAATCATGTTTTTATATATTGGGCATTTGAGGCAGGTGTAAGAGCAGATGAGGTGAAACTGGGTAAAAATTACTGCAAATGTATAATGACAAACCTGCGTGGTGGTATGTTTACATCTGCAAGTGTGTAGAGAGGAGTTAGACTGGACACAAGGTAGTGTAACCGCGGGAACGGTACCAGGTTCATGGCTATCTCATTCAGATCCATGTTGAGAGAACCCTCAAAACGTGCTGAACTGCAAGAGAAGAAATCGAATGAGTGATCAAATCTCTTAACAAAATATAAAAAAGAATCTAAGATAACAGATTACCAGTTACTTTCTATAAACTCTGTTTTTATAACTACTTTTATATTTTCTGGTTCATAAAAAAAAAGGATTTAACTGCCCGTTTTTATTAGTGGTCGACTGAAATATCACCAATTGGCATTAAATATCTGTTTAAGTTTTTCAGTTTGGCCAATGTGTTGGCGCACCAGACTTTTATTTTGAAGGGTCTGAGAACACCAGCTCTGAGAACTACAGCACCTGAGCACACAGCACTCCCATTTTCCAACTTCATTAGTTATGTGTTAAGCTCTGTTTATCAGTTTTGTCTAATACGTTACTAGATATAACTGTTAAACAAAGAATGTAACTGTATATGAAAAAGTATTGCTATAGCATTGCTTTTATATTATTAGTAACAGAAAGGCAAACACTATAATACTTAATTCTCATTTACTGTCAGCATTCAGCAAATATGCATTTACATAATTTAAACAAATCTTTGAATATCTAATAAGCATTTAATTTCACAAACCTTGCAGACTTAGTCGAATCCAAGTGTCAGATATTCTGAAATGTGCATTTTTAGCCTGCATGAACGTGTTGATGACGGTCGGTCCGTGTAAACTGAATTTGGACAGAAGAGTTCAGCTCCACTGGAGACGCACGATCGACAACTTTAAACCCTTGATTTCAAACTATGCTGTGCTATATTCAGTTGCCCACTATGTCATATTCATGTCATTTTCATTGTGTGCTGTATGTAAAATTAGTGTTACCTTGTTCTTTATTTTAAAAAAAATAAATAAAAATTCCAATGCGCACAAACTTACCAGATTACGAGGAGCCCCCTATTGGTTACAGTATATAGCCTACTTCCTTTTTATTCATTCATTTATTCGATTCCTTTATTTGTGAAAAATATTGGCCACCCTGCTATCTAAGATATTGGCATCAGCATCGGCCATCAAAAAAAAAATAATAATAATATGGGTTGACCACTAGTTTTTATGTGATGACCTTACTATCCATAATCAGTGCTGGTTAGATTACTTTAGGCCAATCAGCTTTGTATTCAAAGATGCAAAAACATACAAGAATACAAGAAGCAACAACATAAGAAGCATGATTTAGTGGCAAGAACCCACTATAGCATGATATTAGTAATAAATATGACTATGAAAAATGTTTATAACAATGTTAACTTTTCAATAAGAGACACTGTAGCTGTAAATGTAGGTAAAGGGCAGACGAGGTGACAAATATTTCTCCTAATATTTTTAGGAGAAACTTAGGACTGACCTCATATAACACGTTAACGTATGCATTTTATTCGAAATCCTTAACACGTTAAAATTATTTAACGCAAATAAATTACTGAAGCACGTGAAATTGCTTCATTAACGGGAGTTTATCACACTGAGCATATACAATCATGCAAGCTCCTGTAATCCTGGTAGGTGGAAATTTATATTCTAACCCTTTAACCCATTTATTATCAGATCATTTTAAGCTGGGAAAGTTTGCAGTCCAATGATGATTAAGTAAGCGAATTCAAACAATCAGTCCAAAATAGCACTTAAAGTCCAAAGTAGCATGTAAAGAAAACCAGGCTGATTACATCAGAGATTGCAGAGAGAATAGAGACTTTATTCAGGTGTTTCGAGTCCTCACACGTCGCGCTGTGAAATACATACTGAATGGAATATCAAAACATCCCACCGTTGTATGGCCAGATGATACGCAAACTACATTTCTCAGCTGGGTAAAGCAAACCAGCGTCTCGCTAGTAAAATTTTGATGGATGAGGATTGCAATTAGAGGTCGACCGAGATGGGTTTTTCTCTGGCCGATGCCGATATTTAGAAATCAGGGCAGCCGATGGCCGATATATGATGCCGATTTTCTTTTTTTCCCCCTTCATCTCATAAAATCTAACAGTTAAGTAATGAGAAGTTATACAGAAAATTGCTTAAATTAAACATTTATTGAACAACACAAGCCTCTCCAATCAGTGCACTAAAAATAATTTATAAGTTAAATATTAAATACACAAAACAGGTAATCAAAAATCTAGACTGTCAAATTAACTTAGTAGTAGCCTAATTCATAGTAATAATAATACATGGCTCAACTTTTTACGCACCTTCTCAAAACTATTCTGAAGCATGCTTCTATACTGTAAGTCAAATAGCCATAATCTAAGTGATAACAAAAATAAGAGTTCACCCATTTTACACAGCCTGCTGCTCATAACTGCATAGAGTGCACTGGCCACGAGCGATGACGTCGTGGAGGCTATATGTCGGACCTACAGACACATTTAATGAGGAAAGTTAATATGCACGTTTTAGCCAGAAGTTTCGTCTGAATTGCACATGTTTCTACTTTCACATGCAAATGACTTGTTGCACTTATGATAAACATGGTCGGCATCAATTCTAGTAGGCTACAATGTAATTACTCTTTCAAAACGGTCTGTTTTCCCCTGCCATCGTTAGTTGAAGCTGTGTGTCAACAAGGCACGGTTGCAGAGTGTGAGTTGCTCCGTCTCACACGCAGCCTCAGAGGGAGAGAAATTCTCCAGTAACGTACAGAAACAGAGTTGATAACGTCAGAGTTTATCTATACAGCGCAGGCTTGTATAATAATTTAGCCTCTGGGCTCGTTACCAGGTTTTGGTACCCGCGCCTACCTGTAGCCTAAACTACAGCTGTTTAAAGGCTCACACACCCCGTCCACGTGCAGGACGATCCGCGTGTACAACAGGGCATGTGTGAGTGACTTGAGAGCTTCAAAACAGCAGTCCACTAAATCCGTTTTTCCACGCTCACGGACAAAGGAGTATACTTTGAAAGGCTCGCGTGCTCAACTGTGCGCGAGATGCAGCGGAACACGGAAAATGAAGTATAACTGGTCCTTTATGCCGGTGGAATGGCAATCGCGCCTGCCTATTAATCGGCCTAATTTGCAGCACAATCAGCCGATGCCGATTAATTAAAAAAATGCCAAAAATCAGCCCGATATATCGGCCGGCCGATCAATCGGTCGACCTCTAATTGCAATCAAGGTAAAGACAATTGTGGTGATGTACAGGAGTCGTACAGTAAGCACATACGTTTTTTGGCATCTCCATGTGGTTGCAACTTTTGACTTATATTAAAATTTAAACAATGCACCATACACCATGAATTCTGAAAAAAAAAAAAAAAATTCTGTAATGTTTTTTTTTTTCATGGGTGCTTTGGTGTGCACAAATTTAAGAATTATATGGATTCCTTATATGATTTGGTTATTTGATGTCCTTTTGGAGTCTCCAAGTGTGCCTTTTTGGAAAGACACCATAATTTACCTTGAAAAAAGCTTGCAGAAAATACAGTTTTTTGAAAATCACCCTTTAATCTGATGGTTTTCTTTGCTGGATATAGCAAATGATGACAAAATGAATGTGTTAAACAAGATAAATGGTGTATGCTTAATTTCAAGGTAAGTGTGTGATTAATTACGGTTAAAAATTTTAATCTATTGACAGCCCTTATATATACATAAAATCATTCCTGTGATTCTTATTTAAAAGGTTATTTTTATGTTAAAAGCATTATTCTTATTATGTTCTTCTCTTTTAATGCCTAATGTAGGTTTAACTTCACTTTCACTACTGCATAAAGCACAATCTTTTTTTTTAGCACATGATTTAGTACCTGGTAATATTAAGAAGTAGATTGGCCACAATGTTGTTCATGGCATCAAAAGGTTTTTCGACCTTCACCACCCCTCCTTGTCCAGAGATGATAGTACAGTCCTTTTTGATGGTACAGCCTAGTTTGCCAGTGTTGGACATATGCTGTATCTTACCAACAATATCCACCAGGGACTAGAATAATAGTAGAGAAAAATAATTAAAATTGTTATGATTTGTATGATTTTGTTCATGTCATTCCAAAACTGTACGAGTACAGTGAAGAACATCAATGCAGCTCTTGTTTTTACACAGCAAAACTGCAGTGATTAGGGGCAGTGCTTTTTTGTCCCAAACAGGACAATAAAGCACAATAATGCTAGTCCATGTGACTTTTATGCTCTATAAGTGTCCTGATGGCATGATACGATAGCTTTGTCTGAGGAACAGACTAGTCATTATTCACTGAAAATCTTTCCATCCAGTCTCATTTGCACATCAACATATTCAAATTTAATGTGTTTCAATTGGTTGAGACACGTAACCAGATGACAGAATTTTCAGTTCTAAAAACCCTTTAAATTTTTAAGAAGTCATACCTGGTTATCGACCGGCAAGACACAGTCTGCATGTTCTGTGAGTTCTTTCATGGCTAGGACGCTGTTGTAGGGAGAGGTGATGACATCATCTTCTGCTGTCGGGTAAACGGAGGTCACTATCCGACATACCTCTGGGAACTCCTCTTCTAGAAGCTTCAACACAAATGTGCCTAACCCTGAACCAGTCCCTTAACACACAAATGTAGGCTTGGGTCACCACCAAATCTGAACACAGGTAACATGACAGACATCAGAAGCTCACCTCCACCCATGGAATGAATGAGGAAGAAGCACTGAAGGCAATCACAGTGTTCTGCAGCCTTACGGACCTGATCCACAATCTGCTCTCTGTAGGTCAAGCCGTATGTGTGGTGCCCGACTGCCCTAAGGATCATAGACCAATCATATATGGTCAATCACTGATCAACAGTCCAAAACAAACAAACAAAAAAAAAAAAACAGTAAAAACAGTAATAATGTTAAATAACAATTTTTAGTTGAATATTTTAAAATGTAATTATTTCCTTCATCAGCCATTACTCCAGTCTTCAGTGTCACATGATCGTTCAGAAATCATTCTAATATGCTGATCTGATGCAAGTTACATTGCTAAATAGAAAGTTCAAAAGAACAGCATTTATTTAAAATAGATTTCATTGTCACTTTTGATCAGTTTAATGCTTACTTGCTAAATATAAGTATTGATTTCTTTAAAAAAATCTTACTGACCCCAAACTTTTAAACGTTATCAAAGTATTTAGGGATGATTTTTTTTTTTTTCATCTGGTAGAAAAACATGTCTTGTACATTCTGGAACAGCTTTTGCACCAATTACACACCTATATGATGCCTTAAAATGCTTTCTCGGTTGGTAGCTGATTTTGGTGAACTGAACTGTTTTAACACTACAAACATGAGGCAACATGTCTGACTCGGCTTGACTCATCTTTAGCCTTCGGTTACAACTGGCTGGTGTCATTTCAATCAAAATCAAAGTTTATGAATACCTGTCTAAGAAGATGACAAGCAATCGACCTTGAGCACTGAGGAATAGTAACATAGGCCCAGTTTACACCTGGTTTTAAGATCCATCTCAGGTGATCTGTGACAAGTGGTCAAAGACATATCACTCTTTACAAGTAGCAGTTACATGTGTGTGATCAGATTTTGAAGGGTCTCAATTTTGTGACTGCATGCATCACGTCAAAGCAAAAGAAGATTTAGTGTGGGGAAAAATGTTGGCCAAGTTTAAACCCTGTTTTAGCACAGTAGCCCTGTTTTTAGTAAGTAGTCACATTTGAACATTTGAGCTCTTAAGCTACAAATCTACAAATGCAATGTGGTCACATGTGTTTTCGACATCCCATTGTGGTTGAAAGTGGACAAGACCAAAACATTTTGGACCTTGTTTATACCTGTATTTAAAATTGTCTACTTGTGATGTAAAAGGGCCACAAAGTCATATCTAATAGGAGGAGTGGGGGATTTTTCTTGACAAGGTATTCTTGTGTTCTTGACAAATTATTTTCATCTAGTTGGAAGCATAAACATCTGTCACAAACCTGCTAGCCTGTAACATGAACATACAGGGTTGGCATTATCTGTGTAACGAATATTACTATATGTGTTATGATGGGTTATGAGTGGTGTCATAATGATTATGCCATAGTAATGTTATTTCTAGTCTGCACTCCAACACCTAGAGCAAAGAGCAAATCAAAGATGCCCAAAAAGTGGAATATTTAAGAGCAAATTTTCTCCTTCTGAAATACTAGGTGCTGATAATTAGATAATTAGGGATAATGTTCAGTCCGCCGGTCAGTATTGCCAAACCTCTTGAAGATCACCCTGTAAGGTTTTATTTTGCAATAATGAGTGTGTTTACATGACCAACAATTACATAATAAAGAAGAGGAAGGACAAAATTTGTCATTTTGGATGCTTGGTTTCAATAAAAGCTGTTTTTATATACTCACCAGGGTCCTCATTTATCAACGGTGCGTACAGACAGATTTGTGCGTAATAAGTGCGTAAGAACAGTTTCGCGCAAAGTGTGGGATTCACCAACTTGTACTTATATGTAGAAATGTGTGTAAATATAAGCACACATCTGAGCATGCTTACGCAGAGAATCTAGTGGTAGAAAAGCGACACTACACATAAAAAGCATTTAAGAGTGTCACAGTATGCATTAAGCAATCCACATACAGTATGTCCTGTGTTTCCTTTAATTATAAAACACTCAATTTATCATTTGTCTAGTTTTAAACACGATGCGTAATTGGTGTCAAACCCTATAAAAGACAGCTTTGAAAAATGTTTGTCTCAGTGCAATGGCTTATCTTGCGTTAAGACTTGGCAAACAATGCGCTCCGCAGAGAGCGTGTTTTCCAAGAGCGTGCTAATCTGCTTGGCGAGAGCACAGTGGTCTCTTTGCCATTATTGCGGTGAGGAAAAAACACAATCACATGATTTTTAAAGGGACGTGTTGTCACCATATATGGTTCATTGGAGGCGTTTCCGAATGCTAATGACCGTGAACGAGTATGGTACTTACGCACATGTGGGATTTATCAACAATGATTGCTTACTCATGTGCGTAAGAACTGCATGTGCACGTTTGATAAATACAGATTTTCTTGTACTTAGGCACATCCTAAATTTCATTCGTAAGACAAAATATAGATCCTTTTCTACGCACTGTTGATAAATGATGGCCCAGAGCAGAAAAGAACTTCGCTGTGAATGACATTTATGACTATTACGATATTTTTTATAAGTCTGAATCTCTAACCTTTAGGCCGCAACTGCCTCACAACTTGACAACAGGTCCTATACCAAAATTTTAATTAATAGAAATTAGCCTTAGCTAATGTATAATTACCAGCACACATCAAGCTGTTTTGTACTTTTTACAAAAGAGAAATGCGTTGAACCTGGATGCGCAAGCAGTTTCCGTGGTAACAAACAATACCTGCTTATAAAAGGGAATGAACATATCCTGTATCTGAGGCTAAATCACTAAATATTTATAATGTAACAGCTCATATACAATTTTTAACTCCAAAAGATTGGCCACTGATCGGAACCAGCTGATTATCACACATTTTAATGATGCCAAAAACGCAGCGTGAGGGGCGAATATGAAAGGCTAAAAAAAAATAACGAAATTAAAAAGATAATAATTCAACAAAACCTTAAGTTTAATTACACCTATGAGTTATATTTAATATCAATTAATTGGGGGCACAGGTTTTCTTATATATAAAGAGGGGAGCTTTAAGGACAATAAATTACATAAAATTAAAAAACAAGTTTAGAATCAAATCTAAAATAAAATCTATGCATATATCGAATCGAAATTTGACAAAAAAAATTGAGAATCAATTTTTAATCGAATTGTGAGATTCCAAGATTCCCACACCTAGCAGCTATATGCTGGCACAACTGCTATATCCCATCCCTTTCCCAAAGGCTTTGCTTGGTAGGGTACTTCGCCAGACTGCTAAGAACTTTGCCTTCATCAAGACCCAGGTGTTGAGACATGGCAGTAATAACAGTTTAATAATTTAATAACATTAATAATCTCTGTTTATCTCTTCACCAGAGTATGCTTTTTTCATACTTTGAGTCCAGCATGTATGCTGCTTTGTGTACTGGCTTCATGCAGAATTCTTGGTGGTGCAATTCTGCAAATTTCCAGTTCATTCCCATTATTTCCAATATATTCCCTGTTAAATCCCATGGAAAGTTTTCAACTTAGAAAATTTCAGGAATTTCAGGAACCCTACTCTGTGGTATAATGTTCCCACAGCATAAGCTACTGACGTAGTGTCAAATGAACCTATGAAAGGGAACGTCCCGGTTACATATGTAACCCTGGTTCCCATTCAGTCGGTCACGTTCGACGTACGTCGGACAGACCGACGAATAGGAATCTCGCTAGAGAGGCCAATCTACTTCGAGTGTAACTACAACGAGCCAATGCACATTGGCATGCAATCATATGCATCAGCTGCTCGCCTCGCAGCGCGGGTATAAATGAGCAGCAGGTGCGTTGCATCTTCAGGTTTTCGCTTCGGAGCCGAACCTGTCTGGGTGTTTACGGAGTGTAGTGAAAGACGAGCCCTTGATACTGCTCTTTGTTGGTGCAGGCGGACAGCACTGCAGCGGGGTCGATCTCTCTCTTTTTTTTTTTTTTTTTTGGTTGCCTTCGCGGTGCGCTGTTGAGCGCTGAAAGGCTGTTTTGACAGCTGGTAAGAGGAGCGGCTTCAAGGAGAGAGTGCACACGACAGGCTGCACTTTCCCTGTCTGTGCTGCAGCGGCCATTCCCCTGCGTGCTTCAGCACTTAAAGGAGCAGTCCCTAAAAGAGCTTACACAAGTAGATTCGCGTCTTTTTAAAGATGTCGTTCTACTTGTGTGTTTCTGGATGCGGTCGTTATCTGTCACCGCGGGATGGTCACCAACGCTGTATCACGTGCCTGGGCTTAAAGCATGCTGAGGCAGCGTTTGTGGACGAGTCATGTACCCATTGTGGGAAGATGACCGTCTCGGAGTTGCGATCTAGACTCCACTTCCTGCAAAGGGGTGGAGTCCCGGTGCCGCTGCCTCGTTCCAATCCTCCTCAGAGGGTTGCTTCGGGCAGCGGTGCTGGTGATCTGAGGATCACGGTGAGCGCGCTTCCTTCGGGGAACCAACCCCCTAGGAACCCTCATCCCTCCTGCACTCCGCAGCCAGTAGAGCTGCCGGGGGAACGTGGTGGACCACCCCAGAGGTGTGTACCATCCGTATCCTTCGGAGCTCCCCAAGATGATAGAATGTCGATCGCTGCATCGGAGGGTGAGCCTGATATTTCGGGGGATGATGATTCGGCGCAGCTGCCTCCTTCGGGGGTGACAACTGTGCCCGATTCGGACCCGGAAATGATGGCTATGCTTTCCCGGGCCGCCAACAGGGTTGGGCTCGTGTGGAATCCTCCACCGTGTCCCGAACCCTCGAGGTTGGATGACTGGTTTCTCGGGGTGGCCAGGGCTGGTTCTCAGCCCCCCACCCCAGTTCCTTTCTTCCCGGAGGTGCATGAAGAGCTCACTGGCACATGGACGGCACCTTTTACTGCCCGAAACCGTGTCGGTGGGTCCTCCTCCCTCACCACCCTTGATGGCGGGGCGGCTAAGGGTTATACGCGCATACCCCCTGTGGAACGGGCCGTTGCTATGCAACTGTGCCCTAACTCCACCTGGCGGGGGAGCCGTCTCTCCCTTCCCGGGCCTGTAAGTACTCGTCGGATCTCACCGGCAAGGCTTATCAGGCCTGTGGGGAAGCCGCCTCTGCCCTGCACGCTATGGCGTTGCTGCAGGTCCATCAGGCCAAGGCACTGAAGGACCTGCACGAGGGTGGTCATGATCCACAAGTTCTCCAGGAACTTCGTGCCGCGACGGACCTCGCGCTTCGTGCGACGAAGGTTACGGCGCGGTCAGTGGGTCGTGCGATGTCCACGTTAGTGGTCCAGGAGCGCCATCTCTGGCTGTGTCTTGCGGACATGAGGGATACCGACAAAGTCAGGTTTCTTAATTCCCCCGTGTCCCAGACCGGCCTCTTCGGCGACGCGGTCGAGAACTTCGCACAGCAGTTCTCGGCTGTACAGAAGCAGTCTGAGGCCATCAGTCACATCCTGCCGAGGCGGTCTGCTGCTGCACCTCCACCGCCCGCAGCACCTCAGGCTGCTCGTCGCCGAGGGCGCCCTCCCTCGGCCGCCCCCGCTCCCGCGCCCCAGCAGCAGCCCTCATCTAAGCGGCGCCGTGGAGCCGGTCGCGGTCAGGGTGCCCAGCCCGTCCAGCCCGCCCCCAAGAGGAAGGGCGGCAAGGCCAAGTCCAAGAGGCCCTAGGACGGGCGACCCGGAGATGGATGGGACTGCTCTTCGGGAGATGGTGACCGCACCACTCCTTCCCCCGGAGGAGGGCCGGGTGGAGAATCTTTTGTTCCCTTTTGTTTTTGTTCCGCCGCTGGCCCTACAGCCAGCGGTACCCAAATTCTCAACAAAAGAGCAGTTTCCTTCATCTCCGGGTCCGAAGAGGGTGCGGAGAGCAGTGGGAGGGCAAGAACCTCACCACTCTCATACCCCTCTTCTGTCGCCAGCGGACAGCAGCGAGCAGCGGGCAACCAAAGCCTCGACTGCTCCCTCTGTCCATCCGTGGAACCAGGTAAGTGTTGCACACCACACTGTGACGCCGCTTCGGGCCGCCTCGCAAAGAGAGCCCCCCGGGCAGCGTCCCTGTGTTCCACCTCGCTGCCCCACTGCGGGTACGCCTGCGGTCCCTTTGGTCCCGCTTGTACGGTCTCTGGGAGCCTGGTTAACGCTCCCCAGTCCGTCTCGCTGGCTCATTCGGACCGTCAGGCTCGGCTATGCGATTCAGTTCGCCCGGCGTCCCCCCAAGTTCAGGGGCGTCCACTTCACTGTAGTGAAAGCTGTCGATGCCCCTGTCTTGCGTGCGGAGATCGCGGTCCTACTGGCGAAGGACGCGATAGAGCCGGTCCCTCCAGCCGATATGAGGTCAGGGTTCTACAGTCCCTACTTCATTGTACCCAAAAAGAGCGGTGGGTTACGGCCTATCCTGGACCTGCGAGTTTTGAATCGGAGCCTTCACAAGCTACCGTTCAAAATGTTCACGCAGAAACGCATTTTCGAGTGCATCCGTCCCCAGGATTGGTTTGCAGCGATCGACCTGAAGGATGCGTACTTTCATGTCTCGATTCTTCCGCGACACAGGCCATTCCTGCGTTTTGCGTTCGAAGGTCGAGCATATCAGTACAGAGTCCTACCCTTCGGGCTGGCCCTGTCTCCCCGCGTCTTCACGAAAGTCGTGGAGGGAGCCCTTGTTCCCATGAGAGAACAGGGTGTTCGCATCCTCAACTATCTCGACGACTGGCTCATTCTAGCTCAGTCGCGGGATCAGTTGTGCGATCACAGGGATCTGGTGCTCAGTCACCTCAGCCGGTTGGGTCTTCAGGTCAACTGGGAAAAGAGCAAACTCTCCCCTGTGCAGAGGATCTCTTTTCTCGGTATGGAGTTGGATTCGGTCGAACAGATAGCACGCCTCACAGAGGAACGTGCTCAGTCGGTGTTGAACTGCCTGAATACGTTCAACGGCAGGACAGCGGTTCCACTGAAATTCTTTCAGAGGCTCCTGGGGCATATGGCGGCCGCAGCGGCAGTAACCCCGCTCGGCCTGCTTCATATGAGACCGCTTCAACACTGGCTTCACGGCCGAGTCCCGAGATGGGCGTGGCAACGCGGCACGTTCCGGGTGGCAATCACTCAGGAGTGCCGCCAAGCCTTCAGCCCGTGGTCGGACCCCTTGTTTCTTCGGGCAGGAGTGCCCCTGGAGCAGGTGTCCCGGCATGCTGTGGTATTCACAGATGCCTCTGCCACCGGCTGGGGTGCCACGTACAACGGGCATGCAGTGTCAGGGGTGTGGACGGGCCCCCATCTGCATTGGCACATCAACTGCCTCGAGTTGCTGGCAGTACGCCTTGCTCTGAGCCGCCTCAAAGGGCCGCTACGGGGCAAGCATGTACTGGTCCGTACGGACAACACTGCGACCGTTGCGTACATCAACCGTCAAGGTGGTCTACGCTCCCGTCGCATGTCGCAACTCGCCCGCCATCTCCTCCTCTGGAGTCAGAAGCATCTGAGGTCGCTTCGTGCCATTCATGTCCCCGGTGTGCTCAACCGTGTGGCCGACGAGCTATCACGAGCTGCGCTGCCGGGAGAATGGCGACTCCACCCCCAGGTGGTCCAGCTGATCTGGAGAGAGTTCGGAGAGGCTCAGGTAGACCTGTTTGCCTCACCAGAAACCTCCCACTGCCAGTTGTTTTACTCCCTGTCCGAGGGAACACTCGGGACAGATGCACTGGCACACAGCTGGCCCCGGGGCCTTCGCAAATATGCGTTTCCCCCAGTGAGCCTACTGGCACAGACCCTGTGCAAAGTCAGGGAGGACGAGGAGCAGGTCCTGCTAGTTGCGCCCTATTGGCCCAACCGGACCTGGTTCCCAGAACTCTCACTCCTCGCGACAGCCCCTCCCTGGCCCATTCCTCTGAGGAAGGACCTTCTTTCTCAGAGACGGGGCACTCTCTGGCACCCGCGTCCAGACCTCTGGAAACTCCATGTCTGGTCCCTGGACGGGACGCGGAGGTTCTAGGTGACTTACCCCCCGAGGTACTTAACACCATCACTTCGGCTCGTGCACCGTCTACGAGACGTGCTTACGCCTTGAAGTGGAACCTGTTCGTCGAGTGGTGCTCTTCTCGCCGAGAAGACCCCCGAAGATGCTCGATCGGAGTCGTGCTTTCCTTCTTGCAGCAAGGGTTGGAGCGTAGGCTGTCCCCCTCCACCCTCAAAGTCCATACTGCTGCTATCTCCGCATATCACGACCACATAGATGGCAAGTCTGTTGGTCAGCACGACCTGGTCGTCAGGTTCCTTAGGGGGCGAGACGGTTAAATCCTCCTCGTCCTCCCTCCATACCCTCTTGGGACCTCGCTCTGGTGCTAAGAGCACTTCAGATTGCTCCCTTTGAGCCCTTGCAATCAGCAGACTTAAAGATTCTGTCTATGAAGACTTTGCTGCTGGTTGCATTGGCCTCCATCAAGAGGGTAGGGGACCTGCAGTCATTTTCGGTCGACGAATCGTGCCTAGAGTTCGGGCCGGGTGACGGCCACGTGGTACTGAGACCCCGGCCTGGCTATGTGCCCAAGGTTCCTACCACTCCCTTCAGGGACCAGGTAGTGAGCCTGCAAGCGCTGCCCTCGGAGGAGGCAGACCCAGCCCTGGCTTTGCTCTGTCCAGTTCGCGCCTTGCGACTGTACATAGACAGAACTCAAAGCTTCAGGACCTCAGACCAGCTCTTTGTCTGTTACGGAGGCCAGCAGAAAGGGAAGGCTGTCTCCAAGCAGAGGATGGCCCACTGGATAGTGGATGCCATCGCCCTGGCTTACCAAGCTCAGGGCGTGCCCTGCCCGCTCAGGTTGCATGCTCACTCCACGAGAGGTGTCGCATCCTCCTGGGCGCTGGCTCGTGGCGCCTCGCTGACAGACATTTGTAGAGCTGCGGGCTGGGCGACACCTAACACGTTCGCTAGATTCTATAGCCTTCGTGTCGAGCCGGTCTCCTCCCGTGTTCTCACCTCAGGTCAGAGGCACGGAGAGGCCCCGGCTTAGTGTCGGCTTGCTGCACTACACGCGCTTTTTCTCCAGAGAGTCCCTACAAGGCAGACCCTGTTGAGTCCTCCGATCTCCCTTCGGCAGCCGACGTGGCGGAGCGTCTGGCGCCAGGCCTATACTCCGTTGCATCCTTGAGAACCGGATTTAGGCTGGGTTCCATATGTGTGACCCTACGGGGATCCCATATGGTTGGTTCCACGGTTGCTCCTAAACGAAGCCCGTGTCTTCCCTCTGGGAGAACCCACCTCTCATCGAGTTGGAGTCACCCCAGTACTTCCATATGTAGTACAGCCCTACGGGGTTAGTCCATATGTACTTCTCCACATAACTCCTTCGAAGGATGTGGCTTCCGCAGTGTTCCTTTCCCAACGGAAGGGTACGCTTCCCAGCGTTATCCAATAGTCTCACTGAGTGGGTTTTGGGGAACAGCAGTGATCGACACTCTCTGTGTTAGCCCTGTCCCACCGTCCTTAGGCAAGGGGGTTCGGGTGGCTTACTACAGAGCGCTGGAAGGGGGCAGCTCCTGTGGCGCTTTGGTAGGGATTCCTATTCGTCGGTCTGTCCGACGTACGTCGAACGTGACCGACTGAATGGGAACGTCTCGGTTACAAAGGTAACCCTCGTTCCCTGAAGGAGGGAACGGAGACGTACGTCCCGTCGCCACAGTCCCTGTACCCCGCTGATGCTGCCGCCTATCTGGTTCGGCTCCTCAGCGAAAACCTGAAGATGCAACGCACCTGCTGCTCATTTATACCCGCGCTGCGAGGCGAGCAGCTGATGCATATGATTGCATGCCAATGTGCATTGGCTCGTTGTAGTTACACTCGAAGTAGATTGGCCTCTCTAGCGAGATTCCTATTCGTCGGTCTGTCCGACGTACGTCTCCGTTCCCTCCTTCAGGGAACGAGGGTTACCTTTGTAACCGAGACGTTCTATGAGTAGGAAAAGAGACACTGGGCAGCTCTGCCATACTCTACAAATAACTGCTACAAATACCTCTTAGAAAAAATTGTGGAGCATGTCCCTTTTTAGGCACTGGTGATGTGTTGTCTCTGAGGGTAGCACTCGCACCATCAGCCAATGAATTGGTGTGATTTACCTGGAGGATGCATCAGCTACTGACACAGTGTCTCGTTCCCTACTCAGGAAACCAAGATTACATATGTGTTTTCCATTTCCTTTTTGACTGTGAAACAATGGCTTCGGCTAGTGCTGCCACCTTGTGCGAGCTGGTTAGAGAAATCAGGCTGTGCATGTACAGTGTACATGTACTATGGTAATGATGAAATTTACGTCACACATTTATGTCACACACACTGTACACATACCCTCGCATAAGTGCAAAAAACTGCACTTGGAGTTGGAGAGGAGGTAGTGCCATACAGAATCAAAAGCAATGTGTGTATGCCATTGTACGTGTAGCATATGTCTGAATTGCAGAGGCCTTGGGATGGTAGGGAAGGATTTCTAATGGGGGGAGGTCATTGAATGCCAGACAATAATTCCAAGCAGGTTTTGACAGGTACCTGTACTCTTAATTTATTTATAGCAGAATCTCAACCTGTTGACACATTTCTCTCTTTGTCCAGCCTTTGTTAGAACTGTGTCCGTTTTAGAAGCAGCCATTCCACAAGCATGCATGTAATCTGTGTGACAGAGTCCCTGCCGAGACAGACTCTCACCAGTTGTTCCCTGAACCAGAGACATCACTTATGAGTTGTGTGCTGTTGAAGAGAGAACGCAACGGTCCTTGCAGAATCTCTCCTAAGACTCCCTCCTCCATGTCCACTAATACGGCCTGCAGACAAAGACACACACAAATTTGTTTTTCTATTATGTTGGGGACTTACCATTGACTTCTGTTGTTTTTATTAGGAATGGTCATTTTGTCTATTTGAGTACTGAATAATATATTAATCAAATGAGTACTTGAGAGGTAAATTTGCTCCTTTTTTTTTAATTGTTGATCCATGTACACAAGTAAGACAGACATCTTTGGCTGCTGTATAACCGGTCTTGCTGCTCTTTTAATGTCTTTTCTTATGAGTGTAACATGTAGGCACTATAAGCCAAACCGGACACATCTCAAACTCACTCTCACACATACAAAGTAGCAGTCAAATACGACAGTCCTGTTACCATGCTCCAATCCCAATACATCACCTAACATGGTGCTCACCCTGGCCTTTAGAGATGTGATCCTGCCCCCTGTAGAGTCTGCTCCACCCTCTCTCCTTCAAATACACCACACACACACATAAGTACATACATGAGATCCCACAATAACTCAAATGGATCAGCAAAGAGAGGAAGACGTGGACAAACAGAGTGAAGTGAACAGAGTAGAAGAGAGTCCAAGAGAGAGAGGGTACCTTTGGTCAACATTTCTAAAGAAGCTGCTCAGTGCCTCATCATAAACTCCTGTCTGCAGAGACAAGAGAGCAAGACTCAGTTAATGTTTTCAGATCAGAAATATCTCTGATATCATGTATATTGTGCAAGGGGTATGTAAACTTATGAGCAGAACTGTACTTGTTTAGATGTATGTTAGATGTCCACATATCGGATATACATCTGATGATTTAAAACAACATTTGGAAGTGGCCCAGGATTAGGGCTGGACGATTAATCGAAAAGTAATCCAAACCGAAATTCAGAACCTCTAACCGATGTAATTTTCCAATGTCGGTTATTTTGCTTTTTTAAGCCTATTAATACTTTGCCCTTAAAACGTACTACCGCGTTTGTAGTCAAGTGACTCCACCCCGTCCCATCAGCGGCATGGAATCAACACAGACTCTGTTGTTAATTTTAACCTCTAATATCATGTTAATGTACCAAATGAGAGGGTTCTCTGTATAGTTTACAGCATTAGTTGGGAGAGAATGTTTTTTCCTTAAGAAAATTAAGGATTTATTTTATTAATTAAAATCGGTATCGGCAAAGAAATTTAGTATTGGTGCATCTCTATGACCAAATTCTTATTTCACGGTATGAGAAATTTTTTACAATTTCAAAATAACGATACACCGGTATATCACAATATAGTTATTTTGTGTTATTTTATCTCATTTCTGTTATTAAAAATTAAGAAAAAAGAAGCAAATTACAAACAATAGGACAAATACACTATAACAAAAATGATTTTTTTCAGCTACAACAGGATTATTTAACATGTAGTTAGAATTAGTTCAGAAATTTAATAATCAAATGTAAAATACATTTAAGCTGTTTTCTGAAGAGAATCGTTTGCTTTTTAAGCTTCTAGAAGAGGTTTGTTCTTGTGCGTCATTCAGGTTAGGTTGAGCTTCTGCTTATGTTCGCTGAGTAAAACCTAAATTAAATCGTTTCATCATAAAAAGCGATCGAGTCTCTTCAGAAAATTTGGACTAAACTGCTCGATTCATATGGATTAGTTTTCCGATATCTTTATGAACTTTTTGAAGCGTCAAAATGGTCATTGCAAATCTCTCAGATTTCATCAAAAGAACCCTTTAATGACATTCGTGGCGATTGATGCATTTGACTAAGATAATGATATGATCATTTAAAATATTTCATATGAGATAGACGTTAGTATATTACAGACCTTTACATTTTATTTCCACATGTGAATGGAACATTTTCAGGTTTTCTAGACTTTTTTTTTATATAATTTGATTGGAACCAACCCAACACTTGCATTATTACGCTGTATGCTGCTGTCATTTTTTAAAAAATATATAATTTTAATATACACTAAATATATAGATTTCTGATCGTCATCTTTTTAAAATATATATATAATTCTTCTGCTAATATTCAGCTGCTCAAATCTATTTAGCACGGGGTGACTTTGTGGTGACTAAAATGCAGTGTTAAAATGTTAAAATGGCACTGAGGCACTCACTGGTGCCCTCTCCAGCTAGAGGAGCCCTACGCAACCATTCACCATACCTAAAAATGGCCCTGTATGCAACACATATACTGTAGTTTCATGCAAGAATAATTAGAAGAATCAAGTATTTTGAAAAGCAGCTGTATAGTGTCAAAAATGATTTCTCACTTGATTGACATGTGCATGTTCTCTGAGTGCAAGGTCCCAGAAGCGGCAGCCCACCTGATTCCCACACTGACCAACTGGAAAAAAAAGAAGACATAAAACACCAAACATGAGGAGGCAAGATGAGCCAAATTCTTGGCCAGGGGCATCAAGCCACTTTTTTGTGCACCAATAACAGCTTGACTTTATAAAAAAAAAAAAAAAACGTGAGACATGATTGTCTGGTGGTGTACTTCTAGTTTTGGATGGAAGGGGATCTAAGAAACACGTTTAAATTGTACTTATTTGTCAATTTTAACAGTGGTTTATTTATTTACATTTTTATTTGTTTAATAATATAATGATAACTAATTTCTTAATTTAACCCTTTCACGCATAGAGGTCACTACACTGGACAGCTACTAAAAAAGCATTTTCTTGCATATGCGCAAGTAAGAGTCAGCCAGTCAGAAATGCCAAGTTGCTCCGGAATATCAATCTATTCCTTCTATCCTAAAAGACTCTTGAAGGTAAAAAAAAATTATTTGACTAATCGCAGGTTTATATTAATTTAATTACTTAAATATATACTGAGAAGAATACTAAACCATAATGAGCATTTAATATACAGGTGCATCTCAATAAATTAGAATATCATGAAAAAGTTATTATTTTTTTCTGTAATTTAATTCAAAAAGTAAAACTTAAAAATATATTCTAGATTTATTAGACAAAGTAAAATATTTCCAGACTTTTTTGTTTTCATTTTGATGATTACAGCTTGCTGCTCATCAAAATCAAAATATCAGTATCTCAAATTATTAGAATATTTAATTTCAAGTTCTATTAAATTACCATTCTCAGGGTATAAATACTGGGTTTAGGTCAGTAATCCCAACAGCAGTCATGGGGAAGTCTGCTGACTTGACAGTTGTCCAGAAGACGATCATCAAGACCCTCTACAATGAGGGTAAGCCACAGAGGGTCATTGCTGAAAGAGCTGGCTGTGCCAAAGCATATTCATGGAAAGTTGACTGGAAGGAAAAAGTGTGGTAGGAAAAGGTGTACAAGTGAAAGGAATGACCGCAGGCTTGAGAAGATTGTCAGCTGATTTAAGAACTTAGGAGAGCTTCAAAAGGAGTGGACTGAAGCTGGAGTCAGTGCATCAAGAGCCACCGCACACAGACGTCTTCAGGAAATGGGCTACAACTGTCACATTCCACGTACCAAGCCACTTCTGAACCAAAGACAACGTCAGAAGCGTCTTACCTGGGCTAAGGAGGAAAAAAACTGGACTGTTGCTCAGTGGTCCAAAGTCCTCTTTTCAAATAAAAGTAAATTTTGCATTTCATTTGGAAATCAAGGTCCCAGAGTCTGGAGGAAGAGTGGAGAGGCACAGAAACCATGTTGCTTGAAGTCTAGTGTGAAGTTTCCACAGTCAGTGATGATTTGGGCTGCCATGTCATCTGCTGGTGTTGGTCCACTGTGTTTTCTGAAGTCCACAGTCAACGTAGCCATCTACCAAGGCAAGGCAAGGCAAGGCTAGGCATTTTATTTCTAAAGCACATTTAAAACAGCTCCTGCTGACCAAAGTGCTGTACAATCTAACACCACAAAAAGACTGTAATACAATAAAACACATAAACTAACAAGAAAACGCATTAAATCACAACACTACATTTACATTGATTTAAAAGCCTGAGAAAAAAGATATCTTCAGTGAGGATTTAAAACCATCAACATTGGAAGACAACTTAATATAAACCGGCAAATCATTCCACAGACGTGGAGTGGCAGCCGAAAAGGCACAATCACCTTTTAACTTCAAACGAGACCGTGGCACAGTCAGCATCAACTTGTTTGTGGACCTTAAGGGCCTAGAACATTGTCGGTGGAGGAGGAGATCCGTAATATATTGTGGAGCCTGGCCATTTAACCCCTTATACACATATAATAAAACTTTAAATTTCACACAATATTCAACCGGCAGCCAATCAAGTGAAGCCAAGACAGGCGAGATATGTTCCCTCTTTCTGGTTCCAGTAAGAAGCCTGGCGAAATTTTAGAGCACTTCATGCTTCCTTCTGCTGACAAGCTTTATGGAGATGCTGATTTCATTTTCCAGCAGGACTTGGCACCTGCCCACACTGCCAAAGGTACCAAAAGCTGGTTCAATGACCATGGTGTCACTGTGCTTGACTGGCCATCAAACTCACCAGACCTGAACCCCATAGAGAATCTATGGGGTATTGTCAAGAGGAAGATGAGAGACACCAGACCCAACAATGCAGATGACCTGAAGGCCGCTATCAAAGCAACCTGGGCTTCCATTACACCTGAGCAGTGCCACAGCCTGATTGCCTCCATGCCACGCTGCATTGATGCAGTAATTCATGCAAAAGGAGGCCCAACCAAGTATTGAGTGCATAGAAATGAACATACTTTTCAGAAGCCTGACATTTCTGTTTAAAATATCCTTTTTTTTTTTTTATTGATCTTATGAAGTATTCTAATTTTTTGAGATAGTGAATTGGTGGGTTTTTGTTAAATGTGAGCCAAAATCATCACAATTAAAAGAACCAAAGACTTAAAGTACTTCAGTCTGTGTGCATTGAATTTAATACACAATTTGAGTTGAATTACTGAAATAAATGAACTTTTCCACGATATTCTAATTTATTGAGATGCACCTGTATATATAGGCGTAATACAGCCTATTCGACGCTCAAGCGCACACAAAAGGCTTGCCACAAAGCACTGGAAAAAGTAGGCTAATGATTATGAATGTGTTTAGTAATTATTTATTAATAAACTTCTGTTTTCTGAGTCAGTGTCGGCTGCAAAGATGAAGCTCACGATGCTGCCTCGCCATCTTCGCAGTATAGTGAACGCGCCTATAAAGAGTAGTGTTGTCAAAAATATCGATATTTTGATATATACCGATACTGAAATATCTGAAACGATTCCAATACTCCTTTCTGCAGTATCAAATTATCAATACAGCGATACCAGCTATGCTTTCTTGCTCTCCTCTCTGACAGCAAGTTGACACGCACCCGCCTCCTCTAATTCATTCGTCTCATTCATTCCGGTTAAACAGTGTTCACTCCAGTTAAATAGTGTTAGTGTGACCGGATCTGAATTCTACTTATTCTCGCAGATTTCGTGCTCATGTCCGAAGGACACACACATAATAAAGCTGCCTCTGACATACAAGTGCCAAAATGAGTGCTTTTTCACAGCTTATTAATGGTGAAACACACTCAAAAATAATGTCACAATGCTCATCTTGGTGAATATTAACGTAAACACATTTGTGAAGGAAGAATGTGTATTTGGATCCGTGTGCGTCAGGTCTTAAAGGGACAGCAGCCTAATAAACGTGCCGCTCTCTATGTTGTTAATGTTAATTAAACAACAACAGACAAAGAGAAAATCACTTACTACTCTTGACTGATTAACTTGTGTAACTTTAATTGATTAATCTGTATTTCATTTTTACAATGAAGATTGTGCAATGTTATTTTAAATTTGATTACTTCGTTTCTTTATTCAGTTTCTTACTTTACTACTGTTAGACCTACCTAAAAAAAAATAAAGCAGTCTATTTCATTTGGAACAACAATTTGTAAATTACCCCATTGTAAAACAAATACATTGAGTTAGCAAACATTTGTGAGATCATTTTAATGGTAATCAACGTTTATATATGAAAAAAGCTTAAAAGATTTATCATATAAAGTGATCTCTTCAGAAGAAAATTTTAATTGCTTAGACTTTCAATGAATGAGACAAAAAAATATATATTAAAAACATCTATATGACAGTATATGCAGCGTTTATCTGTTTGACCAAAAATGACAGGTGACTTCATAATAAAAATGCAAATCACAAGAAAAGTTGGCCTGAATTTCAGCATGGGATTGAGGGTAATTTTCATTCTTGTGCTCACATCCAAAATGCGCACACATAAAGCCGCCTCTCAAACAGCTTGTGAGTACCAAATTGATTTCTTTTCCATGGCTTGTTGCGCTTAAACAAACACACACAAAAATATTGTCACAATGTCTGTCTTGACGAGTATTCACATAAACATCAGTTATGTCCTAAGTGAACGTAAACAGTCCAGAAAGAAAACACATGTGCAACAGTATATGGGATCCATGTGGCAGGTCTTAAAGTGACAGCAGCCAAATAAACATGCTGCTGTCCGCGTTTTTAACGTTAATCAAACAAAAAAAGACAAAGAGAAAATCACTTGCTGCTCTTGAATAACTTTTGTAACTTCTGTATTTATCTGTATTTAATTTTTACAATGAAGACTAAGGTTATTTTATATTTAATTACTTTATCCAGTTTCTGTAGTATTTCTTACCTGAATAGCCCTATACTATTAAACCTACATGAAAAACTTAAAGCAATTTATTTCATTTGAATCTTTATTCTATTGTATTTATTTGTGCTATTGTTAGTAATTTTTTTTTTTAAGTTTATTTGTTCTTATTTTATTACTGACTGTTTAAGTTCAAATCAAGCTATCTAGTGCAATTACAATAAAATCACCCCATTGTAAAAACACAAATATATTTAGTGAGCAAACATTTAGGTGAGATAGTTGTAATTTCTGTAAAATCTGTCATCATATAAAGTGATCTCTTCAGAAGAAATTATTGATTGCCTAGACTTTCATGCTGTGACTGAAAAAATGTTGGGAAACACTTGATCTACATAATCTGAGTTGGGTTTCCATAGTTGTACCTTCACCAGTTGTAGAGATCTTTGATGGAATCAAGTCCTCACGTTCTGATAACAATAACACGTGACATTCAACTTGTATGAAGTTCTTTGTCTGCAGGTTGAACAGGAACAAACTCAATTGCATTTGCAATAATTGAATCTGTATTATGTTTTTTGTATATATTTTATAGTTTTCATATGATTTCATATTTTATTAATTGGTTTGTCAAATACACAAAGTATTGCTGTGTTATTACTGTATTATGTTTAATACAGTATCTCTTCAGTTAAAACAAAAAATGCATACTGTCCACACATCTTAAAATCTATTTGAAAAATATGTGGAAAAGAAAAAAAAAATTCAAAGGATGTTGGCAAAGTACAATATTAGGTGAGGAGCTATGTAAGGTAAGAGACTGGCTCTCTGAAAATATACTCTTATGGCATTTAGGTAAAACAGAATCCATATTATTTGGGTCTAAAGTAAACTGAACAAGGTTCCTAACATGTCTATCAAGGTAGGAAAATGTGTAATATCAAACAGAACTTCTGTTAATTATCTCGTATGTGTCCTTGACAATGAGTGGTGCAAGTATGGCTATGAAAACTTCAGGTTAATGCTAGGACAAAATTGCTTGCTAGATATGTTAATTTTCTGGATAAACAAAATTTAAAATTACTTGCATTATTTTACTGCAATGTCATTTTGAGTACGCATGCATTTCTTGGATGTATGATCTGTTCCGTGTATGATTGGATAATCATAAGTTACAGAAATCTCAAAATAAATTGAATTGAATTGTGATTGTAAATTTTGTAAATGTGGAAACTTAATGAAGCTTTGTATTTATAAGAGTAACTGTTATGCAATGCCGCTGACCTGTCAACGACCTTGACAAATGAGTGTATTTCACTACTTTTATCTAATAAATCAAATCAAATAAGAACTCTTGTTTTTCATTTTCAAGAGCAATAAGAAAAAATCCTGAAGTTGCCATAATTCATGCTTGAAAGGGTTCGTTTTGAAAGTGGCACACCAATTCCCCCGCAGCCTCCCCATATAGTCCATATCAGTGGTCTTGCGTTGACAAATTAATATTTTCTAAAACACCACCCACCCACAAAAACTCGGTTTTGTACCAAAACAGTGGTTTGTTTTAACAAATCTAGCAGTTGGCACGTTGCTTATGTAATAACGCTGTTAACTGCAGTATGACTATGAAAGATGAACTCTCTTACCTTGGACTACTATGGACTGTGTCATCTTTTTAGGTTCATCAAACTAAATTGAAATTTGTTACACCATCGCTGTCTAAGCGTCGTCCATCTGTAAAAATTATCGCTTGTTCTTTAGCCGTTGTTGTTTGCTATAGAAACAGTGGGCGTTTCGCGCGTTGAAGTCAAAAGAGTCGTCAGTTGATGACGTATCACAGCGCATCAGGAAGTTCTGTTCTGTTTGTAGTTTTTCCTCTTACCATTTTCCTCTAAGCATTTTATCCACAAATGTGGATGTTTCATGCCTCCCCCTGTCTGTACTTTCCAATAATGATTTAAATAAGAATTAAAAAGCTGGGATTTTGTTGTATTTAGTTGATAAAATAATTTAGTATAATGTTTTGTTAATATCCCTTTGATAATTTTGTTCTCATAAAGGTGTTTTTGTGTTTAGATGTTATTATTTGTCCTTTGGAGCCTGTGCAGATATCATCATTTGTCACATAATATTTTACACTTCTCCTTTTTAATATATTAAAAACAACACACTTAACAATACACTTTTAAACTTTTATAAATCACTTTCATAGAAGTGGAAGGGGAAATGAATAGGCCTAGTTAATCGACTGACTGTCTTATACAATATGAAAGCAAGGTTTATAGTTCGGAGATGAAAAACCATTATTTCTGATTAGGTTGAATCTTAATGTTAAAACAAGATCAAAAGGTCAATACAAATATTATCAAAAACCTTTATGCCATTATTCAGTTTCCAATATAGTTTAATATTTACATTAAAGTAATTTTTATATGGTTATGAAATGAATATGAATTCATGTTTATGTTCAGTGATCACATTTAAAATGGTTTTGATCAAATGTTCTAACTATAGCATGTGCAGTTGACATTTCACAGGAATTCAACATCTTCATCATTACACCCATTGTCTATTAAACCCAGATACAGAAACAAAATAAGTGAAGTTATTAAACGTAATTTCGAGAGGAGTATGCCCATCTAATCTTCCAATTAATACCAAGGTATAAATACCAGCCTCTTACCTCTTCTTGTTGTTAGTTCTTTCGGCATCTCTCCTCCTCCCCTTCTCCTCCTTTTTGTACAATTTTGCCTGTGTTACGGGGGCAATCAGAGCTTGAGTAGAATATCCTCTCTGAGCCCCTCTATAACAGACGCCAAATCTGTTAACCACTTACGCTAAGATTATTTGGGCACAAACTCGTGAAATATCAGAAAACACCAGCTTTATTAAAGAAAAGTATTCAGATAAAGCAGTGAGTGAAGGACTTTATTTATCTGTATGTCAAGACAGTATCATGACTATATACAGTGCACAGCATAAATGAGTACACCCCCTCTGAAACTTCTGAAAGTCAGCAATTACTCAATTACTTAGAAGACATGTTAGGGTTCTTTAGAGATATAATGTTCCAGCAAGTCTGCTTAATCAATTACCAAAGAAGCATGTCAAAATTATTCAGGAAATAAGATTTTCTTATCAAGGTGATAAAATGTTGTGTAGCAAAAATGAGTACACCCTCCTAAAAGTTACTAAATAAAACGAAATAAATTTTTTCTGGTGTAAGTTTAAGGCAATGTTTGATCAACAGGTAAGTATGTTGAACCAAAACATTTAAAGAGAAATAATTTCTTGACAGTTAAAAGTGTTATATAGCCCACTGAATCATTCTCAGACTTAATGCTGACAACAATGGAACCACTTGGGAAAGAACTGTCAGGAGACTTATTTCTTAGCACAAAAGAGGACAGTGGTACAAGAGGATTACCACATCATTGTTTTAAGTATGAAAATATAGCAAAAGTAACAGAACGGTCAGAACAGTATATTCAAAATTATGGAGGGCATACTAAGTACTAGAATATTATACATTTGTTGAATTAAATCTAGGGTGTACTCATTTCTGCAATCCTT
Source organism: Mylopharyngodon piceus (assembly GCA_039654765.1). NCBI lineage: Eukaryota > Metazoa > Chordata > Actinopteri > Cypriniformes > Xenocyprididae > Mylopharyngodon > Mylopharyngodon piceus. The sequence goes on from CM077456.1 coordinate 21,286,525, forward strand.
AAAACAAAATTGGCTAATTTACTTATTTTATGTCTATTAATGACATATATTTCTCAGTTTTTATTATGTATATGTTTAATACATTTTAGTTTTGCCATCTTTCCATGAATTGTATTAGTGATCATAAAGAAAATACATCTTTTGTATTTGTTCAGAGGGGGTGTACTCATTTATGCTGTGCACTGTATATATATCTTATATGGCTTTGTTAATATTTTGTGCAAATTTGTTTAAGGTACATGGTTTTTATAGATATTACATTTACCTCAATTGAAGAACCTTTGGTATCAAGTTAACATAATGGTTACAGTGCTCTGTCTTACAGCTCATTGATCATTAATGAAATATTTCATAGAGATAGAATAGCTATAAATGATGCTGAAGAGGCATGTTAGAGACAATGACACAGGTTCATTTCTGTTGTGGAGGAGACCCAGAGTGGCCGTCGCTCAAGCGGCAGGACAGGTGCCCACACCGACTGCACCGGTGACCAGCGCCGCCTTACTGAAGCTCACAGGAGACTCATTCACAGACACGTTCCTCATGCAGCCTGTGTAGCCCCTCCTGATGAGGAGACTGTGAGACAGCATGGAGTCTGGAGAAGAGAAAAGGTTCAAAAATATTTAGGATCAACAATTATTGACATTACAGTGGGAATACAGAACACTCATATAGTAGCATTTGAAAGAAACAGCCTTGTGCTCAGATTAACAATGTTCAGGAGTTAAAGAAGTAGTTTCTATTTGACAGTTCCAGCTCTAAAATGTGATTGAATGAGCCAAATTGAACCCACTTTATATTAAGTGTCTTTAATTACTATAACATTAATCATTTGATACATGCATGGTTTCACATTGTACTTTTATTTAAAAAATTACCTGTATATAATTACATCTGTAGTTACATCTATAATTACACTGTTGGGCCTTCCCTTAAACCTTAACCCACCCTTAAACCTAACCGTTTCCCACCTATTTTAGTATCATTGATATAATATTATAGTTTCTCTTAATATTTTAAATTAAATTTTATTTTTCTATTTTCATTTTAACTTTATTTAAAGTTTTAGTAATTTTTTTTTATTTTAGTACAAAAAATAACCAAAAACCAAACAAAAATTTTAAAATTTGCCTTGGCAACTAGCTGAAATGAAATAAAGTTTAAGTTTTTTATATTTTATTTCAGTTAATGTTTGTTTTATTTCAAGTAATACTTTTTTTGTGGTTTTAGTTTTAGTTAATGTTAATAAACATAAGAGCATAGTAGTTAAGGACACCTAATATAAAATGGCACTGTCACATTTGAAGCTGTTGTAAACTGGTTTACAAAACATGGCCCCAAGATGTTCTAGGACACTTTAGCAACACTTTAAATGTATTATCAAAAAAATAAATAAATAAATAAATAAATAAAAAATGAAGTAGCTATTTTATTTTAAATATATTTTTGAACTTAAGTGGAACTATTTAAATACATCCAATAAAAATCACCTTGTAATCCAAAATTATTTAGAATATGTACTGATATTTCTTTCTCTAATCTCAATGAAATTCATACATTTTCCGCTAATGTTCATTGTCTCTGAACATTAGTGGTGACTGACCTGGGGCTCCTCCAATAAACACTGGAGCACTGGTGTTCTGTGCTGGTTCACTTTCAGACCCCACGACGTGATTCACCTCTGAGTCCACATCCAGCTGCATCACGGTACCATCTCTGATCACTGGAAAGCACAACAACGCTTAATGATGGCACTGCAATTGCTGCCTCAGTGACCTGACAGGATTCCAAGGCACCATAACGACAATTTTCTACAACAAATTCAAGTGAGCTTTATACACAACAGTGAATCTTTAATGAGTGGTTATTTCAATGTAGAAATTATGTCATAGCTGGAGAAAAAAAAAAAAAAACCAGAATTTTTTTAAAAAAAAAGTACAATGCACTTCAAAATGCAACATTTATAAAATTATTAAGTTAGAAATTCTGATGATTAAAAAAAAAAAAAAAGCACAAAATACAAGAGATAAAAATGAGACATTATAATCGTATAAAGTTTATGGATTTTAAGTCTGTACCTGTGATCTTGTGCCAGTTTCCATCACAGATTTCTTGTCTAGGTGACACATAGGTGGAGAACTCACGGATGCCATTATTCACCACCACCACCACCTACAAAACCCCATCAAATAAATCACATGACTTCACACTTCTTATTAAATATATCTCTTATGAAAACATGCAAGAATGGAAACACATGCACAGGGCTACAATATAAATGTTTTGCATTGCAACTGTATTGCATATAACCATTCTCTAATCTCTGCCTATTTACTGTTCCTCGCTCAATCATTATTATAACATTTCCCATTGAAATTAATCTGAGATTACGGAGAACAGTAATTATGCAAGCTGTATTGAAAATCATTTTTATGCTGTTTTTTTTTTTTTTTTAAGAAATTGTTCATTTGTGCAGTAACATGATTAAGGATTGTGGAGACTGAATTAAAATTCAAAACACGTATCAGGCAAGTGAAAATAGAAGCTCAAACGTGCAAACGTGCTGCGTAACAAATGAGGTTCATTCTCGTGTGTTACTCAGCACGTTTGAGCTTCTGGAAGAGTTTTGCGCTTGTGCGTTATTCAGGTTAGACTGAGCTTCTGCTTATGTTCACTGATCAATGTTTACATGTGAGTAAAAGCCTAAATTAAATCTGTTCATCATAACAAGTGATCGATTCTCTTCAGAAAATTTGGACTAAACCGCTCAATTCATATGGATTAGTTTTCCGATTTCTTTATGAACTTTTTGAAGCGTCAAAGTGGTAGTTACAAAGGCAGTCACTGGAAGGAAATGTGACAGCATTCTGTCATCAAAAAGATTTAGATTTGTCTTCCAAAGATGAACGAAAGTCTTATGGGTGTGTAACGACATGAAGGTGAGTAATTAATGACAGAATTTTCATTTTGGGATGAACTAACCTGTTAATCTAAAACTATAGTAGTACATTTTCATGTAATTGTAAATAACACGCAATTAAGTGTTTGAAAACACTACATTCAGCTCACACTGAATTACATTATAAAGTATTTAAAGTATATTATTTCTGTAATAAGTACTTTTTAAATGTATGCTAAAGTATACTTCTTTTTCACAAAGGCTTACATTACAAAAAAAAAAAGAGGGGGGAAAAAACTTGTCTGACGGCAACAGTTGCTATACTCCTAGTACGATTAGTCAGTAAAAGTAACATTTCAAGGCTTGGCTTAGTGATAAGTTAATGATATTTTCACAGACAGAAATATGATCATACAGCATGGGATGTTTGTAATGAATCTCTGATTGGCTCTTCAGACCTGGCTTTGATAGATGTACAGGGTGAGATATTCCTTCTCTCCAGTAAAGACATGCAGTAGCACTCCTGACGCCACACGAGGGCGCACCTCCATCACCAGCTTAAATCTTGAGCCAAAATTAAAGGAGTCATCTGCATGGCAGGAGAAGAAGAACATACTTTATTTCAGCATATTATCCTTGGATTAGATTCTATCCACAAGATTGCTAATACATTCAGGCAAGGAGACATCGGATTCTCGTATTCAGCTGTTTAGCGCTGTATGCTAGAATTGTGTCCTCTTGAGCCTAGCAGAGTTATGTGCATGTGTAACCCCCTGAACATCACACCAGGGCGTGAAATTTCTCTATGCACATTCAACAGCTGCAACTGTGTTTCCCAAGACCTTGAGGTCTGCTTAAATCTCCCCAACCTCTGCATTAACCAATCAGATCGCTGCAGTGTGGCAATAAGGGGCAGATCACATACCACTTCTCCCACAGGAGCCTCTGTCTGTCTGTGGCTCTCACTTATGTGTTGGGCTGCTTGTTCTTATTATTCTTGTGGAAAACTAGCATGAATTTCCAAGCTGGTTCAAACTGGTTTTACTGATTAGTGTGTGTTTGGTTCTCACCATAATGTTGCTCACCAGCAAAACATGCTTTAGTCATTCTGATGAAGCTTGTTGACCAGTTAAGGCTACTATAGCTGGTTTGCACACACCTACCTTTTCTTTATCAGTTTTATTTTCCATATTTTACATTAATAGTAATATCATCAAAGCTGTGAAATAGTGTTTCACTTTGTGATAGTTGTTCATGGGTCCCTTGTTTGTCCTAAGAAGTAAAACTGCTCACTGTTCTTCAAAAAATTTCTTCAGGTCCTCCACATTCTTTAGGTTTTTTTTTTTTTCAGTTTCTTTTCCTTTCCAGCAGTGACTGTATGATGCTGAGATCCATATTTCCGCACTGAGGAGAATTGAGGGACGCCTACACAACTATTACAAAAGCTGCAAAGATTCGCTGATGCTCAAGTAAGCAACACAATGCATTAAGAGCATGGGGGTGAAAATTTTTGAAAATTGAAGATGTGTACATTTTTCTTATTTAGTTCACATGCAGTTTTTATGATTCTTTTTAAAATTAACATTTTGCAGATTCTGCAAGGTGTATGTAAACTTATGACCATATCTGTATACTTGAGCTTAAACAGCAACCATTTTCCTTGACAGCTCTGCACATTCTTGGTACTGTATGATCCATTCAACTTCATTAGGTGCATCCTGGGATGCTTTTAAAACACTATTGAAGGAGTTCATATAGTATGTATGCTGGACACCTTATGTCTGTTTCTCCATTTTATTTGTATATGTGTATGTATATGTGTCTACAAAACTAATTCTAAGCATTAAGCAAGTCTTTAGATCAAACAAAAGATCACAAAAAACAAAACAAATTAAATAAATCAATAATAAATCAATCAAATAAATCAAGAATGTAAATGAATTCATGTGGACAGACTCAGCAGAGTCATTGAGCTATATGGTGAGAACACAGTCTCCTCTTTCTCAACACTAAAGCATTTAATTAAGAGAATTTGAGGCAGACTAATAAAGATAGTATGTTAACATAGTATGTTACCCAGCAGCACATATCCTCCCTCCTCAGTAAAGTATGTCCCTGGTTCTGAGGGGCCCTCGTAGCAGGGTGTGACCCCAAAACTGCTGGAGACAGAGGTGAGCCAGCGGCCATTCAGCTGGAGACTCCGCACGCAGCCAGAAAAGCTAGACACAGATGTCTTCTAAAGACGTAATAGAAGAATGAGAACTTAAGAACCTTATACTTTTCATTAACAGTCAGTTGTAACATCATTACCACAAAAAAAAAGCCCAAACAGGCTGATCAGGACCCAATATAATACTACTATTTACCAAATAGATTAAAAAAAAAAAAAAAAAAGACATGAAATATTGATTTGAGGTTTTTTTTTATGATGTGAGAAGAAAAGAACGTGTTATGTGCGCTGAGAGACACGAAACAACAACAGTGTAGGAGAGTTTTGGCTGCAGTCAAAATATTGATTTTGGCAGTCATTAAACATAAAATGCTTGACTGCAGAATGTTGCAATTGACCAATTCAAATCAGGTATTGCAGAGAGCCATGTAAAAAAATGCATAATAATTATGCAAGGATTAGCAAAGTGGTGTTTAAGATTTAGTATAGCATGTTACACCATAGAATGTGTCAACCTTCCAAAAGTATTTCTTGTCAACTACCATTCTAAGATCTCATTTTCTCAGCAAGTTTCTCTTCAAAATGTTGCTCCACCATTACACTAGTAAATGAACTGGACAATGCTGAACAAAAGCATTTATTAATTCTGGTTAAAGGGTTAGTTCACCCAAAAATGAAAATCCTGTCATTAATTACTCACCCTCATGTCGTTCCAAACCCAAATATTAATAATATTAATAATTGCTGCAAATATTGACTATTGTTAGTTCATCTTAACAATTGTGTTCCTGGGTGTTTTAAGCAATGCTGTGACTAAAATTAGAGGTGGTAATAAAACTAATCTGACAGGTGCAGAAACCAGGTCAGCTCAGCTGGTACAGTATGGCTCTTAATCTCAGGGTTTTGGGTTCAAGACCCACGTTGGTCAATAGTAGGGTTGGGAATTGAAAATCGATTCCAATTCTGGAATTGGATACTTTGCGTCTTCTTCTGCTTGAACAGACAAATACACGCAAAATTAAGTCAAAATATCCTTGTAAACACAGTTATTAATGTCTTAAGTGAACATAAACTGTTGAGATAGAAAGCACATGTGCTTCATATTGGGTCAAGTCAAGTCACCTTTATTTATATAGCGCTTTTTACAATGTAGATTGTGTCAAAGCAGCTTTACATTGATAACTGGTACATTATTTGGCTGCACAGCAGCTCTTAAAGAATAGTGTCAATGCAGGTAGATCAAAGCACTGTTGAATATCAAATGTCAAGTCAAATGTCAAGTGTCAAGTGTCAAGTGTCCGTGCATTCGCTCTTAAAGTGACAGCAGCCTAATAAACCTACTACAGTCTGTGTTATTACTGTTAATCAAAGAACAAAAAACAAAGAGAAAATCACTCACTGATCTTGACTGAATAACTTTTGTAACTTTAATAAGGATTAATTTTATTTATAAAAAGAAAACTATACAGTGTTATTTTACATTTGATTACATTTTATTTCAGTTTCTGCACTTGTTTCAGTTGTATTTATTGTGCTATTGCTAAATTGTTTATTTGTTCTTTTTTTTATTACTGACTGTTTACTTGTCTTTAATAATATTTGAAATTTATATTAGTTAGTCAAGCTGTTTTTGCTGTGGTATTTTTGCTAAAACCATAGTCAAAAGTTCCTTGTGTAAGTAATTTTTATAGGCTACAGATTTTTGTTCATGGTATTCAGCTGCAACAGAATGTTTTGCATAATGGCAAGGAATAAATATATCTAAATTTTTCATATCTAAATTTTAACTTTTTTTTTTTTTTTTTTTACATTATTGGAATCAAAACTAGGAATCAATAAGAATCGGAATCGATAAGCATAATCTGAAATGCTAAAATTCAATACCCAACCCTATTCAATAGATAAACCCTTTGAACCTGCTCCTACAGTATATAATGGCAATATAGAACTTCATTTAACTAAAAACATACTTTTGCTCAAGATTTTCCTTGTGAAAAAGAAGTGCGTTTAATTGTATTGAATGAACTTAAGTGTACTTAAAGTCCTAAGTGTAGTGTGTTATTCGATAGTACATTTAAAGTTATCATATCAATTTCAATAGAAATGACATTAAAATATATTTTATTTACCATAAATGCTAGTCAGTACATTCAGCAGTGCACTTTAACCATATTTAACTCTAAGACAATAGAAGTAATTATGAAATTACATATAAATAAGTACTTAAGTCCTACTTAAATGGGTCAAAAGAGTATGCATACAATCCTCTATTACTATGAACAGACAAAATTGTGCTAGAATATGTGCTTGACACTAGTAATTTATTCTGGTGCAGCTGCCTGCATTCCAGACAGGCGCCCACCCCACAGACAATAAAATATCTCAGCAGAGAAGAGAACCTATATGACCGTTAACATGGGAGCTTTCATACAAAATTGCACCAAACTAATGTGAATACTATTTTAAATTGTAACAACACTGGATATTTCCTTTTATAGTGACAGAATGTTAAAGTGTGAGGCATCAGGATATTTAGTGCACTACTGCAGAGTTCACTAGGTCATCTTTGTACTGTGTACATTTGCTGGACCTGAGGGCATGTGGGAGTTAATGAGGAATCACAATACCTGAATGTTTTTCTTAGCCTGATCAGGCGGCACCCCGCCGACATAGAGAGGATCTTGGACAAGCAGTGAGATGTTTCTGCCCGGGGCTCTGTCCTCTAATACTGTAAGGCCATCAATTATCAGTCTGCCCATATTTCCACCTCTGATAAAGATAATCTACAGAGAAAGAGAAAGTGTCACATAAAAGGTGTGTAAGAGACACCTTTGTAATAGGCAAACTATTAAATAATTACAACCTTTTTTACTTTTAAGACAAATCAAATAACTGAACTGAACATCTCAGCATTCGAAGGTGATCATTATCTGTACAATTTCATTTAGTGTAGCTAATGTCACAGAAATGGAACGTGTAACCTCGAAATTTATTAGTAAACATTAGTCATTCTTACATCATGCCACTGTCCATCACTGTACTTCTCTTTGGATTGGATTCTGACATGGTTTTGGCCTGAACTGAATGTGAATACCAGCCTTCCATGAGCGAGGAACAGAGCCATAAAGTTCTCCTCAGACTCGTCAGCCAGGTAGAAGATGAGACCGAACGCTGAATGAGTTTTCAGAGATAGAGAAAAGTGAGATCTAAAAGAGATAGAAGAACAGAGAGCACTGTTATGTATCGCCACGTCTACCAATTTATGGCTCTATCACTTAATAAATAACTGCTGCTGTGATCAAAAGACAATTACACCAGACAAACAGTGCTGAGTTTTATGAATAAGGTACATTTTATAATATAACGAATTTGCATAGTAAAGAGCAGGGGTAGCTATGTTCGGAATGGCAAACTTCCATACTACTCTAATTATTTCTGCAATACATAGATACGATAGAAGGAGTATTAGTATTGTTCTAGTAAACTCTTCCAAACACCAACAGGTCAGGTGCACTGTCATGCACTTCGCTCTGAAAGTCTCAAAGCTGACTGTAGTGGATAAATATTATGGATATTCAACCAGAAGTTTTTTTTTTTGTTGTTTTTTTTTTGCCAAAAACACATCTCAGATTGTTGTACATTATAGTGGTACATTCAGTACAGAACAGAAGTAAGCAAACCCCTGTGCAATATCCACTGATTTAGCAGGATGGTGGGTGGTGAGTAAATAAGAAACAGGTTTTTGCAGTGAAATCCGCTCATTTGAAAAACATGCCTCTACCTACATTTTTGCAAAAATCCAAAAATGTACCTATACATAAAATTTACTGCAGTTTCTGGCTGAAATGAACACTAGTGGCAGTAAAACACCAAAAACTTTAATTCCTTTTCACACAATTTATGATTACAAGGACAGATTATCGATATAATAAAGACTCTTTTTCATGCATTTCCATGCACAATACCATGTTATGACCTTAAAACACTTTTACCATAGTGCAAGATTTGTAAACTAATACATTTTGATATTTGCATCACATAACCAGCTCCATATGTATGGCTTTTCTTCATAGTAAACTTGCTTTACTTTGTACCATCAATACTGTGGGATTACAAATTTAAGAATCTGTTTAAGATCTGCTGATCCTACATCCTGACATAACATCACATGAAATACTATGGTGAAGTACATTGTATTTAGCATTTTAAGGTAAAAAGGATGACTTTCTAAGAAAATCAAGTCAGGCAGCCCAGGTGTCTTTATGCACTTCCTGACCATTTGGCATGACAAGCTCAAGACACAGCTCTGCCTTTGTCTCTATGATAATGTGAAAGTATGGGCGATACTGTCAGACTGATTGGATTAGCACCTATGCATTTGAATGACACTGTTATGCTGATTAGATCAGGGCTAGGGAAATGCCGGTAACGGGCTGATTCCTGCACTGCATTTGCATGCTTTGTTTAGATTGTCTCCACCTCTACTGTATGTATCCCTCCCCCTTGAATGTATATAAACTACAATGTACCCTGCCTTAGTTGGACTTGGATGACTACAGCGACGCACAGCGCATTTCTCAATAAAGAGTAACATCTGCTTGAAAGATATCCCAACGTCTCCTGGTCTCTGCTTCGACGAGGAAAAAGTTTCCTACAATACTCACTCATTTCTAATAACACTGGCAACGCCTGTGTACTCATGTCGGCTGTGGGCTGAACCACCATAGTGGTAGGCGTGGCGGGTCACTCGTGGGCGGGAGGACAGGTAACACGAAGCAGCCTCTGTCTCTGGAACATCCAAAGGATTGCTCTTCAAGCCATGTGTCAGACTGGACTCATCCCTGCCCACCTGTGAGACAACAATATGTTTAGGTGCATAACTGTGTAATTACACAGGGTATTCATGCATCTGTGTGACCTGGTATGTTGCACCTTGCGGGAGTGTCCTGGACTTCGTCTAGAGGAGTATCTGCTGTCTTTGAGCAGAGCAGCGGGGGGTCTTTCCACTGGGCAGTCCTGTAGCGACACCTGCACATTCTCACTGTAACGTTGGAAGTCTTCTGGCTCTATATCTCTATCCTGCCTGTATCACACACACATCACACACACACAAAATGAAAAATCTGTCATTAATTACTCATCCTCATGTCATTCCACACTTGTAAGAACTTCGTTCATCTTCGGAAGACAAATTAAGATATTTTTGATGAAATCCGAGAGGTATATGACTCGTCCATAGACAGCAATATAATCAACACTTTCAAGGTCCAGAAAAGTACTGAACACATTGTTAAAACAGTCAATGTGACTACAGTTGTTCAACCTTAATTTTATGAAGCGACGAGAATACTTTTTGTGTGCAAAAACAAAACAAAAATAATGACTTTATTCAACAATCTCTTCCCTGTCATTATCCTTACGCAGGCGACGCAGTAAGCACAGTGAAGGCTTCCGTGTTTACATTCGAATGCCGGCTCAGTATTGGCCAAAGATGCACAAGTGAGCAGCACGACGCGTGCGTGTGATGCTGACGCAGGAGCCGGCCAATAATGAGTTGGCGTTCTGACATTGAACCTGGAAGCGCTGGACGTACACAACGTATGAGAATGACACAGAAGAGAAGATATTGTTGAATAAAGTTGTTTTTTTTTTGTTTTGTTTTTTGTGTTTTTGTTATCGTGCAAAAAAAAAAAGTATTTTCGTCGTTTCATAAAATTAAGGTTGCACCACTGCAGTCACGTCACTGGTTTTAACGATGTCTTTAGTACCTTTCTGGACCTTGAAAGTGTTTATTGCTGAAGATTATATTGCTGTCTATGGACGAGACATATACCTCTCAGATTTCATCAAAAATATCTTACTTTGTGTTCTGAAGATGAACGAGAGTCTTGCATTATGCTGCCTTCTAAGATTCCCTGTCTTATCCAAGTCAAGTCACCTTTTTCTTTATAGTGCATTTTTACAATACAGATTGTTTCAAAGCACCTTTACAGTGATAACAGAAAAATTATGCAATAAAGTTTGTTTCGGCTGCACAGCAGCTCTAGAAGAAAATAGTGTCAATGTCCAGCTTAAAAGGATAGTTCACCCAAAAATGAAAATTCTGTCAAGGATTTGTGTACTGATTTGGGTGAGATTGGGATTTCTGTATTTATTACAGAGGTTGGAGTGTCTATATTTGAAGATATTACACACTGAAAATACAAGACTTTCAATACGTTATGCATCTAGTTCAGCCATGAAACTATCAGCGCAGACTGATAGATCCTTTACCTGCAATCTGCTAACAATCACATCGTTTAATACATGGTACAAGCTGACATGGTACAAGCTGATTCTGCAGCCAGTGAGACTGCTCAACATTTAAATAGTCTGGTTCAGTGTTCAGTCCAGGCTAGTTCTGCAGCGTGCTATCAGAGTTCCTCTGAAACCCTCCACCCCCCCAGCTCCACCTGTCTAGACCTGCTACGGGATTTATGTATGTCTATTCATGCAGCAGCAGCATGTCTTACATGCTCACAGCAGCATGTCTGTTTATTTATTGGCAGTTACAAATCCATACTTGCTAGGCAGCAGCATAGCAGATCTAGTCCATCAAGACCAAATACATGAACATTGTCATATTCAGAGAGTTGTGCATTAGTAGATCAGTAGTAGATAATTATTGAGTGTGTCAGAAAAAGGAGACATTCAAAAAGTTAAGTGTCGGAGGGCTTGGGGAATAGGGTTGGGAACCACCAGATCAGATTTCTCACATCCCTGAGCTAACCAAAAACAACAACAATTTACACAGTAAATTTAAAACAATTAAAAATTTGTTCTGTAGTGGTTGTGTGAGAAAAAACATCTTTATTTTAGTTTTGTTTGAAAAAGGCTGTATATGTTACCTGCTAATATATGCGTAACTGATGCACCCAGTGAAATTCTGTATGGAACTCATAGGAGAGCCTCCATAGTAGAAGGTCTTTGGATCGTTATCTGACTGAGACGTGGAAGACGGCTTCTTCTTCTCCTGCTTGTCTTTGTCATCAATTACAAGTTCATACCTACCAAGAGATCATGGATAAATAGTTGATGTAACAAGTCTATTCATAGAAGGACACCTTATTAGCTTCAGAACTTCATTTGAGATCAACAAAATGCAGAATGTTTTTCATCACTAGTAATTAAGATAACATAGACAAAAGATGCATCATGAAAATAATTGATTTTAATTAAAACTACCATTTACAAAAATATGATGAGAAATAACAAATGCAAGATATTAAAGATGCACTAACAATTTTTGAAGACGAAAAATGAAAAATGTAGAGATCTGATTACCCAATACAAAGGGTCTTGTGCTACTTATTCTTCTTTGTCTTCTTTGTAATTTCAAAATATTAAATATATGCTATTATTGCAGAAGCTCAGGTTTTCACATTAGGAACACATTTTATGTTGATAATGTCTTTATGATTGATTTTCATAATCACATTTTATGTTGATTATGTCTTTTTTGGAACCTTATGTTTGACAGATGTTAATAATGTAATAAATATTTATTATATTTATCATCATTGTGGGGTATGGAGTGTAAAGTAATGTGGAAAAAATAATTTAAGGTATTTTAGCATAAGGTTGCAGCATAACAAAATTTGAAAAAAATTATGGTGTTTGAAAACTTTCTAAAGGCACTGTAAGGTATGCCATTTTTTTGTCATTCTGCGCATTATTGCAAACTGTCTTTTTTTTCAACTAAAATTATATAGCATGTAAGTAAAATGGATTAAAATTTACTAAAATAAATGAATATTATTTAATTTCTAATATTATTGTAAAAATTAACCAACTTTTTAAAAAGTCACCAGCTTACTTCTGATTGGTCACTGAGGCAACTAAGAAATGAGGCCGTCCATCATTATAATTCTTCTTATGTGATCTGACTCTGGTTCCTTTGGACTGGAGAAGCACTGCACCATTCTCCAATGAGAGAGAAAACTCATCCAACTAGAACAGAGAGAAAGACTGGCTTGATCTATAACATCTGTATCAAACACACATTCACCCAATCCCCTCCTTCACATAGCAAGAACAGTTTCTACACTAGTGGGGAGTATGCAGGTTGATATCTCCTTGGATCTCCTTTTTCCTTTGTTTCTTGCTTTAAGATTAGCTTCCTTGCCTGTTAAAGGTTAGAGGCAGAACAAGACTTGACTGGGTAAACTAAGAAGATAATAAAAAAATATATACCCCATCTTTGTGGTAGAATAGGAGTCCATTAGACTGTAGAGTTCTGAAGTTTAGTCCTCCCTCAAAAGACTGGAATGGTGAGATTTTAGCTGTAGAGCCCAGATAGCCATCACCCATGAAATAGGCCTTACGAGACATCTGCCGGTGTAAGACAACAAGATTTGAGCAAGTTCTTTCAAAACACCTTAATTTATTTTCTTTCTTCTTTCTTCTTCTTTTTTTTAAAAAAAAATTTAGACCATAGCTAAACAGTACAAAGACGTAATGGTATTCATAATGGTAAATACTGAATAAGTGAATACAGCACGTGTGAGCCAGTCTCCTATCATAGAATTTGTTTTAAAAAAATTTAAAGTAACAGTTATGTTCTGTTTAGCTTTGTTCTCATGGTTTTCTGGGGTTTTCTGGTATTTACTGTTCCTGTTTCTAATTTGTTTTCATGGTTTCTAATCAAGTTGCGCACCTGGTTCTTGTTCTGTTAATCATCTCAGTATGTATTTAAGCCCTCAGTTCTTCTTTCTGTTCAGGGTACGGTGCCGTCTTTAGTTTATGTGTACTGTAGTGCATGCATGTTTACTCCAGCTTGTTTGATTGAAAACTTTATATTGGATTTCATTCTGTGTCACACATTTTGGACACAGACAACTTTTTTTTTCATCATTCCTGGGCCAATTTGGCAATGCTATTAATTTAGAAGGGTATGTTACATACAAATGATTCCTCAGGACAGCCACTGCTGATACCAATGGTTCCTTGCTCCTCCAAGAGATTGAAATCCTTTTTCTGGAACTGGAAACCCTTTACACATCCCTTCAATCCCACCAGAGATGATAGTTCTGGCCTGTGGAACATTCATATGGCTGGGTTCAATGTTAGAAATGAGTACTGCTAAGCCATTGGATCACCCTCTCTACCTGATCTGTGCATTAATAGGTAACAAAGGTTCTCACCTCGAGAGCAGAATTCTAGAAGGAGCTCCTCCAATATAGATATCAGAGAATGGTAAGGGTTTCTTTTCATTTTCCATGGACTTGACATGGCTTCTGTCCACTAGCAGAATGATCTTCTTAGAGTGATGATAGATCACAGACACCTAAGACAAAATTTACAATAGGGTGTTAAAAGTTATGAACTGTGTTTAAAGATACTGTATGAATTGATGAATGCCCTCAAGAAAGCAATTACCTCATGATATCGAGCATCGTTGATATGGAGTTTGGCCAAGTTACTCTCCATGATGACAGGACCATTAGTAAAACCAAAATCATACATCAGACGGAGAAACCCATTTTTCAGCTCCAGCACGAAAAAATTTGTCTGTGGAAACCCATCATAAATGCAGCAATATATGCACAGAAAAAAAGTATTCATTTTGCATAGCTGTAGAGTGGTAATAAGGTGTCAGTGAGTAAGCTGAAATGCCTTATAGTTCTAGAAAATTATGCACAAATTTATCACATGATCACATATGATGTAGAAGGGGACCATACCATACAGCTGCCTGTGACTCTGCACATGAGAAAAGTATGAAGCATTTTTAAGCTTACAAATTCTTGCTATGTGAAATAGCATGTCACAGCACCTTATCCAGGTCTCCCTCTCTATGTTCATATATGTGAAAGTATAAAGTATTCTGACCCCTTTTTTTGCATTTTATTATGTTGCAATCTTATGCTAAAATGCTTAAAAAATTTTTTTTTTTTTTTTTTTTTCCACATCAATCTACACTCTGGCTCTAATAAAGTATGTAATTGCTATTAGATTGCACATACTGTAAATGAGCTATCAGCCATTTAAAATGTCCTGACTGAACTAGTAATTTAGGTAACACTTTACAATTAGGTTCCATTTGTTAACATTAGTAAACTATATTCATTAACATGAACTAACAATTTACATTCATTAACATGAACTTCCTTCTCCATTCCCCCATTAATAAACCCTTTTGTTTTATATTAAGAATTAAATTTGTTTTCAAATAAAATTGAAATTCTTAATATGAAACTTTGCATTAGTACAATTATTAATATTTGTATAAATGTTCACATTTGTATTTCAAATGTACATTATTTGTGTATTTTCTGTGGGCCCATTCACACCAGAGCGATTATTGAACAATTAAAGAAAAATTATAAAGATAACGGTAACACTTTACAGTAAGGTTTCATTTGTTAACATTAGTTCACTACTTTAGTTAACATGAACTAAGAATGAACAATACTTCTACAGCATTTATTAATCTTAGTTAATGTTAATTTCAACATTTACTAATACACATCATTAAAATCAAAAGTTGTATTTGTTAACATTAGTTAATGCACTGTGAACTAACATAAACAAAACAATGAACGACTATATTTATATTAATTAACATTGACAAAAATGTAAAAATACTGTAACAAATGTAATGCTCATTGTTAGTTCATGTTAGTTAATACACTAACTAATGTTAACAAATGACACCTTATTGTAAAGTGTTATCAAGATAACTATAACAATAATCATATTAGCATCCACATTATCGTTATAGTTGTGGTGCAAACTCTGCTATTCTTTATATTTAGAACAATTTTTAAAACTATATCATTATCATTATCGTTATCCTTGGTGTGAACGGATCTTTACTCTGAATACCAATGAAAATGCTCATCAAATAAATCCAAAACAATTTCTTCACACATATACTTTTTCAGTTTTCTAATTTTGTCCCAGAATCCAAGAATCAGTGCAAAATAATTTAATAACAACATTTATAATGAAACCATATTTACCTCATTAACCATGAGGAATAGAATGCCGTTGTTGGCAACAGTACGAACTTCGATATCAAACCGAGTAACAATGCCAATTTTGCCTCTTCTCTCAATGTTGTTGACTAAAGCGAAGCCGCTGCCATCAAACAAATAACTTGTCACGCGGCTCTGAGAGAAAGCCAACTTATGCCTGGAAAACACAGAGATTGCAATATATAAACAGACCATATACAGTACAACTCTGACCTCATTCAAGCACTGAGGACAGCTTTGGAGAGAAATATCTGAGAAATATCTGACATATATCCAGGTTAAAGGAAAGAAATGCACAAAGCAACACAACAATAACGTCTCGGTTACAAAGGTAACCCTCGTTCCCTGAAGGAGGGAACGGAGACGTACGTCGGACAGACCAACGAATAGGAATCTCGCTAGAGAGGCCAATCTGCTTCGAGTGTAACTAAACGAGCCAATGCACATTGGCATGCAATCATATGCAGCAGCTGTTCTTCTCGCAGCGTGGGTATTTAATGAGCAGCAGGTGCGTTGCATCTTCAGGTTTTCGCTGAGGAGCCGAACAGGATAGGTGGCAGAATCAGCGGGGTACAGCGACTGTGGCAACGGGACGTACGTCTCCGTTCCCTCCTTCAGGGAACGAGGGTTACCTTTGTAACCGAGACGTTCCCATTCAGTCGGTTACGTTCGACGTACGTCGGACAGACCGACGAATAGGAATCCCTATCAAAACGCCACAGGAGCTGCCCCCTTCCAGCGCTCTGTTGCAAGCCTCCTGTACCCCCTTGCCTAAGGACGGTGGGACAGGGCTAACACAGAGAGTGTCGATCACTGCTGTTCCCCAAAACCCACTCAGTGAGACCATTGGATAACACTGGGAAAGCGTACCCTTTCCCTGGGAAAGGAACGTTGCGGAAGCCACATCCTTCCCCGAAGGAGTTATGTGGAGAAGTACATATGGACTAACCCCGTAGGGCTGTACTACATATGGAAGTAATGGGGTGACTCCAACCTGATGAGAGGTGGGTTCTCCCAGAGGGAAAGACACGGGCTTCATTTAGGAGCAATCGTGGAACTACACATATGGGATCCCTGTAGGGTCACACATATGGTACCCAGCCTAAATCCGGTTCTCAAGGATACAACGGAGTATAGACCTGGCACCAGACGTTCCGCCACGTCTGGCTGACGAAGGGAGATCGGAGGACTCAACAGGGTCTGCCTTGTAGGGACTCTCTGGAGTAATAAGCGCATGTGAGCGCAGCAAGCCGACACTAAGCCGAGGCCTCTCCGTGCCTCTGACCTGAGGTGAGAACACGAGAGGAGACCGGCTCGACACGAAGACTATAGAATCTAGCAAACGTGTTAGGTGTCGTCCAGCCCGCAGCTCTACAAATGTCTGTCAGCAAGGCGCCACGAGCCAGCGCCCAGGAGGATGCAACACCTCTCGCAGAGTGAGCATGCAACCTGAGAGGGCAGGGCACGCCTTGTGCTTCGTAAGCCAAGGCGATAGCGTCCACTATCCAGTGGGCCATCCTCTGCTTGAAGACAGCCTTTCCCTTCTGCTGGCCGCCATAATAGACAAAGAGCTGAGGCTTTCAGCGCTTGCAGGCTCACTACCTGGTCCCTGAAGGGAGTGGTAGGAACCTTGGGCACATAGCCAGGCCGGGGTCTCAGTACCACGTGGCTGTCACCCGGCCCGAACTCTAGGCATGATTCGTCAACCGAAAATGCCTGCAGGTCCCTCTTGATAGAGGCCAATGCAACCAGCCCCCCTAAGGAACCTGAAGACCAGGTCGTGCTTACCAACAGACTTGCCATCGATGTGGTCGTGGTATGCAGATATTGCGGCAGCATGAATTTTGAGGGTGGAGGGAGACAGCCTACGCTCCAACCCTTGCTGCAAGAAGGAAAGCACTACTCTGATCGAACATCTTCGGGGGTCTTCTCGGCGAGAAGAGCACCACTCGACGAACAGGTTCCACTTCAAGGCGTCTCGTAGACGGTGCACGTGCCGAAGTGATGGTGTTAAGTACCTCGGGGGTTAAGTCACCTAGAACCTCCGCGTCCCGTCCAGCGACCAGACATGGAGTTTCCAGAGGTCTGGAAGCGGGTGCCAAAGGGCGCCCCGTCTCTGAGAAAGAAGGTCCTTCCTCAGAGGAATGCGCCAGGGAGGGGCTGTCGCAAGGAGTGAGAGTTCCGGGAACCAGGTCCGGTTGGGCCAACAGGGCGCAACTAGCAGGACCTGCTCCTCGTCCTCCCTGACTTTGCACAGGGTCTGTGCAAGTAGGCTCACTGGGGGGAAACGCATATTTGCGAAGGCCCCGGGGCCAGCTGTGTGCCAGTGCATCTGTACCGAGTGTTCCCTTGGACAGGGAGTAAAACAACCGGCAGTGAGAGGTTTCTGGCGAAGCAAACAGGTCTACCTGAGCCTCTCCGAACTCTCTCCAAATGGGGGTGGAGTCGCCACTCTCCCGGCAGCGCAGCTCGTGAGAGCTCGTCGGCCACACAGTTGAGCACACCAGGAACATGAATGGCGTGAAGCGACCTCAGATGCTTCTGACTCCAGAGGAGGAGATGGCAGGCGAGTTGTGACATGCGACGGGAGCGTAGACCACCTTGACGTTTGATGTACGCAACGGTCACAGTGTTGTGCGTGCGGACCAGCACATGCTTGCCCTGTAACGGCCCTTTCAGGCAGCTTAGGGCAAGGCGTAATGCTAGCAACTCGAGGCAGTTGATGTGCCAATGCAGTTGGGGGCCCATCCACACCCCTGATACTGCATGCCCGTTGTACGTGGCACCCCAGCCGGTGGCAGAGGCATCTGTGAACACCACAGCATGCCGGGACACCTGCTCTAGGGGCACTCCTGCCCGAAGAAACAAGGGGTCCGACCACGGGCTGAAGGCTTGGCGGCATTCCGGAGTGATTGGCACTCGGAACGTGCCACGTTGCCACGTCCATCTCAGGACTCGGCCGTGAAGCCAGTGCTGAAGCGGTCTCATATGAAGCAAGCCGAGCGGGGTTACTGCCGCTGTGGCTGCCATATGGCCCAGGAGCCTCTGAAAGAATTTCAGTGGGACCGCTGTCCTGCCTTTGAACGTATTCAAGCAGTTCAACACGACTGAGCACGTTCCTCTGTGAGGCATGCTGTCTGTACGACCGAATCCAACTCCATACTGAGAAAAGAGATCCTCTGCACAGGGGAGAGTTTGCTCTTTTCCCAGTTGACCTGAAGGCCCAACTGGCTGAGGTGACTGAGCACCAGGTCCCTGTGTTCGCACAACCGATCCCGAGACTGAGCATGGGAACAAGGGCTCCCTCCATGACTTCCGTGAAGACGTGGGGAGACAGGGCCAGCCCGAAGGGTAGGACCTTGTACTGATATGCTCGACCCTCGAACGCAAAGCGCAGGAACGGCCTGTGTCAAGGGAAAATCGAGACATGAAAGTACGCGTCCTTCAGGTCGATCGCTGCAAACCAATCTTGGGGACAGATGCACTCGAAAATGCGTTTCTACTTGAGCATTTTGAATGGTAGCTTGTGGAGGCTCCGATTCAAAACTCGCAGGTCCAAGATCGGTTGTAACCCACCGCTTTTCTGGGGTACAATGAAGTAGGGACTGTAGAACCCTGACCTCATATCGGCTGGAGGGACCGGCTCTATCGTGTCCTTCGCCAGTAGGACCGCGATCTCTGCACGCAAGACATAGGCATCAACAGCTTTTACTGCAGTGAAGTGGACGCCCCTGAACTTGGGGGGACGCCGGGCAAACTAAATCGCATAGCTGAGCCTGATGGTCCGAATGAGACAGCGAGACAGACTGGGGAGCGCTAACCAGGCTCACAGAGACCGTACAAGGGGGATCAAAGGGACCGTAGGCATACCTGCAGTGGGGCAGCGAGGTGGAACGCAGGGACGCGGCCCGTAGCGGGATCAGATTGTGCTGTGCAACACCTACCTGGTTCCACGGTTGGACAGAGGGCGCAGGAGAGGCTTTGGTTGTCTTCTCGAACCGCACGCTGCTGCCCGCTGGCGATAGAAGAGGGGGATGAGAGTGGAGAGGTTTTTCTCCTCCCACTACTCTCCGAGCCCTCTTCGGACCCGGAGATGAAGGAAACTGCTCTTTCTTTGAAAATTTGGGTACCGCTGGCTGTTGAGCCAGCGCGGAACAGAAACAAAACGAAACACAGGATTTACCTCCCGGGGAAGGAGTGGTGCGGTCACCATCTCCTGAAGAGCAGTCCCATCCATCTCCGGGTCGCCCGTCCTAGGGCCTCTTGCTCTTGGCTTTACCGCCCTTCTTGGCGGGGGCCTGGACGGGCTGGGCACCCCGCTTGCGACTGGCTCCACGGCGCCGCTTGGATGGAGGCTGCTGCTGCGGCGTGGGAGCAGGGACAGCCGCAGTGGGGCACCCTCGGCAACGAGCAGGCTGAGGTGCTGCCGGCGGCGGATGGGTGGACGCAGCAGCTGACCGCCGCGGCAGGATGTGGCTGATGGCCTCAGACTGCTTCTGTACAGCCGAGAACTGCTGGGCAAACCACCGCGTCACCGAAAAGGCCGGTCTGGGACACGGGGGAATTAAGAAACCTGACCTTGTCGGTATCCCTCATGTCGGCCAGACACAGCCAGAGATGGCGTTCCTGGATCACCAAAGTGGACATCGCACGACCCACCGACCGTGCCGTAACCTTCGTCGCACGAAGCGCGAGGTCCGTCGTGGCACGAAGTTCTTGAAGAACTTGGGGATAGTGACCACCCTCATGCAGGTCCTTCAGTGCCTTGGCCTGATGGACCTGCAACAACGCCATAGCGTGTAAGGCGGAAGCGGCTTCCCCGCAGGCCTGGTAAACCCTGCCGGTAAGATCAGACTAGTGCTTACAGGCCCGGGAAGGGAGAGACAGCTCCCCCCGCCAGGTGGAGTTAAGGCACAGTTGCATAGCAACGGCCCGTTCCACAGGGGGGATGCGCGTATAACCCATCGCCGCACCGCCATCAAGGGTGGTGAGGGAGGAGGACCCACCGGAACAGTTTCGGGCAGTAAAAGGTGCCGTCCACGTCCACGTGAGTTCTTCATGCACCACCGTGAAGAAAGGAACCAGGGTGGGTGGCTGAGAACCAGCACGCGCCACCACGAGATGCCAATCATCCAACCGCGAGGGCTCGGGACACGGTGGAGGATTCCACACGAGCCTGACCCTGTTAGCGGCCCGGGAAAGCATAGCCATCATCTCCGGATCCCAATCAGGCACCGTTACCATTCCTGAAGGAGGCAACTGCGCCGACTCGTCATCTCCAGAAAAATCTGGCTCACCCTCCGATGCAGCTATCGACATCCGGTCATCGGGGGGAGCTCCGAAGGATACGGATGGTGCACACCTTTGAGATGGCCCACCTCGCTCCCCCGGCAGCTCTACTGGCTGCAGAGTGCAGGAGGAGTGAGGGTTCCTAGGGGGTTGGTTCCCCGAAGGAAGCGTGCTCACTGTAATTCTCAGATCACCAGTGCCGCTACCCGCAGCAACCCTCTGAGGAGGATTGGAACGAGGCAGCGGCACTGGGACTCCGCCGCTTTGCAGGAACTGGAGTCTCGATCGCAACTCCGAGATGGTCATCTTCCCACAATGGGTACATGACTCATCCACGAACACTGCCTCAGCGTGCTTTAAGCCCAGACACGTGATGCAGCGATCGTGACCATCCCTCGGTGCCAGGTAACGACCGCATCCAGAAACACACAAGTAGAATGTCATCTTTAAAAAGACGCAAGCTCTACTTGTGTAAGCTCTTTCAGGGACTTACTCTTTTAAAAGTGCTGAAGCACGCAGGGGAACAGCCGCGGCAACACAGACAGGGATTGTGTGCAGCCTGTCGTGTGCACTCCTCTCTTTGAAGGCGCTCACTCTTACCGGCCGTCAAAACGGCTTTTTAGCGCTCAAAGCGGCCGTGAGAACAGCCCTTTTCAAGCTGAAAAAACAGCTTTTTGCTCAAAAGGCAAAAACAAACACAAACACAAAAGAGAGAAAAGAGAGGACTCGACCCCGCTGCTGTGCTGTACGCCCGCACTTGATGAAAAAGAAGTTCGTCCTGAAGAGCTGACTCGTCACAGACACTTGCTTGCAGAGAAACAGACATACACCATTCGGCTCCTCAGCAAAAAGCTGAAGATGCAACGCACCTGCTGCTCCTTAAATACCCGCGCTGCGAGGAGAGCAGCTGCTGCTTATGATTGCATGCCAATGTGCATTGGCTCGTTTAGTTACACTCGAAGCAGATTGGCCTCTCTAGCGAGATTCCTATTCGTCAGTCTGTCCGACGTATGTCGAACGTGACCGACTGAATGGAAACTATACAGTATTCAAGTTATAAAGCAGTTATAGAGCTAGAGATGCATGGACAGACCTTTTCAGAGTTCAGCGACACATCTCATCATACCTAACATACTGCTTTGCATATTTATTAGGCTAATGATAGCTGAAATCATTTTTTCATGATACATGGGGGGCGGCACGAGCAGTTAAAAAAAAAAAAAAAAAATCCTCTGCGCCGCCACCGCGAAGCAGTTTTCTATTATCTGTCATTTCACTGTGTGCTTGCTGAGAAGGTGCCGTGCACAGAAGCTATGTGAGAAGGGGAAAGGGGAGCGGGGGGGAACGGGGGATCCACTGTATAGAGCAATACTCTAATGGAATTAGTGGGCTAAAGTCAGTCACACCTCGACTTTCTTCCAAATAACGCACATTTCATTCATAATATTATAAATACAGGCCTATAGTTCCTGCACATTTTTGTTTTTCGAATTGTGTGAAATGGCTAATAAAAAAAGGTAATACAAAACGATTATCATTTATCAAAACGATAATGGTTTAGTCTTGACTTGGTCGTGACTGACAGTGTTGGGGGGATGGGAAATCTGTTGATTGTCGAGTGCCAAATAAACGGTGGTGGGTATAAACGTCACGTCACGTCTCCGCTGATCGTCCAGAGTCACGTCACATCTCCGCTGATCTTCCAGAGTCACGTCACGTCTCCGCTGATCTTCCAGAGTCACGTCACGTCTCCGCTGATCGTCCAAAGTCACGTCACGTCTCCGCTGATCATCCAGAGTCACGTCACGTCTCCGCTGATCATCCAGAGTCACGTCTCCGCTGATCTTCCAGAGTCACATCTCCGCTGATCTTCCAGAGCCTTGCAACATTATGTCTGACACCCCAGAGTCACGTCTTGTTGCGGTTGTCATACCACAACCCTCCTCTGTTCTGTCGGGGGAACCCGTCATCAAACGTCAAAGGTTGGCATCTAGCATGGAGGATCCACCGCTGGTGTCAGTTCGAACCGCTGGCTTCCCCAAACCAATTAATTTTAGTCCTCCTGCTCCTGAACTGATTCCCCTGTCTGCAGTGCTCCCCATAATGGGGGTCGCCTTATGGTGTACCTGGGCTGCGTACATTACCGCTGAATCTCCAGAGGTGGCGGCATATGCTGCAGAACCTCACGAAATGACGGTGCTTGCTTCAGCTACATGCACGGTGGTGGCGTCCAGCAACACGCTCTCATCCTATCCTGAATCAGCCACAGAGTCCGTTGAGGAACTCTTGTCCTGTCTCAACCCAGCCGCAGAGGCTGTCTGTGAACTTTTGTCTTGCCCAGAACCAGCCACAGAGGCCATTTTTGATTCCTCCCTGTTTATGGATAGTACCGCTGTAGAACCTCCAGAGGTGGCGGCATCCGCTGCAGACCCTCTAGAGGTGTCAGTGGTACCCAGTTATGAATTTTCGCCTTGTCCTGTCACGGCTAAGGAGGCCGTCTATGGACTTTTGCCCTGTCCTGTCACGGCTAAGGAGGCCGTCTATGGACTTTTGCCCTGTCCTGTCACGGCTAAGGAGGCCGTCTATGGAGTTTTGCCCTGTCCTGTCACGGCTAAGGAGGCCGTCTATGAACTTTCACCCTGTCCTGTCATGGCTAAGGAGGCCGTCTATGAACTTTCACCTTGTCCTGTCACAGCTAAGGTGGCTGTCTGTGAGCCCTCAGCCAAGATGGCTGCCATGCCTGAGCCCTCTGAGATTGCAGCGTTGGCCATTATGGCCACAACCATTTGGTGCGTGTGGGCTACACACACATCAGCTCCAGTTCCAGAGCCCGCTCCAGTCCATGAATCTGCCCCAGAGACAGCTCCAGCCCGTGAGTCTGCTCCAGGGACATCTCCAGTCCTTGAATTCGCTCCAGCCTATGAATCTGCTTCAGAGACAGCTCCAGTCCTTGAATCCGCTCCAACGCCCGCTCCAGTCAACAAATTCACTCCGGAGACCATCTCAGTCTATGAGTCCACTCTAGAGTTCGCTGCTGTCCCAGAGCCCAGCCTTGTAAACCCTGAGCTCCCTATCTGCCCTGGAACAACTACAGAGGTCGTCCCTGAGTCCCGTCAGCCCTGATGGGACCACGAGGGTGGTTCCTGAGTTTCCTGTCTGCCTCGACACGACCGTAGAGGTCGTTCCTGAACTGTTTGCCTGCCTCAATACGACCAGGTCACTGGAGGTCACTCTGGAATCACCGGATCCGCCATGGGGGTCTTCAGTTCCGTCCGCACGGCTGTGGTGGTCATCTGCTCCGCCGTGGGGGTGTTCAAGCAGGTCTGAGCTGCAGTGGTGGTCGTCTGCTCCGCCGTGGGGGTCTTCAAGCCCATCTGACCTGCAGTGGTGGTTGTCTGCTCCGCTGTGGGGGTCTTCGAGCCTATCTGAACTGCTTTGGTGGTCGTCTACTCCGCCGTGGTGGTCTTCAAGCCTTTTGGGGGGGTGGGGGGGTTCTGTCATGTTTCCATCGCCTGCTGCTTCCACTCACTCCCCACCAGAGGTCTCCATTTCACCATTAAGACTTTTTCATTGCACACATGCAGTCACTTCACTCTGGACTCCATTTCCCACAATTCCCCACCTAGGAACTAATTACACACTCACACCTGTTTCCCATCAGTGACACTTTATAAGCTGCACTCAAACACACACACTTTGCTAAGTATTGTTTAGCCTTTGTTCTACCTTGTCTCTGTGTTTCCTTGTCCTTGCCTAGCCTTGCCTGTGTTTTGACCCTGGACTGTTTCCTTGTTTGATGATCGTTTGCTGCCTGCCTTAACCATAGCCTGTGTTTGGATTACTCTTTTGCCTTGCCTTTCCTGTATCTGTTTGCTGGTGTATGACCTACTGCCTGTACGACTACGCTCTCCTGTAAATAAAGCCTGCATGTGGATCTCCAACTCCGTTGTCCCGCTCCCTACATTACAGAAACAAAACTGTTACAAGTTCAGTTATTATTTATTTCCATCAGTTGGGTTAACGTTAGGCCCTGTAATTAGCTATTATTAGATATTTTATTTGTATATTATTCTTAATATTTTATATTATTGTTACTCTCTGTTCTTGTTACATTTTTTTTTATATATCTGATTGTATATATTTTTGGCACATTTATGTATATAGTGTATATTTAAGTTCTGATAACTTATCCTGTCATATTCTGTGCAGAATTGTGTTCATTGTCTTTTGGCAATGTTGAAGGTGGAGATTGTGCACCTTAAGTGTGTTTCCTGTTGTAATTGCAATAGTTAAATAACTGGATTCTATTAAGTGTGTTTTTCAAATGTTCTAATGAAGGATTTGTGCAATTGAGAAATATAATTTTCTCTTTCACTTATGTTGTTATAATAAAATATAACTGTTTGTGCAGAATTTTGTGTTTTTTGTTTGTTTGTTTGTTTGTTTGTTTTGTTTGCTCGAAGGGGGTCTCGCCCAGAGTGTAATTCAATGTAGAACTGCCACTGGCTGAAATTGTATTCCTGTAATTTTCTGCTTGCAAATGAAGTACATATTAAGTGACAGTAAAAATCACAGTCTGGCTTTGATGTATTTAAATATAAAAATATTAAAATATGTTAATAAAACTATAGCAAACATTTCACATATTATATTTGTAAATATATATTTCAAACGCACTGGCAAAATAAAGAGACAACTATATTTACCTAATGAATGATGAATAATGAATAAAGTCCTGTGGGATAATATTAAATGGCAAACCAAATGCATAAAGTGAATGTAAATATTTATTGAGCTGAATAAACTAAAAACACTTGAAACGTAGTATGAAACTGTTCGCCCCTGCTTTAGGCAGTCTTTGCCGTAGTGTTTAAGGTTTAAAGCATGATGGGATGTAAGGAATGTTTACCTGGGACAAGGCATCGATGCTGCAACATCCATTTTGTGAAGTTGCTTAAAGTTGTACAGACTGATGACATCACTATTCAAAGTCTCTAACTCAATGCAACCAACAAAAGGAGCCAAGCTCAAAGCTGGAGGAATCTGGAAGAACATGAAGGATATTTCTGCATAAGAATGTTACAGTGCAAAAATGAAAAAAAAAAAAGAAGAAAAAAAAAAAAAAACTTTTCTTAAATCATTTCCCCCCATTTCCATGACCTAACTGAGACTTTATCCTACCAGAAAAGAGATTTTTGCACCTTCACATCAGGAGGCACTCCTCCCACAATCAAAATATTGTCTTTAGGGTCAAGGTCAAACAGGGAGTCTGTCCCATCCGCCTCTCCTTTCTGGATAAACTTCTGCTCTGCTGCGGTGTCTTGACTCGGAACCGTCAGGAACACTTTACCATGGCGACCCAACCTACCAGAAAGAAGGGTAAATCCACAGATTATAGACATCTTATATACAGCAAAACTGCGGTCTCTATAATAAATAATCTTCTTACTTTGTATGAATTATTTTGTCTTTGAAAAAATAAATATTTTGGATTAATATTCAAAATGTAAGGTTTGAACCAAGCCATATATCTTTCAGTTTTTCATTATTTAATAAACAATTCCAACAAGTTCATTAGTGAAATCTTGAATAACCAACAGTGGCTTTAAAATGTGTGTGTTTTTTTAAAATTATTTATTTATTTATTTATTTTAGTGCATTTTAGTGTAATTAGAGTGCAGCAAGATGTAGCTCCGGTAGAAAAAAGCAACTGGACCTAAAAGCTTCAGAGCTCTTATTTTTGTTACTGGAATCCCAAATGAAAAACTGTGCTCTGTGTCCACAGAACATTCATAGAGCACTGGTTAACAAATCTCACTCTCAAAATATGAGTGCAAGTCCTGAACATTTGTGCTGTAACTTTATTTAGACTGACACACATATTTGACTGCTGTGTCAACGTAGCCCTTTGTGAACAAAGGTTTCCTAGGTTTTTTTTCCCCCTTAGATTTCATAAAGAAAACCGTTATGCAAGATCAGATGATGAAAGCAGTTGTTCTACCTCTCCACTTTAACAAGATTGAAGACAGGAGGCCAGGAGCTGACCGGCTTTGAACTGAGTGGAATCTCTACGTCCTCTCCTCCCAGATTGTACACATAAACCAGATTATCGTTCTTTATGGCCAGTCCCATGTAGTCCTTACGTCCCTGCACACACACAAAAGTAGAATCGACATTTAACAAGACATTCCACTGCATAAAAAAAAAGTGTTTTAAGTATTTTATAGCCCTTTTTATTGAGTCATTACATTTATGATGCAGATGATGTCCTGTGGTTTGAAACCAAACATTGCAAAGGGGGAGGGAGATGGAAAAGTACTTGGGCTTGAGCCAACAACCGAAAGAAGTGTGAAAACAGCCTGATTAAGAAAGGAGTTCACTAAAAGTCATGTGTGCCTGCTGCAAGGTTTAAATTAGCCACCTTAAAACTTTGACCCACTGTAAACTAGGCACCTACTGGTCAGAACAGGCACTGTTCAACAGCAGGCGATATGGTGTCATTGCATTTTGTTTTTGCATTCCATTGCTGTTTTAAAATTGTTTTTATATAGCAACATGCGCTAGACTGTCGTCTTTGGTGTGTCTCACTGTGCCTTATATTTTTAAAAGTAAAAAAGCTTTCAGCTCACTGCATTTCATTCTTTGTGAATACCTGAACTATAAACACTAAATCTAGTACAGCCAGCGCAGTGCCCACTGCTACCATGGACAGACGGACAGCATCGTTAAATAAGAGACTGTCGTGAAACGTTGTTACATTCTCAACAAGACACAAACACAACCAATGGCAAGGGAAAAGTCATATGAATAATTATTTGCATACGTGACTACTGACATGATTTAGAATTGATGTTACAAAATTCGTATTGAAATGCTAGTGATCCTAGTGGCGCCACTGGCTGCAAGTGTTGATTTGTACATGGTGTGTCTGTCGTTTTAGCATCTAAATCACTAAAGGGAAACAAAATGTGAAATTAAGCAGAAATTTCCCATTTTGCAATCAGTTTCTGAGTGCTAGGTTTAGGAAAATACAGCAGCAGATTACAACGATCTGGCATACTTTACTGGGTACAGCATCACATCACTATTAGAATTCAGGCACTTGCATTAAATCATATTTCTTTTATACAACAACAAAAATAAACAAGAAATTAAGTAACTCACACATACAAGTTACTTTTTCTCTTTTTTTTTTACTCTGTCAATAGTAATAGGATCAACAGTTGCATGTTTCCAATAACAACACAGTTATTGTGTTTAATTCCTGAATGAACCAGTGTTTGAATGAATGATATATCCCCTCCCCACTTTCAGGCCCACTTTTCTTGCTAGTGCTCACTTGCTTGTCTCCGAGGTACAGTAGGAAGCGATCTTCAATTGGATCTTTGTCTGGGTCCACTCTGATGTAGAAACTGATGGACGTGACCGCCTTTAGCTCATCTAGGTTGGAGTGGGGATGAACCTCTACAGCAGACTGGCCGTTAAACTTCATGGACACTTGAACCTGCAATTATAGAAAAAAGTCCACTTTTACACTTGAAGGCAGAATATTGAACTAGCAAAAACATGGTGGTTCTTTAAGCTTGATTCGATACAACAGTATCTTTAGTCAAAGGGAACAACAAATTCAACAATACTAGTCCAAATAATGCAGTAAACAGTTAAACCAGTAAACAATGAAGGTGTAATTTGCAGGCTGCTGATTTGCAGCCTGAGAATAGCCCAGCATATAATTTGTTGCAGTATAATAATAATTAAATGTAATTTCCAATTAAACTTGTATGTCATGCACTTAAAATATTTGTAAATGCACATTTGTAATGAATACAGTTAAAACTAAAATCAAGCACTTTATATGTGCTTTAGTATGTTAGTCAAAACATCAAAAGCATGACAAAAGATTATTAGAACATAATGATTTAAAATGTACTTTAAAGTAAAACTTTTAAATTGACATTACTACAAAGCACACTTTTTAAAGGTATATATAAAAGTACACTACAAACGCACATTCAATACAATTTTTTTTTTAAACATTTGGTTTTCCATACAGCTCATAACCAAATACACTAACAACACGCTTAACATGAGGAAGGATTAGTAATTGTAATGGATCTTTTGACAAACAGATATAAGGAACTTTAACATTTCAAAATAAATATAATGTTAATTTCTCTCGCTCTTATCACCAATGTGCCAATTACTGTCCCTCTGGGTGTCTAAGCTTGTAGACTCCTGCTAAATATAAAGACTGAAATAGTGAGTGCTCATACTTTTTTCTTTCAGAAATAATTTAATACGTGTTAACCCTTGAACCAAATCAATCATTTCTGAGACGAGGCAAAGATGCAAGAACATGCACTTACAAGGGACTGAAAAAATACCAACCCAATCTAAACAATTTTACGAGGTGGCAAATTTGTATGAATTTGCAAGATGCGAATCATACGAAAACATACAATTTTTATGAAAAAGTAAGCATGAAGGTCAGTGGCGGAGCCAGGATATTTTCATAGGGATGGCTAGGCAGGGGCCAGCAACTAGTTTGGGGTGGCACAGAAATCTTCATTATTTCTACATGGTTGGTTCTGGTTCTCAAACCCCCAATAGCTTGTTCTCCATCATTGCATCCACATGGATGAGGCATGCAGAAACATTATGAAATGCCATGAGATTGTGTTAAAATATTGTACTATAAATAAATATTGTACGAAAAATATAGTACTATAGTTAATCAGTTAGTTACATTGTTCAGTCTAATAGCGCAGACTGTCTTAAGGTGATGATACACATGGCAACTTTTTGAGCAATGTTGCCGGGCAATGTTGCTTGGGCACTTTCCCATTGAGAATGAGCAACAAATTTCTATCTGATACTTTAGATAGGTTGTGGGCAATTTTTTTAAGATCCTCCAATCAGAATGCTAGCAGCTGATCACATGAATAGCTTGGAGATTTCAGAAAAAAAATCAAACAAGATAGTGGCTTCTCAGCGGCAGTGGAGCGAAGAAAAGGAGCGTGAACTTATATCTTTTTAAGCTGGAAAGTTGTCATGTGTCAACACAAAACAGGGAATTTACCTTTTTTAAAGCTTAAAATACCAACAGATATCCAATTTAATGTTCCTAAGCTGTAATTTAGCCATTAAATATTTTTAGTTAAATGCTAAAAAGATATGATCCATGTAATGTCTGAAGTGGTGTAGGCTGTAGAGAGTATGGCATGTGAAAGTAGCTTTTGACACGATCAACCAGGGTTGCCAAACTCGCTCTTCTCCCTTTTCCCATCACAAATCAGATCGGAAAGGCATTTATATTTAATAAAAATTAAGAAAATATTTGAAAAGTTGAAATAAAGTGCCTAACAAGTGTTCAATAATAAAGTATTTATTGGGTTGGCAATAGATTTGCTCCTCTCTTGGTTGCTGCCAACTGTCCGTTGCCCTAATTAGTTGCCCTGTGTCTCACCAGGTTGCCCATTGACGGCAACATTGCCCAGCACCATTGCTCAAAAAGTTGCCCCGTGTATCATCACCTTTAATGCCACATACACAAAGCAGTTTTAGCACTTTTGTATCCAGCTTTGTATCCAATATAAAGTAATATTAGCAACCCAAGATACATTTAAACCACCGTTGACAGAGGTGCTGTGTTTTGTTTATGCTTGTAAAATTGCAGTGTTGCTTTTTCCACTTAGTATAGGCTTCTATTAGGCTTTTTTTTAGTAATAAAGTGGCTCATATATAAAGCACCGAAAGGTCAAATAACAACCAAATTTAGCCATGAATGTGGCCTTTGTGATGGCGCCATAACTCTTTGAACATAATAACCCTTCTTGCCTCAGTTCCTGTTTCTATGGTTATTCTTCACAAAGAATTCTGTGTAGTTCTTTACAGAGAATCCAATATCAACTTTTGGTAGGTCTATGTTGAAAGGCTTATCATTTAAAAAAAAATCTTAATGGAGATTCTGAATGTGACTAAATGTATTGTGCTCTACAAGTGGGTCAGTCAAAATGATGTTTATTTTTATTGCCTGGTGTACCTTCTTCGCGACACTACGGGCCTGTGCGATGAGTTCTCTGATTTTCATGATGTTTGTGGAGACATTATTCACAGGTTTTTTCTCTTCAACCACACGCAGCTTATTGAGTAGCTCTGGCACAATCTCTGACAAGTCCTCAACTAAACACATACAAACAAACACACACACAGAGAGAGAGAGAGAGAGAGAGAGAGAGAGAGAGAGAGTGAGTAAGAATACATTAGCAACAATCTTCATGATCCTGCACAAATTCACTAAAAAAAAGCCAACATGCACAATATCTCTCTTCCAAAGAATTGCTGTGTTGTCCACTGCTATGTAGACTGCTATGTAGACATTGCTATGACCCTTCTGGTCACAGAAACACAAGTGACTAATTTGGAATGCTCTATCCACCTTATAGCATAGCTATACTGTACATGGCAAACCCAAATTGTAAGTTATTTTTTAGTTTAAATTCGTTTTTAGTTACTTTAAACTATTTTAATCAATATTTATAATAATTTCTAATTTATATATAATTTTTTTTTTTTACTTTTGCATTCGGTTTTTGCTTTTATGAGAAAATATGTTTTTAAGTTATGGGGTTATGTGGCAGATACATTCAGTTGGTGTAACATAACATGGCAGAGAAACTTTAAAGAATCAACAAGTGTTGGCTATGAAACTACCACTGAATTAAAAGATAACTAACTGTTGCTGGCTGTAGAAGAAGAAACGTCTCGGTTACAAAGGTAACCCTCGTTCCCTGAAGGAGGGAACGGAGACGTACGTCGGACAGACCGACGAATAGGAATCTCGCTAGAGAGGCCAATCTACTTTGAGTGTAACTACAACGAGCCAATGCACATTGGCATGCAATCATATGCAGCAGCTGCTCGCCTCGCAGCGCGGGTATAAATGAGCAGCAGGTGCGTTGCATCTTCAGCTTTTCGCTGAGGAGCCGAACCAGATAGGCGGCAGCATCAGCGGGGTACAGGGACTGTGGCGACGGGACGTACGTCTCCGTTCCCTCCTTCAGGGAACAAGGGTTACCTTTGTAACCGAGACGTTCCCATTCAGTCGGTTACGTTCGACGTACGTCGGACAGACCGACGAATAGGAATCCCTACCAAAGTGCCACAGGAGCTGCCCCCTTCCAGCACTCTGTAGTAAGCCACCTGAACCCCCTTGCCTAAGGACGGTGGGACAGGGCTAACACAGAGAGTGTCGATCACTGCTGTTCCCCAAAACCCACTCAGTGAGACTATTGGATAACACTGGGAAAGCGTACCCTTTCCCTGGGAAAGGAATGTTGCGGAAGCCACATCCTTCCCCGAAGGAGTTATGTGGAGAAGTACATATGGACTAACCCCGTAGGGCTGTACTACATATGGAAGTACTGGGGTGACTCCAACTCGATGAGAGGTGGGTTCTCCCAGAGGGAAGACACGGGCTTCGTTTAGGAGCAACCGTGGAACCAACCATATGGGATCCCCGTAGGGTCACACATATGGAACCCAGCCTAAATCCGGTTCTGAAGGATGCAACGGAGTATAGGCCTGGCGCCAGACGCTCCGCCACGTCGGCTGCCGAAGGGAGATCGGAGGACTCAACAGGGTCTGCCTTGTAGGGACTCTCTGGAGAAAAAGCGCGTGTAGCGCAGCAAGCCGACACTAAGCCGGGGCCTCTCCGTGCCTCTGACCTGAGGTGAGAACACGGGAGGAGACCGGCTCGACACGAAGGCTATAGAATCTAGCGAACGTGTTAGGTGTCGCCCAGCCCGCAGCTCTAAAAATGTCTGTCAGCGAGGCGCCACGAGCCAGCGCACAGGAGGATGCGACACCTCTCGTGGAGTGAGCATGCAACCTGAGCGGGCAGGGCACGCCCTGAGCTTGGTAAGCCAGGGCGATGGCATCCACTATCCAGTGGGCCATCCTCTGCTTGGAGACAGCCTTCCCTTTCTGCTGGCCTCCGTAACAGACAAAGAGCTGGTCTGAGGTCCTGAAGCTTTGAGTTCTGTCTATGTACAGTCGCAAGGCGCGAACTGGACAGAGCAAAGCCAGGGCTGGGTCTGCCTCCTCCGAGGGCAGCGCTTGCAGGCTCACTACCTGCTCCCTGAAGGGAGTGGTAGGAACCTTGGGCACATAGCCAGGCCGGGGTCTCAGTACCACGTGGCCGTCACCCGGCCCGAACTCTAGGCACGATTCGTCGACCGAAAATGACTGCAGGTCCCCTACCCTCTTGATGGAGGCCAATGCAACCAGCAGCAAAGTCTTCATAGACAGAATCTTTAAGTCTGCTGATTGCAAGGGCTCAAAGGGAGCAATCTGAAGTGCTCTTAGCACCAGAGCAAGGTCCCAAGAGGGTATGGAGGGAGGACGAGGAGGATTTAACCGTCTCGCCCCCCTAATGAACCTGACGACCAGGTCGTGCTGACCAACAGACTTGCCATCTATGTGGTCGTGGTATGCGGAGATAGCAGCAGTATGGACTTTGAGGGTGGAGGGGGACAGCCTACGCTCCAACCCTTGCTGCAAGAAGGAAAGCATGACTCCGATCGAGCATCTTCGGGGGTCTTCTCGGCGAGAAGAGCACCACTCGACGAACAGGTTCCACTTCAAGGCGTAAGCACGTCTCGTAGACGGTGCACGTGCCGAAGTGATGGTGTTAAGTACCTCGGGGGGTTAGTCACCTAGAACCTCCGCGTCCCGTCCAGGGACCAGACATGGAGTTTCCAGAGGTCTGGACGCGGGTGCCACAGAGTGCCCCGTCTCTGAGAAAGAAGGTCCTTCCTCAGAGGAATGGGCCAGGGAGGGGCTGTCGCGAGGAGTGAGAGTTCTGGGAACCAGGTCCGGTTGGGCCAATAGGGCGCAACTAGCAGGACCTGCTCCTCGTCCTCCTTGACTTTGCACAGGGTCTGTGCCAGTAGGCTCACTGGGGGAAACGCATATTTGCGAAGGCCCCGGGGCCAGCTGTGTGCCAGTGCATCTGTCCCGAGTGTTCCCTCGGACAGGGAGTAAAACAACTGGCAGTGGGAGGTTTCTGGTGAGGCAAACAGGTCTACCTGAGCCTCTCCGAACTCTCTCCAGATCAGCTGGACCACCTGGGGGTGGAGTCGCCACTCTCCTGGCAGCGCAGCTCGTGATAGCTCGTCGGCCACACGGTTGAGCACACCGGGGACATGAATGGCACGAAGCGACCTCAGATGCTTCTGACTCCAGAGGAGGAGATGGCGGGCGAGTTGCGACATGCGACGGGAGCGTAGACCACCTTGACGGTTGATGTACGCAACGGTCGCAGTGTTGTCCATACAGACCAGTACATGCTTGCCCCGTAGCAGCCCTTTGAGGCGGCTCAGAGCAAGGCGTACTGCCAGCAACTCGAGGCAGTTGATGTGCCAATGCAGATGGGGGCCCGTCCACACCCCTGACACTGCATGCCCATTGTACGTGGCACCCCAGCCGGTGGCAGAGGCATCTGTGAATACCACAGCATGCCGGGACACCTGCTCCAGGGGCACTCCTGCCCGAAGAAACAAGGGGTCCGACCACGGGCTGAAGGCTTGGCGGCACTCCTGAGTGATTGCCACCCGGAACGTGCCGCGTTGCCACGCCCATCTCGGGACTCGGCCGTGAAGCCAGTGTTGAAGCGGTCTCATATGAAGCAGACCGAGCGGGGTTACTGCCGCTGCGGCCGCCATATGCCCCAGGAGCCTCTGAAAGAATTTCAGTGGAACCGCTGTCCTGCCGTTGAACGTATTCAGGCAGTTCAACACCGACTGAGCACATTCCTCTGTGAGGCGTGCTATCTGTTCGACCGAATCCAACTCCATTCCGAGAAAAGAGATCCTCTGCACAGGGGAGAGTTTGCTCTTTTCCCAGTTGACCTGAAGACCCAACCGGCTGAGGTGACTGAGCACCAGATCCCTGTGATCGCACAACTGATCCCACGACTGAGCTAGAATGAGCCAGTCATCGAGATAGTTGAGGATGCGAACACCCTGTTCTCTCATGGGAACAAGGGCTCCCTCCATGACTTTCGTGAAGACGCGGGGAGACAGGGCCAGCCCGAAGGGTAGGACTCTGTACTGATATGCTCGACCTTCGAACGCAAAACGCAGGAATGGCCTGTGTCGCGGAAGAATCGAGACATGAAAGTACGCGTCCTTCAGGTCGATCGCTGCAAACCAATCCTGGGGACGGATGCACTCGAAAATGCGTTTCTGCGTGAACATTTTGAACGGTAGCTTGTGAAGGCTCCGATTCAAAACTCGCAGGTCCAGGATAGGCCGTAACCCACCGCTCTTTTTGGGTACAATGAAGTAGGGACTGTAGAACCCTGACCTCATATCGGCTGGAGGGACCGGCTCTATCGCGTCCTTCGCCAGTAGGACCGCGATCTCCGCACGCAAGACAGGGGCATCGACAGCTTTCACTACAGTGAAGTGGACGCCCCTGAACTTGGGGGGACGCCGGGCGAACTGAATCGCATAGCCGAGCCTGACGGTCCGAATGAGCCAGCGAGACGGACTGGGGAGCGCTAACCAGGCTCCCAGAGACCGTACAAGCGGGACCAAAGGGACCGCAGGCGTACCCGCAGTGGGGCAGCGAGGTGGAACACAGGGACGCTGCCCGGGGGGCTCTCTTTGCGAGGCGGCCCGAAGCGGCGTCACAGTGTGGTGTGCAACACTTACCTGGTTCCACGGATGGACAGAGGGAGCAGTCGAGGCTTTGGTTGCCCGCTGCTCGCTGCTGTCCGCTGGCGACAGAAGAGGGGGATGAGAGTGGTGAGGTTCTTGCCCTCCCACTGCTCTCCGCGCCCTCTTCGGACCCGGAGATGAAGGAAACCGCTCTTTTGTTGAGAATTTGGGTACCGCTGGCTGTAGGGCCAGCAGCGGAACAGAAACAAAAGGGAACAAAAGATTCTCCACCCGGCCCTCCTCCGGGGGAAGGAGTGGTGCGGTCACCATCTCCCGAAGAGCAGTCCCATCCATCTCCGGGTCGCCCGTCCTAGGGCCTCTTGGACTTGGCCTTGCCACCCTTCCTCTTGGGGGCGGGCTGGACGGCTCCACGGCGCCGCTTAGATGAGGGCTGCTGCTGGGGTGCGGGAGCGGGGGCGGCCGAGGGAGGGCGCCCTCGGCAGGATGTGACTGATGGCCTCAGACTGCTTCTGTACAGCCGAGAACTGCTGGGCGAAGTTCTCGACCGCGTCGCCGAAGAGGCCGGTCTGGGACACGGGAGAATTAAGAAACCTGACCTTGTCGGTATCCCTCATGTCCGCGAGACACAGCCAGAGATGGCGCTCCTGGACCACTAACGTGGACATCGCACGACCCACTGACCGCGCCGTAACCTTCGTCGCACGAAGCGCGAGGTCCGTCGCGGCACGAAGTTCCTGGAGAACTTGTGGATCATGACCACCCTGGTGCAGGTCCTTCAGTGCCTTGGCCTGATGGACCTGCAGCAACGCCATAGCGTGCAGGGCAGAGGCGGCTTCCCCACAGGCCTGATAAGCCTTGCCGGTAAGATCCGACGAGTACTTACAGGCCCGGGAAGGGAGAGACGGCTCCCCCCGCCAGGTGGAGTTAGGGCACAGTTGCATAGCAACGGCCCGTTCCACAGGGGGTATGCGCGTATAACCCTTAGCCGCCCCGCCATCAAGGGTGGTGAGGGAGGAGGACCCACCGACACGGTTTCGGGCAGTAAAAGGTGCCGTCCATGTGCCAGTGAGCTCTTCATGCACCTCCGGGAAGAAAGGAACTGGGGTGGGGGGCTGAGAACCAGCCCTGGCCACCACGAGAAACCAATCATCCAACCTCGAGGGTTCGGGACACGGTGGAGGATTCCACACGAGCCCAACCCTGTTGGCGGCCCGGGAAAGCATAGCCATCATTTCCGGGTCCGAATCGGGCACAGTTGTCACCCCCGAAGGAGGCAGCTGCGCCGAATCATCATCCCCCGAAATATCAGGCTCACCCTCCGATGCAGCGATCGACATTCTATCATCTTGGGGAGCTCCGAAGGATACGGATGGTACACACCTCTGGGGTGGTCCACCACGTTCCCCCGGCAGCTCTACTGGCTGCGGAGTGCAGGAGGGATGAGGGTTCCTAGGGGGTTGGTTCCCTGAAGGAAGCGCGCTCACCGTGATCTTCAGATCACCAGCACCGCTGCCCCAAGCAACCCTCTGAGGAGGATTGGAACGAGGCAGCGGCACCGGGACTCCGCCCCTTTGCAGGAACTGGAGTCTAGATCGCAACTCCGAGACGGTCATCTTCCCACAATGGGTACATGACTCGTCCACAAACGCTGCCTCAGCATGCTTTAAGCCCAGGCACGTGATACAGCGTTGGTGACCATCCCGCGGTGACAGATAACGACCGCATCCAGAAACACACAAGTAGAACGACATCTTTAAAAAGACGCGAATCTACTTGTGTAAGCTCTTTTAGGGACTGCTCCTTTAAGTGCTGAAGCACGCAGGGGAATGGCCGCTGCAGCACAGACAGGGAAAGTGCAGCCTGTCGTGTGCACTCTCTCCTTGAAGCCGCTCTCTTACCAGCTGTCAAAACAGCCTTTCAGCGCTCAACAGCGCACCGTTTACCAGCCGTGAGAACGGCTCTTCAGGAAATGCTGCACAACGAAGGCAAACAAAACAAAAAAAAAAAAGAGAGAGATCGACCCCGCTGCAGTGCTGTCCGCCTGCACCAACAAAGAGCAGTTTCAAAGGCTCGTTTCTTTTAATTACACACTCCGTAGACACCCAAAAAGGTTCGGCTCCGAAGCGAAAAGCTGAAGATGCAACGCACCTGCTGCTCATTTATACCCGCGCTGCGAGGCGAGCAGCTGATGCATATGATTGCATGCCAATGTGCATTGGCTCGTTGTAGTTACGCTCAAAGTAGATTGGCCTCTCTAGCGAGATTCCTATTCGTCGGTCTGTCCGACGTACGTCGAACGTGACCGACTGAATGGGAACTAAGTATTATTGGGTGTTTTTGCATCATTGTATGACAATGCATTCAGCATGAATCTAGCAATGGACACGCTTTCGTTTTATAAAATTCGTTTTATAAAACACAATCTATGCTCACACACTGTTATTAAATAATGCAACATTGGACTTAACCAACAAAGCTGCACGTCATTTGCATAAAGCAAACATCAATCTGCGACTATAACTTTTCTAGATGACTAGTCAAATATATTAAAAATGAGTAATCCAAACCCTGATACACTGTAGATGCATGTATAGTTTCTATAGATAGAAAATTTAAATGCTACTTTTCTCTGTTGATAGAAGTGGGCAGGGCTACCATACCAGCCTCGCCGGCAGACAGAACAGTGCGGTCAAATGCTTCGGCAGAATATGCCTCATTTTTCATGTTGCCATCCCACTCCTCCACTGTCTTTAAGATGGGTGTCACTATCTGTAACACTTCAGCAGAGCGGTTCAGAGTGCCCTCAGCCACTTCCTGAGTGAACTGCAGACGTTTCGGAGTCCGATCTGACATAGAAACACACAAAAAAGAAACTCATTCGCAAACATGTATTATAACAGAAACATTCAAACATGCACATACATATCTACTGTAAATGCAATACTAGTATAGAAATACAACCCTGGTCAAATGGCATATGGAACTCTGACAAGAGCAGTCTCTGTACTATAGGGCCTAAAGCTTGACTAGAACTCATTGTGAACTTTATGGTCTAATTGAGAATCATGGTTTCCAGTTTAAACCTAGTTGTTTTGTTTGGTTAAAAGCAAATAACTCTCCCCATAGAAAAAATAAAAGAAAAAATTTTGGTTAAATAGTATTTTTGCTTGACACCAGAGTGTTGATGTGTAGAACAGATACTGTCTAGCTTTACTAACTGCAGAAATTATTGATATTGATATTATTTGTTAATTAATTAATAAGACATTAATATTTATTGTGATGTCTTTTTAAAATATACATCATCTCTTAATTAATTATTTTAATTATTAATTATTAAGTCTTTTGAAGTTGTCTTTATAATAAGTAAACTAAATTAAACATTGACTAACAAATGTTTTTAGTTTTACCTACATATACAGGTATCATGGTCAGAATTATTGGCACGCTTGGTAAATATAATAATAATAATAATAATAATAATATTTATTTATATAGTGCCTTTCCAGTGCTCAAAGCTTTACATTACAGTTGCACTTGGAAAGAATAACAGTAAAGCAATAAACAGAAATGACAATCAATAGCAAAGTGGAAAATTAGAATAAAAGCACAATGAAAAACAGGACACAAAATGCAAAAGAAAACATACAAAAAACAACACTGATTTAGGAAATTACTTACAGCTGATAACATTCAGAGAACAGATGGGTTTTGAGTAGTTATTTAAATTCAGAGATATTATTGACACAGCGTAGTTATTGAGGGAGATAATTCCATAATTTTGGTGCAGCAACGCTAAATGATCTACCGCCCATTGAAGCGAGGCGATACCGAGGGATACTGAGAAGGCTGGAATCGGAGGAGCGTAATGTGCGAGGGTGAGTGTAAGGGAGGAGCAATTCACAGAGATACCGGGGAGCCAGGTTGTGCAAAGATCTAAAAGTGAGTAGGAGAATTTTGTATTTAATACGATCTACAGTCGGAAGCCAATGGAGTTTGAACAAAATTGGGATGATGTGGGCAGAATGCTTAGTGTGGGTAAGTATTCTGGCAGCAGAGTTTTGAATACACTGTAGACTGGAGATGGAGCTGACTGGTAAACCAAACCCCCAAGATCCCTGGGGGACACCTTGATTTAAATAGGCTGTAGGGGATCGAAAGTCCAGCACCAAAATGTAGAACTGTCAGAGAGATAAGAAGAAAACCCAGAAAGTGCAGCACCAGAAATAATCTGGAAGGCGAGATATAAGTAGATCATGGGAAACAGTATCAAAGGCGGAGGTAAGGTCAAGTAGCAAAAGTATAGAGAGAGAGCTAGAGTCAGCAGAGACTCAAACACACAAATATGATCAAAGATGGCTGTGAAAATAAATCTGCATTGTTTATCCTTTTGATCTTTCATTCAAAAAAATTGCAAAAATCTAACCTTTCATTTAAGTAAAACAATTGAAAGTGGGGGGAAAATCACATTATAAAATAAATATTTTTCTCCAAAACATGTTGGCCACAATTAATGGCACCCCTAGAAATTCTTATGAGTAAAATACTGTATCTCTGAAGTATATTTCGATTAATATTTACAGTTTTTAGCACACCAGAGTGACTAGGAGCATGAAATTGTCCAGCCATGACTTCTAGTTTCACAGGAGTATAAATATGAGGAAACACAAAGGCCAAATTCCCTTAATCTTCCATCACAATAAGTAAAACTAAAGAATATAGTTCTGATGTGCAGCAAAAGATTGTTGAGCTTCACAAAATAGAAAGTGGCTGCAAGGAAAGAAAGAAAGAAAAACACTTATGAGATTTCCGCGTCCATTTTGAATTCTTTTACTTCAATGAAAGATTAGAATTTTGTGAATTTTTTAATAAGAGATCAAAAGGATTAACAATGCAGATTTATTTTCACAGGCAGAAGAAGTAAATCTCCTAAATCGTTCGGTGTGTGTATGGAACACGACTCACTCCAAAAATTAAGATGATTGACACTGTGGTAACTATAGCAAAGTTCTGGCATTTTGTGTGTTTGGTATCCGCTATTTTTGACAAAAGTCATATTGCAGTGACCAAAGATTTATATTCTACAATTTTATCTAAACTACCGTTTACAGAATTGTTGCCATGTCCACTTATCATAAGCGTTTTTGGGCTTGTTGTTTGATTTGGGATCATAAAGCGATCAAGATTATGGGAATATTAAAGTGGGCAGGTGCGGGTTGCGATATTTTGGTCTTGTTTTCATAATAAATCATTTCAGTTTCTCGTTCTTGTTCGCTGTTTTTCTAGAAATATTTGGCAACACAAATGAGTCGAGGCTCATGTGACAAAAAATGTTTATAAAAAATTTAATTAATTTTAAGTGAAAAGATTATGTTTGTGCTACTTTGATTCATGTGGAACAAGTCACACTTTTTTCAATAATCTTTGTTTACTTTGTACTTTAAATGTAATTTTTTGTCTTTAGGAAAAGGTATACATTTGATTAATATTAAATCAAAATTTGAATCATATAAATATTAAATCATGAAAATAATTTGAGAAATTCTAATTAATTTCGCTGTAATAAAATTAAGTAGGTCCAAACTATCATTGTGGGTCAAAATTTGGCTTTTAATAAGTTGTTTATAATTCCAGGTTTGAAAGTTTTATGGACGTGTCCAGAATCAAGTATAAATGTAGATGACTGTAGCTCTGATAACATTTGTGGATATCAGGTTTTATTGATAACAATTAAAAACCGTCACTGTGCGGAACAGACACCTGTGATCATTCTGGTTATTTCAATAAGCCTACTATGATGATCTTGCAGCTTTTAGGGCATGCCTAAACTGGAAACACTGTCATTTCAAGGAATATAAAACCTTTCCAGATTAGATTTGCTTAGCAGTTCTCTAGAAGGCTGTGAGAGTTGCTGTTATACCAAGGTGCCAACCTTTTGACTCTGACTTATTTATTTCTAAGAAGAGAAGCAATATCAAGTGTAAAGAAGATATAATAAACAGAAAATTATAAATTAAAGAATTTAAAATCAAACTTGGCGGAGCTACAAACAACAAATGCAGAATCGGGACAGGCAAAGATGGTAGTACAACCTAAAAAAAAAAAGTAATTGTACAATTTTTTCTTGCCTTTATGAATTGCACTGATGTCACTGATGATCTTAGCTATTTTTTTAGAGGAGCTATCCATCATCTCATTAGTCTCTTCGATGTATTTCTTATTGTCGAGGACTGTGGATTCAATGTCTGCAAAACAAAATAAAGTGGACTTAGTTTTTTTCCACAAAGTCAGAAAAGTGTGAAAAAGCACTCAATCTGCTTTACCTGCCTGCTGAAAGTACAGGGCTGAGGCCTCTGTGTACACGTTGTCACTCTGAGAGCGCACGAGGTTCAGTTGAGAGTTTAACCCATCAACAGCCTGAGAGAAACATCAGGGGACATGTGAAGCAACCACATAAACCACCATACACAGAAATGCATTAACATTCCAAGGTGTAGAATCTATACAACATTTTTGATGTTTTTGAAAGAAATTGATTCTTCTTTCCACCAAGTATTATAATACCATGATAATATATCATGTATTCCAAACATTTGAATGATAAACATACATAAAACAACACTACCATGATATTTTGTAGACATTTGATAATGCTTTGAAGTACCTTGGAGTACCATGCAAATATCATGATAAATATGGTAATCATTAATCATTCAGTACTGTGGTATTATATCTATATACAGTATATATATATATAATACCATTGTTTTACTATCTGTACTATCTGTAAGATTGTGAGCATTTGGGTTTTCTATATTCTGCAGTGAATTAGAAATAGGAATCAAAGTATTGATATGCATCCTATTGTCTCAAGTAGAGCTGCATATAGCTGATTCAAACTTATTTCATAATAAATTAACTTTATAAGTTATTGAACTGAACTGAATCACTGAACTGAACTGAGCCGCAATGACACTATTGTCTTGCTACAGCTGCTTTACAGCAGAATTTGAACTTGAATTTAGCATCATTACTTCTGTTACCTTATTGTTTATTATTGTGAAGCTGCTTTGAAACAATTTCTGTTGTATATAGCGCTATCAAAAATAAAGGTGACTTGACTTACGTCATGAGTACTGCTGGAGATGTTGAGAGT
This sequence comes from Mylopharyngodon piceus, assembly GCA_039654765.1. NCBI lineage: Eukaryota > Metazoa > Chordata > Actinopteri > Cypriniformes > Xenocyprididae > Mylopharyngodon > Mylopharyngodon piceus. Next base: position 21,329,741 of record CM077456.1, read on the forward strand.
GGTCAGGCCAGTGATGTTAGCGTCATCTATGTTTTTGACTATATTGTCATACACATTAAAGGCGTTCAGGGCTTTCTGCACGTGTCCATTTGCATCGCTTCCTTTCAGATTACTAAAGCAGAGATAAGAGCAGCGATTGTCATGTGAGTGCTGGAAAGTGATGCTCCTATGAGCTTTCGCCATTTTGTGACAGTCATGGATGAGAGTTCATTTCAAATATCACAGAGAAATAACATTGGTCATTTCTGAAACTTACTACTGAAGTTCTTCAGCATGTCTTCGCAGATCGTCAGCATGATCCTCGGCTCTCAGAACTAGTTCTCTGTCTGACTGAGACATTTTCTCTGTTTTTCTCTCCAGTGACACATGAGCTCCATCGATTTCTGCATGCTGTTCTCTCACATTCTATACAAAGAGATTCAATAACATAACAATAAATATACAAGTTCATTGAGGTTTAAAGGGGCCATTGGCAATGAACTGTTATGTTCATTTTATGTTCTTAAACTTCTATATTTCAATTTTGGTATGTCATTGTTTGGTTTGGTTTGAGCTTTTAACACAGATCTTATAACACAGTAATCCATCTTAAAGCATTTGTACATTTTATAAAATATCTTATTTGCAAGACTACAGTAGACTACAGAATATGCAGAAATTAAGTTGATAAAAGAAGATTTACCATGATCATATCTTCCACCTCAAGGACAGTCAGGTTTGCCTCAGAGACAGTTACACCAGCCGTAACAATAGTTTGATTGACACTGTGATAGATGTCTTTTAGACGCTGCTGCTGTGCCTGAGTTAAAGAGAATGAAATATTTCTGACATCAAATCACAATATAAACAAAAATCTTTCACAATTTCAGAAAATTCACTTAAGTTTTACTTATTTGTTATGAAATGTGCTTTTACTGTACATTAGTTTAGCATTGTTCAGAAATTCAGGACATTATACTCATTAGACAACATGTTTGGTATTGCTTAGTCTGGGCAAAATCCCTATCAAGAAAAGGCAGTTCACTCTGCGGTCGTATTTGAAACGCCTCTCAGCAGCTGTTTAAATACTCCAGACTCATGCTAGTTTGTATATGGAAACACATATTCAGACCAATCCTGCTGACATCAATGGCACAATTAATTTACCTCTGAAAAATGACTGACAGCCCAAGTAGCCAATCAAATCGCTGCGATGATAAGGCTTCTCAACATCATGGCAAAAAGTTGTTGTTATAGTACATATAATTCCAATATTAGATATCCAGAGAGGCTAGTGAATAGAATTTCATTTGTTCGTTCCACCAATATTCTCAAAAAAAAATGCAAGCATTGGATCAGCAACTGCAAAAACTTGCAAATTTTGAATGATCGTCCAAAAGCAAAACATTTGTGTTTTCAGGTGTATCTTGCTAGTTCTATATTACCTCTGTGTATATAAGCCATAGTGTTTTCTGTGTTCATTGTCGGGTGTTGTTTTCACACGGCTGGATGTTCTGTTGCTGATGCTTGTTAAATATGAGCAGGTAAATGACGTGATCTGAGCCTGCCTCGCGAAAATATCAAACAGGTTTGAATTTTCAAATTTGATATTAGCGCCATGTGATCTTGTAGTGTGTGCAATGTAACGATAAGGTGGAACTAATCAGCCAATCACAGTGCAGATGTTATAAACAGAAAAATCTTGTAATCACTTGTGTGAATTTCAAGCATAATCTTATGTGAGAAAATGTTTTTTTCACTGTTGGTCGTGACTGCCTCTTGGCCAAATCTCTTGTAGTTTGTGCATCTCATCAGCGTTGTGTTGTGTTGTGTTGTGTTGTGTTGTGTTGTGTTGTGTTGTGTTGTTTGTGCTCTGCTATGACAAGATGACGACAGATGACAAGGAAACTTGTTGTGTAGTGTGAGCACCACAGCAATTCAGGAAGTTTTACAGTCCTGTAGTGTGAGCCGCTCACACTTGCCCATCAGATGCTCCTCCTTAGGCTGCGTCGTCTGCTCCCAAGCTCTTTGCCATGGCTGGGGAGGCCCTCCTTTTATGACGTTGTCTTATTGAAACTTGGGTTGATTTCCCCTTGTAATTTTATTTATACCGTTTTATATTTAGTGTTTCAACATCATAACCTAATACAAAGACTTGTGCTTTCTGTTTTTTTATGATAAACTACATCTGAAGTAATTTACTCCAAAAACAACAGGTACATCAATGAGCGAGTCAATTCGTGATGTCATAGACTCTTAAAAAGCTGTGGGCATGGTCAAGTAATTGCTGTCGTAAGGTCAATTGCCCGACTCACCCACACCAAACGACTGCACTTTCCTCACCCTACCACGACCCTGGTTTTCGCTCCCTGCTCGAACAGCCGTGGCAGGACCCTTCCTTGACACATTCTTTTCCCTCATCTTACCAACCATGTGTACTCTGTATGCTCACCACAGTTGAAGAGACAAAACAATAAACACTGGAGATTGCAACAACAACTGATGCCATTGTTGACGAGCACTTGTGTGAGGAGGTTTAAAGACACTTGCAACGCTAGTTGCACAATGACATATTATTGGTCCTAAATCGTGGAGAGAAATAGTGCTTTACTCAAGCATTTGCGACAAAACTGATGTCTACTTTAAGCTTAATGATTTATATTCTCATAACAAACAGGAAATGTGTAAGTAGGTACCTCTCTCCTCTGTAGTTTGAGCTGGTTGGTCTTATATTTGTCTAGTGTCTGCTGCAGTGTATCTTCAGCTTTGTTGAGGAGATCCTGAGCTTGAAAGAGTCTGAAAGTGAATCGACCCAGCACTTCCCGCATAGGCAACAGGCGCCCCTGCGTAGTCATCAGAGTTTTCTCAAAATGGCGCACACGCCGGAGCACTACAATCAAACATATGAAGGTAGAGGTTGAATGAGAGCACACACACAAACAGAATTCAGTTAGAAACAAACACAAACAAACAATCTCACATTCATGGGCCTCGGAGAACTCATCAGTAGCAAGCGGTTCTTTGGGTGAGAGGTCCAGATTTCTCATCCAGCTTAAGATCCGTTCGGCTTCTGCTAATTTTTGCAACTTTACCTGAGGATCTAACTCCTGATGGACACCGTATAATTCCCAATCCCTGATCATATCTGAAACACACACATACAAATGCATTATGTTCATTGTCTGTAATCAAGGCAAGATAAGAGAGTAGACTTAGAACACAACTGAGCTCAGAATAAGATATAAGAGGCTTCTTAAATTTTATATTTGTTTAAGGAGCAGTCAGTCATTTTTCCTCATTCCTGCCTGCTACCTATCACTCCACTGATCAGGATTGTTTGGGATTGTGCTGTTATTTTGGTGCTGTCAGCCAATCTGTGTTGTCAAGATATCAGGCTTTCAGGCAGCTCCTGAGTGATTAGCCACATTTGTTGCAACTGAGAAATGAACAGGCTCACATTAAATTGGTCGCAATTATTTTATTTTATTTATTTTTTTTTTGCCCTAAAACACTATATTAATATTTCAGTAATTCTGCCCAAGTGCATTTTTTCCCCACAGCATTTTAATCTTGAAATATTATCTCGAAAAAGTATTATTGTATTTAACATTTTCCAACTTTACTTTGAAGTCATGTAAGCGACAATGTTAAGAAATACGGCTTTAATTTTAATTAGTAGCATCTCTGATTTCAGGCAGAATTACTATAATGTGATGGCTTTCCTTAATGTGGTTGAAAATTACTTTTATCATAGAAAAAGATTTTGTTCATATCACACAACTCTAAGTAATTTAATCAGAGCTGCTAGAAAGTCAACACATAATGATTTAAATAAAGCACAGCTTAACAAGACAGTCTGTTGTGTTTTAGCCCAGTTCATTTAAAGGGACAGTTCAACAAAAATGAAAATTTTGTCATCATTTACTCACCCTCAAGTTGTTCCAAAACTGTATGAATTTTGTAAGATATTTTGAAGAATGTCAGTAACCAAACAGTTGATGGGATCCCATTGACTTCCATAAAAAAAAAAAAAATAAATAAAAATTCTCCTTACTATGGAAGTCAATAGGGCCCTTCAACTGATTGATTACCCATATTTTTCAAAATATCTTATTTTGTGGACAACTTCAGTTGATGATGACAGAATTTTCATTTTTGGGTGAACTTTCCCTTTAATTAATTATTTTAATAGTACAGGCTTGCAGGTTCCCAGCAATTCACAATTTAGACTTTTTTTTCCCAATTTCAGCCATTTTTATTTGCAAGCAATTCACAAAGAACTGTTTGCACCCTTTTCAAGCGTTGCCCTCTTGTGCATCTCAGTGGAAGAATGTAATTACATTTTTTTCTTTCTGTTTTTTCAGCTATACTGTATGTTGTTACAGCTATACTGTAAAAGTACATTATTCAAACATTTTACGTCATAAATTTTGCTCATGTTTGGTCATCTCATACAGGAAAGTTGGCAACTTTCAGGGAGGAATCTGTTTCAGTCCAGCAAGTACCACTGAGACTCTTGAGAAGGTTAACAAACAGCTTTATCCAGGTATTATAGAACTGCTTGATATTGGCCAGCACAACATAAATAAAAATACAGATTGCACAATGTCTCATGTTACCTTCTATGAGAACATTGAGTGATGAGAGGTTAGCAATAAGTGTATTTCCTAACATGGAGCTGTCAAGTGTCTCTTGATCCACCCGCTGTCCCAATGACTGCACTTCTTCCTCCTGACAAAATAAAACAAACACCACCTCAGTTTCACCAGGAAGAACATGAGAAAGCACCTGTTTACCCTAATGAAAACAATGAAGGAAAGAGGGGGAGACGTATAGAATGAACAAAAAGGATGTAAACTTGTCAGGATTTAAGCAAATAAAGAAATCTATTCAGAATTTTTTGTTGTCTTTCCTCGTGTTTTAAATGGCATTGCCATAGAAACAAATAATTTCCTACTTGAACAGCTCAGCTTGTCATCTTGCAATTATAGTAATTACAGCATGATGTGAACACAGAACAAAAAGAATGTAAAAATGTGGAGTAAGACAAAGATTGCGCAACGTTGCTGAAATGCATTTGAAAAAAAAACAGAAATATTATATTCATAAGAAATTTGGTCACAAGATGACAGATTGAATATAAAGATGCAGGTAAAGGTGAAGGGTGTAATTAAGCAACTTTACCCAACTGGGCCGCACTGGTACATTGATAAAAATCATGCTGTTCTATACTGATTGACATGATTATGGATTGATTTTCTATTGTGTTGCTGCAAAATCAGGATTAGATTGACATGTGATCAATCCTGAGTTGCCATGTCACTAAAGCCATTCTTTTATCAGCACAGTCCTAAATACTGATAGCCAAAATTTGTTATGATTCGTGTTATGATGGACATGCCACCTGTAAAATTACTCACCATTCTCAAAACCATTCAGTCCAATGGTGGACAAACACTAATTTTCTGGAAGTTGAAATACTGTCTCCTATGCCAACTTCATATGCAGAGACTAAGTAAGTGTAAAGTTAGTTTGTGACTTTGTGATACTATCAAAACTGTGGCACTATAAAAACCATAATTGCTCTGTTTATTCGAACATCCCAACTAGAGACCTATACCAAAAAATTTAGTTTTGGTTTAGGTTAGCCAAACCTGGATTTTCGGTACCACAAACGTGGAAAGGATTTTACCCATATCAATCTCCAGAGTATCACCACTGCATGGCTAACCTGTATGTAGTGCCTGTCCTTGTGCCTTTGTCTTGTATGTGGACTTTTAGTTTATAGTTTTGCTCACATGACACACTTCACTTTTAAGCAATATTTAAATACATGAAATCAGTAAGGACTGGAATGAGTGACACCTCTCCTGCGAGCAGTTCCATGTCAGTAAGCTGTTTTTGTGTTTCTTCCTCCAGGTGCCCCGTATCTGCTCTCATCACTGCATACTTATTTCTCCAACCTAAAAACTGAGCCTGTTATAACACAGTGACAGCAACATACACTCGTTTAAACACCACATCCTCTGGGCATACGTTTCTCTAAGCAATGTGCAGTTTGAGTGTTGTTACCTGTAGTCTGTGTGCAGTGTAGTTGTAGTACTTTAATCTGTCATTGGCAGCAGCTCCTGTAGAAATGTTCAGCACGCTATTCCTCACTTGGTCCAGAGTTTTGTTGGACTGACGAATATCTCCGATCAGATTCCAAATACATGCATCACAGTCTGGGAGGTGGTAAGGGTTATAATTCATATTGGGTTATCGTATTTTTTTATATTTATAAGATTTTCTGAACAATTGTCAGTTTTTAATTTTATCTAGATTTTTACTTGCTTTAAAGAAAATCTGAATTTGTGTAAGTTTTGGGGCCCCACACTGGGCTCACTGGCCAAGTCAAAAGAGGCCATTCCTAAGTCTATGATGTTTTGGTCACTCTGGAAAATAATCATGTTTTTCAAATACTGTATATATATATATATATATATATACATACATATATATATATATATATATATATACATACATACATATATATATATATATATATATATATATATATATATATACATACATACATATATATATATATATATATATATATATATTTATATTTATACAGTATTTGTTTTCTCTTATGTCTCTTATGTCATTGAACTCACTGATATTACACTCGCTGATTTGCGAGGCCTCGGGAAGACACTCTCCTGTGTGCATGTCACAATTCTCCTCTGGACAATCACATTCTGAGGAAGACACACACACAGTACACATTTAGTCTATTATACTTTAAAACACAAAAGAGCACACATCCTAAGAAACTACATAACCCTGATCACAAACAAAAGGCCTTTTCTTACTTAAAACAGTTAAAGCTGTGATGAAATGGATAGCGACAGATCTTCCATATTATGAAGTAAGGTTTCTTAACCCCGGGTAAAATGTGGTGCTAACCCCCATTCTAAAAAGTGTGAAATATTCCTTTACTCAAGGTTAAAGGTGCGGTAAGTAGAATTTGAAAAACACTGTTTGGAAGTTAGTCGGGCCCAGAGCCGTTAAATATGTTTTTCAACGACTCTGGTCGGGCCGACAGCAACAACAAACGTGTAACCAATCAGCATTAGGGGGCGTAGCTATAACGGTCGAGGAGACAGAATGAGCAAGAGGGAGATTTGAAAGAAAAAAAAACTGCAGAAACAGAGATGATGAGACAATACAAAAGAGCTCAAAAGAATATCACTGGAATGAAGGGTTATGACTGGGCAAGATCTTTAGGACCCGCGTTAATATTAGAAAAGCTTTCCAGTGCTGGAGAAAGCTAAGCGGGAAGGCCTGAAAACAGATGCAGAGGCTGCTTTCATTCTGCTTCACATGTGAGTAATGCTGGGTTTTGATTGTCTGGAGCTGCTGTGCTGTTGGCACTAACAACGAACTCTTGTTTGTATTTAACCTCTTGTGTACTGTACTGTTCATTTTTTTTTTTTTTTTTTTTGTGCTTCCTTGTCGTTCATTCATCATCTGCGCTTTATTTTTCGTGAAGCATTTTGTTGTGCGTCAGCTGTGATAAACAGATATCCACTCGCATTGCGTGTGTAACAGTGACCAGATAGTGAGAGGTGTGCAGGTAACCACTGCACACTGACGACCGCTAGAGAATGCGGTGTTTAGCGTCATTGTTAGTGCACTCGCCTCACATGCTAACAGCAACCGGGCCGGAGTTTGAGACCGACTCGGAGCAGGGTGGTTAGGATTGGAGAGTGAGTTTTGGAGGCGGAGCAATGAAGAGAGGGGTGGGTTTGTTTGGGTCGATTTCAAATATCAACAGTGTCCAACAGCGTTTTTCAAAATCTACTTACCGCACCTTTAAAGTTAAGGTTATATACTGCACTACACATCCTAAAGTATACTACACAACTGGGTCAGCATGTTACAAATTGATTTACACTCTTAATTCAAAGAAAGAGACACAAACTAAAACATTATGGCTTGGTTTCACAGAGAGGGTTTAGATTAAGTCAGGTTTAGACCTTAGTTCAATTAGTGCATTTAAGTAGCTTTTATAAATGTGCCTTAAAAAACATTACTGGTGTGCATCTTGAGACAAAACAATGGCACTGACATATTTTAAGATACATCAGTGCAAGTTGTTTTTGGTTAAAACAGCTCAAACATGCATTTTAGTCTGGGACTAGGCTTATGCCTTGTCTGTGAAACCGGAGGTATATATACAGTTTTGTAGACACACCAGCGGTCACTAATACAATCTAAGCAGCTGGGGTTAAACTGGAACATTTTCCCAAAAGACAATTATTACTGAAAAGCCATTCAGAGACTGTATTTACTAGAAATACACTTCAGCAAAGATGCTTTAATTTCTCTCTCACACTTTGACACATTGTTTCAACACACCGACACAAACTCAAAACTTCCATGGCCACAACTGGGGCTGGTATGTTAAGATGGAGGTGATGATGTCATAGGAAATAATGTAAATCCCCGTTCTTGTGTGCAGGTGGCCAAGTGGCTGTGTGGGTGTGCAGATCCCTTGACGAAATCATGACTGACGGGTTGTGAGAACAGCTGTTCAACTGTTCTGCTCAGGACAAGGGCCATGAATACTGACCTTTTGCATTCTCCCACCAGATTCACAGGCCAGATGGAAGAGGTATTGCAGTCAAGAGGAAAACAGCCATGACAGTACTGTTTAAATGAATTAAAACTGTTGCTAAGTGAAGATTTTATTACTGATTGTTGGCTGTTGGCTACTTTCATTATAGGGGTTTTGGTATGGTTCTTTTGAAGTCAGAGTTTGGTTTGATGAGTCTTTTTAAACCATGAAATATGGCTTTTAAAATAAGTATGTACCCTAGTGTCAGCCAAATATATGTAATTTATATAGAATAACAACAATCTTATATATAGAATAGAATAGAATAGAATATCAACAATCAACAATCTTGTTCATATTGTATTGATAATGTGATGCATGCTAGTAATGGAACAGAATAATTGATACACTTCTCTCAGTATGCACTGCCCTATATGAAAGAATTTTTGCAAGGGTTGCAATTTTTGCAAAAGAGAATAGGTACTGAAATTGGCTGAACCTTATCCAGTCGTGAATAAAGGCATATGCAGTGAAACAGACTCACTCTTGCAGCCGGATGGGCTGTAATCCCAGAATCCTGGCAGGCAGCGCTCGCAGTACCGGCCTCCAGCCCCTGAGTGGCACTGGCAGCTGTGTGTAAGAGGGTGGCAGGTGGCACGGAGGGCAGCAGAGGCACATTCACACCGACGGCAACCCATACAGCTGCTAAATCCAGAATAACCCTCCTACACATAAAAAATTAGAAGATTCTCAAGATTCACATGCTCAGTGTGCATGTGTGTGCATTTAAGTATATTTGCATTTTAAGAAATAGAGATTGAATATGGAGTTTCTGGGCCAATACAAAAATAATCAACCACTTTTTAAGGCAGATACCGATAACCAGTAATTTCACTTTTGCGCTTTAACCCTTTCAACTGGCAGTGTTAGCTAATTAAGCAAAAAAACAGACACTTGAAGCATAGTCTTTCCAGTGTATATATTCCAAAATCATATCTATTACGAAAAACATACTGATTTGATATGTATCATATATCATTCAAAAAGTCTCAAACAGAATAAAGCAAGCATATTTGTTTCACTTGCAAACTATAGTATCTGTTTCAATTAATCACACATAACAACTGTAGACCTTGAATTAATCTTTACAGAGTGACAAAAAACTTTTTTTTTTAATAAGTTAAATGAATATATGGATATATATAAGGTGACGACTCATATTTCCTTGAATGTGTCGTGAATGTCCTTACCTCACACCTGTCACATAGGTGACCTGTGACCCCGGGCTTACAGTGACACACACCTGTCCTGTCATCACATGATGCAGTACCACACTTATCACACTGACACTCTGAAACACAGAGAAAGAGAGAGAGAGAGAGAGAGAGAGAGAGAGAGAGAGATACTCATCATAACAACCCTCTATTTGATGGCTGCTCTGTTAAGTCTTCGTCGTCACTTAGGAACCTGGGTGTGCTCTTTGATACCAATCTTTCATTTGAAGGCCATGTTTCTAGCATCTGTAAAACTGCATTCTTCCATCTTAAAAATATATCTAAACTACGACATATGCTCTCAATGAAAAATGCAGAACAGTTAGTTCATGCGTTCATGACCTCAAGGCTAGATTACTGTAACGCTCTACTGGGTGGTTGTTCTGCTCGCCTGATAAATAAACTACAGCTCGTACAAAATGCAGCAGCTAGAGTTCTTACTAGAACTAGGAAGTATGACCATATTAGCCCAGTTCTGTCAACACTGCATTGGCTTCCTGTTAAACATCGTATAGATTTTAAAATCTTGCTAATTACTTACAAAGCACTAAATGGTTTAGCTCCCCAGTACCTGAGCGAGCTCCTAATTCATTATAGTCCTTCACGTCTATTGCGATCTCAGAATTCAGGCCAGCTGATAATACCTAGAATATCAAAATCAACCACAGGCGGTAGATCCTTCTCCTATTTGGCACCTAAACTCTGGAACAATCTTCCTAGCATTGTTCGGGAAGCAGACACACTCTGTCAGTTTAAATCTAGACTAAAAACACATTTCTTTAACCTGGCATACACATAACACATTACCAATTTATATTTTCAAATCCGTTAAAGGATTATTAGGCTGCATAAATTAGGTCAGCCGGAACCGGGAACACTTCCTATAACACATGATGTACTCGTTACATCAGAAGAAGAATGGCATCTACGCTAATATTAGTCTTTCTGGTTATCCCGAGGTTCACCGTAGTCAACCGGATCCGGGCCGTATCCAGGTGAGACCAAGGACCTGCGCCTTGACACGACCACAACGCAGCCCTGAAGTATCAGCAGAGATTGAGTCAACTAGATCATCCACTGTGAGGGCCTCATCGACACGACAGCCACGACACAGTTCCTCAACAACCGTCCATACCGGCGTGATGAATACGATCCTCAACTGGATTGAACTGGAATAAATTCTTTGAATGTTGCGATCCTGTCGGACTTATGATAGCTACCTGAATCGTAACAAAGCACTGTTGGCCAGAGGAGAACTGGCCCCCCCGACTAAGCCTGGTTTCTCCCAAGGTTTTTTTCTCCATTTAAACACCTATTTGCCACTTGTCTGCCACCTGATGTCACCTGATGGAGTTTGGGTTCCTTGCCGCTGTCGCCTTTGGCTTGCTTAGTTGGGGACACTTGACATTTGACTTGACATTTGATATTCAACAGTGCTTTGATCTGCCTACACTATTCTTTAAGAGCTGCTGTGCAGCCAAATAATGTACCAGTTATCAATGTAAAGCTGCTTTGACACAATCTACATTGTAAAAAGCGCAATATAAATAAAGGTGACTTGACTTGACTTGACTCTAAACAAGGAAAACTGAAATGCAGATGCAACATTCATGTAATATAGGAAACATTATTAAGAACAATCTAACTGACAATATTGAATAAACCATTGACGTTAGTTTGGACGCAACTATATATGTCCGATGGCTGGAGAGGTTGGAGAAACTTGTTGGAAATAATTATTTTTGATATCCTGTTTAATTCAGCTAGAAAGGAATAAATTACACAAATCTATAAAGTCTTACCACTATGGATTAAGAACTGCTAGAACTACAATCTCCACAATACTCCATATACTGTATGATGACCAGACATCCCCATTTACATAGGACAGTACTGGTTTGACAGGGTCTTTCAGCAATTCAGCTTGCAATGCATCTGGTTGCCAAAAGCATTATATGCTTGCTGCTGCACCTTGTTGCACTTAGTGCACTGCATGAACTAAGATGACAAAACAGATACACTGAAAAAAAAGAAAAAAAAAAAGCCAGTGAAATTTAGGGTTAAAAAAGGCAGCTGTGGTTACCTTTATAATAAACTGAAAACCACCTAAAAACATAGGTGGTAAAGAGAAAGCCACATGATAAATCAAAGTTCATCAGAAGTATACTGTAGCTTTTCCATAAGCTGAGCTAAATGATAATATAGGTGCATGGTGTCATTCACACAAATTCAAAACACCATCATCTTAACACACAACAACAAACATTAATTTAACAACATAATATGTAACATAAAACCCTAACCCTCAAAGGTGAATGTGATTTCCAACATCTTTGTTGATCCTGGAACAAAATTACAATCAGCCAATCAGATCTGATGGACAAGTTTACAGTTTATGTCAAGTTTAGGCTTACATCCAGGGTTAGGTGCTTAAATGTCAGTGTTATTCACCTATCATTTCTCCTCTGATTTTGGAAAGGTTAAGGTGAAACAGTTATTTTGGGAAAGTATCAAATGTAGGCTATCACACGGAATTCTGGAAAGTTTACAGTTTACAGTTTTTACAGTACAACTGTCAGTTTACAGTTTTTTACTGTAAAATTACATTAAATATCCCATTAGATCTATTACAGTTTTTCACTGTATAGAGTAAGGGAATTTACCATTAACCAATTAACAGGTTTTACTAAAGCATTTTGACAGTCTTTTACCTTTAAAATTAAGATTTTTTTTTATAGTGTAGTTTGTTATTCATAAGAAATGCTCAAACAAAAATGTATTGCTAGCATCTGAAAGATGTTGCAGGAGCTTTGGCTGGATGCGGTGCAGTTCCATTAGTACATAAAAAAACTTGAAAGCTTTTGTTTGATAAAGGAGAAGACAAACTGCTGAGCCAAACTGCTGAGCCATTCCCTTAACGAATGGCTGGAAAATAATTTGGACCTACTCTTTAAAGTCTCCTTGAAGATAAGAGGATAAGCTTGATAAGAGCAGTTTTCAATGTTTTCACATATTGAAACATGCAGTCAGGGTGAAACATATCAAAGAGCTTGTCTTTTTTTAAAAAAGTAGATAAAACCTTTTGTTTAAATCACAGCCTGGCAAAGCTACACATTTGTTAATGCTAACTATCCCAGCTGGACTTGAATGCTAATATTATAGGTTCTAAGTTTAATATTATAGGTTCTAAGTTTACTTACTATTAACGTTCAGCAGTTACACATGTGTACATAGAAACTAAATATAATACAATCTAACTGCCGAGTAATTTTGACTCCTAAGCCACCATATGTCGAGTAATGGGAGTAATCAAATATATTTTGCCATAAAGTTTACAATTTTAGAAATTGAGATATGTATTTGGTCTCTTGTCTGCATATTACCAGATAACTTTTTACATGGTCAGCAATATATTTTACCATTGCTGGCACCTACCTCGACAGTCCTTAGCACTGATGGCATCACCATAGAAACCTGGAGCACATCTTTCACAGCTGTCACCAGTGGTGTTAGCCCAGCAGTTCAGGCACTGGCCCGTCATATTATTGCACTCATTGAAGATAAGGTTCGGGTCTGAGTTGCCATTACAATCACACTTTTTGCAGGAATTGCCCACCTCCATGGGATTGCCATAATAACCAGGAGCACATCTTGGTGGTGAGAGAAGTAAAATTTAATTAGGTAGTAAAATACAAAAATCCAACTCAAAAACTGTATATATCATGCCATTTGTGGGGTAAAGAACCAACCTCTCGCAGTAGTGTCCAGCATATCCCTCCTGGCACACACATCTCAGAAAATTACCCCTCTTATCACAGTGAGCTGCAAAGCTGAGAAGAAACAACAAAAAAAAAAAACAAGACTCACCCTACAGGACACTATTACAGGATTTCCACACCTTATGAACAACTCAGCACTCACAAAGAGCAATATCAGTAAATTCATTATTGAAAATTCCATGGGCCTCATTTATCAATCTAACGTAGCAACAAGCGCAGATCTGAGCACAGAAATCATCTTACAACAAGGTTCACGTGTGATTCATGAAACATTCCTATGCTGCCAATCCCATTGTACGAATGATCGTCCGTTGATAAAACAATCGTCATTTAGATATAACACCGCTAAAAATTCATGGTTTAGAAGCCTCGCCCCTAGAGTTTACGACATAGAGAAACGTGACTTGGCCAAGAAGAGGAAGTAATCTCATGAAAGAGAAATTGATCTTACTCCAAAAACACCCATTTAACTCGTAATTGCAAACAATTACATTAATTTATATGTATATTAAATACTGGTAAATAAAACTAAACATTTACAAACATAAACACTATAGTTTAGGCTATTTTCCCCTCACTCCACAACAAATACTTTAAATTTAATGGTATTCAGACAACAGTGTTCTCTTGGCACTCGTGCACACTGTCTTCACATGGACGAGTGCTTCAATCTAGGCTATTGCTTAACACTGTTGTGGAGACTAATCGTTCCGGTGAAATCACAAAACAAAATGCACACAAACGTGTCCCTGCTCTTGATATACAATCACTGATGAACACCTTTTAATTAGGAAAAAAAATAAAATAAACTATACGAGGGGGATTAGAACTCAGAACCTCTGGCACACTTAACAAAAATTCTACCACCAGGGGAGGTTAATATGTGGAGAATACATCACATGGACTTACCTCCCGGGAAGTACCACATGTGGAAAGAAGTCCCTGCGGTAGGTCCTAACTAAGAAGTGAGGAACTAATACAAATGCAGCGACTAGTAGCAGACCCTGTTGAAAAAACCAGCATATCCTGGTTAGGTATGTTTTGAAGCATGGCAGCTGGTTTGAGCTGGTTTATGCTGGTCCTTAGTTGGTCATGAGCTGGTTTAATCTGGTCCTTAGTTGGTCATGAGCTGGTTTAAGCTGGTCCTGAGCTGAAGCTAGTTTCTTAGGACCAGCTTAGGACCAGCACTTGACCACCTTAAACCAGCTCATGACCAGCTAAGGACCAGATTAAACCAGCTCATGACCAACTAAGGACCAGCATAAACCAGCTCAAACCAGCTGCCATGCTTCAAAACATACCTAACCAGCATATGCTGGTTTTTTCAACAGGGGAGACAGAGCCCTGCCTTTTACCTTCATGGAAGCCGTATCATGGACAATACATCAAAATGGATTACCGTCAAGGAATCACTACATTTGGAGCACCTAGCTCCAGTATACTGGCTGACCTGAAAGTCCTCCACCAAATTCGACTGCCGCAGAGTGCTAATAGTAAGATACGTCCAGGGTTCGCCAATCTGGGGAACTCATATGCCAAGATGCTTTTAACTGGATAATAAGGACTCAAGTTATCTTAAAAATAAGAGCAAGAACAGTTTCTTCCTTTTTTTTTTCTTTTGTCCATATTGCTGTTATGGTTTTTGTCTGCATGATTTAGGTGTAAATGTCTGAGGTCAAGTCTGGACTCACTTGTTAGACTCCAATGATAGCGGGCAGGCACATGGTCTACACATGAAGGTGCCATCAGGAAGAAACACAGGTAAAAATCCATCTACACAGTGCTCGCAGAAATCTCCAACAGTGTGATCTTGACATTCCTGTAACACAGGATGCAGAAAATAAGTGAGGTGCATTTTAACAATAAAAGGTCTAAACCCAAAGGCTGGTTACATTGCCAATGTTACAGAAATGTTAATCTCTATCAACACCATATGTGCACACCATAAGTTACCACATAGAAGAATTTCAGTTTTGTGTAGCTTGTGTTTTTGTTAAGGTACTTACATTAATTAAATAATTAAAAATGTTTACAATTTAAAGAGTTTTAAAATGAATACTTACAATGCATATCCCAGTGATATCCTCACAGCTTTCAGCATGGCCTTTACAGTTACAGGGGAGACAGGTTTCCTGTTCACTCAGGAAGAATCCTCGAGCACATACCTGCAATGAAGTCATGGCCAAACATGAACTATCAATAGTCATGATATGAGGGTGTTCCTTCGACTACAGTCACTTCATGTTTGAGGTATTTATTTTTATTAAAGCTAACATATTTAAACTTTTTTTCTATTTTGTTATATGACGGTCATTTTAAAATTGTCTTGTAAACTTTTTTTTTTACCATGTCAGGGCTGTACAGTGGGACATTTAGCTGTCACACGTGGTACGAAAAAAAAAGGTCTGTAAATTTACCACAGTAGCACGCATGCGATACAGTTCTCTTTCAAACATTCGCTCGGTATTTCACTATGGGAAACTATGTGACCGATCCTGGAAGCACCAATTACACCACATTTGTCAGTTGGCAGACCAATCATGACTAGGGTGACCACCCGTCCCGCTTTTTGCAAGACAGTCCCGAAATTGGGAGCTTTGTCCCGCGTCCCGTAAGACGTAACTAGTGTCCCGCATTTCAGTTATGTCTATATTATTGTTTTTTTTTTTCATTCCTGAAATTACAATACCACAGTGAGAAATATAATAAAAACTGTCACTAGCATTTAAAAATCTATTTGTGCAGCTGCCATGTTCGAGCTGTGAAAATAACCAACAAACGCAGAAGAGAGAGGTTTTCCCGCTGATGACAACTGAGTGGACAGCTCAAAGGAATAAGTATGGGCCTCATCAAAGTCGGTAAACACAACTACACCAGCAAGGATTTCATCTCACATACTGGATAAGAACCTCAAAGCTGCCCAAACTGATGATTTAAAGCATGTATTCATCCATCCTGATGTCAAATATTTCCAACGAACATGCGCCGATCCCGTGGATGCTCGAGCGGCATCCACGGAAATGGTCGCGCACTTAGGGAAAAACATGAGATTTTCTCCATTCATTTTAACCAATAAAA
The DNA here is from genome assembly GCA_039654765.1 of Mylopharyngodon piceus. Classification (NCBI taxonomy): domain Eukaryota; kingdom Metazoa; phylum Chordata; class Actinopteri; order Cypriniformes; family Xenocyprididae; genus Mylopharyngodon; species Mylopharyngodon piceus. The sequence goes on from CM077456.1 coordinate 21,346,456, forward strand.
AAATTGATTGCAACTTTCAGACACGACTTTTTTTCTCATGTTAATACTTCATTTAAGGCGGTTTCTATGGCGTTGTTAAAATAACAAATGTCGAGAGCGCATCAAATGCGGGAGCAGGAATCTCTCAGCTCACAGGCGGATTCCCTTCTCACACAAAACTGGACGCGCGCTCTCTCTCTCGCTCAGATATTACATGTGCGTGCTCAAACTTTGTCCTCCTGCATGTGCACTCGTGAATCTAGAATTGTCCTCTCTCCAGAATTTAATGTTGCCAGAAGCGCAACATTATAGTGTGGGCACCCATCGGCAGAAACATTTTTTGCCATGTTTGCCATGTTGCCAGTTTGCCAACGAATGTAAATCAATATTTACATAGCATAATAGTAAATTATTCTGTCTCACACATGTCCCGCATTGTCCCGCAAAATCACATCTACTGTCCTGCAACAGATCAATAGCCAGGTGGTCACCCTAATCACGACAGTGATGCGGGAGTCCTGCCTCTCTAAATATATACTGCTGCCGGTGGTCCCTACTTTATTCTCGTTCTCTTCCCCGTGAAGATCCTTTTGGGAAGCTATCCTCAGCAGACCCTTGCAGGGAGTGGTCGCTAAACAGTTCACTTGACGAGCCGGTGTTTTTAGGTACGTCTCATTTTCAACTGTATATGTTGCCGCAATTTCTGCATGTCATGTGGGGATTGACAGAAATACTACAGGTCAACACCTGCTTGTATGCAGGTTTATGAGAGGTGCACAGTATCTGCACTATTCCTGAATGCTGCCCACACTGCTCTCTTTTCCCATTAAGGGTATTAGAGTGTAGAATGCGAGTCGCGGCCACGAAGAAAGAGGATCCAAGGTTTTCTGCGCCACCCACGGAGAAAGACGAGGCTGCTCAGCGGACCCAGTATAGCTGAGGAGAGTTAATGGATGAAATCTCTCCCGAACTTCCCCCTCTCTTTGAATCAAAACCCTTGGCGGGGGATAAAGAGGAGGAAGAAGATGATGAGACAATTGCTCGTCTTTGGAGATTTGGAGGAAGATGAAGAGGATGCAATTCTCCCTCTTAATCTCTCTTCCAGGCCTAGCAGTGTGACAGGTGAGTCTCCCTCCCCCATACAGGGAGACTTAGACCTTATTGAAATGTGTAGAAGAGCAGCTGCTAAACTCTCTCTATCAACTGGCCATCACAACAGGAAGGCCAGGGCACAGAGAGGGATTTATATGATGGGAAGAGGCTCCCGTCACGTACTTCCCCTGACAAGCAGCTGATTCCAGCCGTCCCAGCATGCATGGCAGAGATGCGCCGTTTTTGGGACAAGCCTTTCTCTCATAGAGGGCCTGTTAAAGGTTTCTTTAGGCTCGATGGACTTAACATGGAGGAAGTGGGGATGTCTATCTCCAGGGCTGATGTCCATAATGGGGTTATCATCTGCAGTTTTCTGTAAAACCACCACTTTTCAACAGTGGGGAGATTTTCCACCCAGCCCCAGACAAAGTGGCTCTTTGGGCCTGGCCCATGAGAGGTTAAACTTGAGTGTTACGGGTTTGCCTGTGAGGGTGATTGAGCGATGGTGCACTAAAGGACACATCGTCCCTTTTCTCTGTTCTGTCATGGATATATGATGTTTTCTGCAGGAACTTTTGGATAAGGGCAGAGCATTTTCAACTGTTAAGGTTTATCTTGCCGCAATTTCTGCATGTCATGTGGGGATTGACAGAAATACTACAGGTCAACACCTGCTTGTATGCAGGTTTATGAGAGGTGCACGGCGTTTGCACAGGGTTTCAAAGCCACTGATTCTGCCATGGGATCTGTCTGTGGTCCTTAACATCTCAGTCCTCTTTTGAGCCTATAGAGAGTTGAATTGAATTAAAGCTCCTTTTGCTAAAGGCTGCTTTATTATTGGCTCTTTCGACCGTGAAACGGGTTAGTGAACTTCACGCTTTATTGGTTCATAACTCTTTATGCAGTTCGCTATGGATTACTTGAGAATAACTCTTAAAACTAATCCAGCGTTTGTGCCCAAAGTAAGCGAATCAGCTCTCGCCTGTAAACAGGTGGATTTACTGGCTTTCCATTTGCAGCCTTTTTCCTCATCAGAGGATGAGAGGCCTCATTGCCTGTGCCTTGTCCATGCATTTTGTCACTATGTAGACAGAACAAATGCACTAAGGAACAGTAATTAGTTATTTGTTTCACGGGCTGATTCTCATTTCACGTCAGCGCCTGTCCCACTGGGTAGTAGAAGCTATTATAGTAGGTTATTATAATAGCATGGGTCTCTGTCGGGGCTGAGGGCTTATTCTACCAGAGGTATGGCCGCCTCATGGGCACTATTTAAGGGCATTTTAGTTCAGGAGATTTATGCAGCAGCAAGTTGGGCATCACCTCACACATTTGTCAGATTTTGTAGACTGGATGTCACTGAGCCATTGCTGGCTCATTCAATAAGTCTGTAAAAAAAAAAAAAAAAAAAAAACTCGTTTGTGAGGAGTTTTTGCTTTTTGTTCACATATACACATACACAGTTCTCCTTCATTCTCTACCTGTTTGTTTCTATGGCTACTGATTTAATTAGAGTCCTTGGTTCAGGTGTGTCTAGTTAGTTTCTCCCTTCATGTTCAGTGTATTTAAGTCCTGTGTTTTGTCCTGTCTATTTGTCTGTCGTTTTTGCTATTTTCTGGTTGTTCGGTTTTTGTTTTTGGTATTCTTGAGAAACCTGAGCATTTGTGTTAGTTTGATGTGGTTATCAATAAAGACTGCTGCACTAAGTTCCAGTTTCATTTCTGTTGCAACCAGACTGTGACACATACATTACGAAATATGGGATAAAACATTTGGTGCTGAGATTTGAAGCTTGAAGCATGAGCATTCGCATTCCTTTTATATGAATTATTTATGCTTTTTTGGGGTGGTTTGGCTCTAATTCTTGGAGCCATATTACAAAAAAATATTAAGTCCTAACCCTAGAATCGTGTCTTACCTGTTTATTAACTGATTTCAGTTAGGATCTATAGGAAAATATTTTATTGAACTTGTCCAAATTTAAGACAGAATGGATGAAGTAACTGTTTTAAAACCAATGCTTGGTGACGGCACTTCTGGGTTCTCCCAGACACAGCTGTTTTACATTAGTGCAATATTCATTTGGGATTCATTTTTCCATTATGATCAGTGAATCAGCACAAATTTATAGTGCCCCAAATCCAAGAGTCGCTAAAGGATACATGCCAAATTTCAAATTTCATACTGGGGCTACTCTCTCTCTCTCTCTCTCTCTCTCTCTCTCTCTCTCTCTCTCTCTCGGATCCACCAGCTGGAGTGCCCATGATTTCCACTAGAGGGCACTCCTCCTGTCTCCTTGGCTTTACCATCATGACCTACACTTCCCATAACCCATTGCCTGGACTCATTATTGTTTGATCTCTTCCACCTGTGTGTCATTACCCTTGTTAACTCTGTCTATAGCTGTGTCTCATTTCGAAGGCTGCGTCCTCCGGAGGTCGTATTCGAAGGTTGCATACGTCATTGAGGCTGTATCATTTCAGAAAAGTAAGTAGGACACTCTGAATGCGACCTTCGACTGTGCCCTTCTTTCACAGGAATTCGGAGGATGCATGAGGTGTATCCTTCGCTGCTGCAGATAGCCCACAATTCTTTGCGTCGCTGTTAACAACCGTCATTTATTTAAAAAAAATGGCGGCATCGGCAGATGTACATACAAGCAAACGTGTTTAAATGTAAGTAGTTTCAAGCTTGTTTTTGTTTTAAACTTTGTTCTTCTTAATATCCTCCTCCTTTGTCTCTGTAACAGATATCTGTTGTACATATGCCAGCTCCTCAAGCATTAACCAAAATAAAACAAGTAAATACATTTTCTTTTCAAATTACTTTACAAATTTATAAATAATTTTCATTCATTTGCTGAGAGCGCAATGACACTGCAGTGAACGCACTGGCATAGCAACGTGATACTTCCTGTTTCCTTTCCTGCCTGTGTGTCCTACAAAGGACGTCTCATTTAATCCTGGTTAAGGACAGTCCGTATATGCCGCATCCTTCACAGGATGCGTCCTCTGGAGGATGCAGCCTTCGAAATTAAATGAAATGAGACACAGCTTATATATACCTGCCCTGCATCCTAATGTGCATACTATCCACCCTAAATGGTACTGAATATTACTAATGTCACATACTATTTAGGATGGATAGTATGCACATTGAGATGCAGGCCTGGTTTATTTAGTCATTCTCTGTGAAGTCTTGCCTAGTGTCACACTGCAGTTCTGAGCATTCTCCTGCAGTGTTGCCAATTTAGGGATTTTGTCACTAGATTTAGTGACTTCCCCACCCCTTTTGAGACTTTTTTTCAAAAGTTTAGGGACAAATCTAGCAACTTCTTGGACAAACCTTATCTAGATTCTTATTTTGCCCACTGATCTCTATTCATATTTATATAGATCAATGAATTTGCCATTATGATGTCATCTAGTGACATTTAGCTACCAGTTTTAGCTACTTTAATTGAAAGCAGTTGGCAACCCTGTTCTCCTGGTTTCATGTATCTTGGTTTTTTAATCTTCTGCTGGTTATTCTTGGATTTCTCAATTTTTGCCTGTGTCCCGTTGACCGTGTTTTATGTTTGGTATCCGTTTGCTTGTGTGCTTGACCTATTGCCTGCATGAATTATGATTCTGGATTACCCTAATAAACTACTGCATTTGGATCCTCAACCTTTGCGTCTCTGAGCAGTATGTGACAATTAGAGCCCCTATGACTGAGTTTAGGAAGTATTCGGAATAAGTAGGAAAGGTCATGTGAGAGTGCCTCTGCCGTGCTAAGATTGGCATGAAAATTAACATAAAGTTACTCAAAAAGATGCTCTGTGAGCAACATTTCCATAAACATATTTGATGTCTGATCCAAAAATAAGGTCACTGACCATAGAATATTTGTCAATACATCATAAGTTAATAAATAAAATATACACAAATATGTCTGTTACTGTATTATTGCAGTTAATTTTAAAGAAATGTGAAAAAAAAAAAACTGATGTGAAAAAAATCCATGCTTTGGACTAACTCTAATCTGTTAGTCAAATGTATTTGTTTTTCTCAAATTATATATGGTTTGGTTCAACCTTAAATTTTGATTTAATATCAAAAATATTTATACTCCAAAGACAAAAACATTCATACAAAGTAAAAGGATTATTTCTTATAAAGACCATATCACTGAGAAAAAAAAAAGTGTTTTGTATTTACATGATTTAATCATGTTCGGTTCCACACACGGGACTCTTGGGGCAAAGGACCATGGGAAGCTGAGGCTTCCTGTTTTCATCATCATTTCTGCTTAGGAGGAACAGTGGGATAAACCAAACCTCTTCTTTTAGTGTGTGTTTGTGTATATGAGATTTGAGAGCCGTAATTCATGATGTTTATGTTGTTATATTGTGGAAAATTTATTGTACTATAAGATACAATATTTTTAATTTTACTGACTTGAACAATATATTATATCTGTCACAGTGGTTGCAGGAAGGCAGACACAGAAGATAATAAATCCAAAAGGCAGGTTTTCATGATAATTCCAACAGGCAGGCGATAAGACGCAACACACATAAACATAACAGTGATCAGACAGAGACAGAGTGAACAGGAGGAACTTAAATAGCAAACACAACTGAGGATAATTAATAGAACACAGCTGACATATATGAACTAATGATGACGGTTACTATGGAGACAGATGAGTGGCGGGAAACTGAACAAAGGAACGTGACAAATGACAAACTAAAAGTCCATGAAAACTGAGAGTCCTTACAAACAGAAACTAACAGACTGTGACATTATACTATTACAGTTTTTGTTTTTTGTTTTTTTACAATCGCTAGGACCACTTTCTCAGTAGTCACTTTTTCAAAACTTTTCACACAGTGAGCACAACAGCAGTCTATGTGAGCTAAACTGCAGATTATTGTTGGATTATTATTTTTTTGGCACAAAATGCCTTCAATAATGACTACATCTTTCAAATTACATGAATTCTTTTCTCATTTGGACACGACCATCGCCAAAACTCTATATACAGGCCAATTTGCATGTTTAGAAACTAGTTTAGAACCTAACATAATACAAAACTGAATAAAACAGCAATGTGCTACATGTCTATAGTATGAGTGACAATGACAAAGTGTGTTTGTTGTGTGACATCCTTTGCTTGTGTTATTTAATGAGTTGATCTGAGACATGCATGAAGTGTTTTGGTAGTTTTAGTGCATTTTGAATGTGAAATTTACTTCTGTGCCAAGCTGTAAGTTGGTAAGGAGAACTGTGTGAAGAGTTTTGAAAAAGTGACCTAGGTATTGAGAAATGTGTCCTAGCAATTGTAAAAAACAAGCATCTTATAATGCTACTGAGTGGCCTGATAATGTTGGTACTGTAGTGTAGTGAGAACTGTTTAATTCAATCAGCTCCTACTGCAAGGCAGAACAAAGCTGACCTTCATACATCACACCCTCTGACTGTTTCACTTCTGAACTGTCTGGTGTGCACAACGGACTTTAGCAATCTCTTTTCCAATTTAATTGTTTAACTGATCTTTTGAACAATAGATGGACTGACTCTCACCTTTTCCATACTTTTATAATTACACATATAGAGACAGAAAAATTTAACATTTTAAATGTTGAATTGGTGTTTTCTACACAGACCTCAATGACCAGACAAGTCCTTGGCACAGACCCCATAATACATTATTCTAGAACCAGCTAGGTTTGCAACACACACCTTAACTAGTAAGACTGTTGTGCAAACACTCATCGATAAGCCAGTTGTCTATACTGCTGCCTATACTGTAACTCTACCTCCATGATTTCATCCTGCCAATCAGACTACAAGCCCCACCTCAATGATTTCTCCCAATTCTGTTGTGAACCATGCTGGTCTAAACAAGCAGAAGGAGCAGCATTAAAAAGTTTATATTATATAAGTTTACAAAAACACTGACATGAATCATCATTCAGCTTATTTTTGTTGTATTAGGCCAGAGGAGAACAGCCCCCCGCCCCAACCATCCCTGAGTGAGCTTGTTTTCTCTCAAGGTTTTTTTTTTTTTTTTTTTTGTCCACTTTCTGGAGTTTTTGTTCTTTGCCACTGTTGCACTTTGGCTTGCTCAGTGGGTGCTTAAAAGACAATTAATATTCTGTTAATTGCACTTGAAACTATCGAATGAGAACAGAATAATTTAATTGATTGGAGCTGAATAATGACATTATCTTCTGCAGAGCTGCTTTATAGTTGAAAGTTGTAATTATAACTGAATTTATTGTTTTCTAATTGAAGAGTTTTTACATAATTGATTCTGTTTGTTCCTGTTTATTACGGTAAAGCTGTTCTGAAGCAATCTGTATTGTATAAAGTACTTACTATTTACTTAAACATGACATAAATGTAAACCAGAGTTGGCTTTAATCTAAAGTCATGTTTGAAAGACATTTTGAGCTCTCAAATCACTCGCACATGCAAAATGACTCAGGCCCAGTTTCACAGACATGGCTTACCCAGGATTAGGCCTTAGTTCAATTAGGATATTTAAGAAGCTTTTATAAACGTACACTAGAAAAAAAACATCACTGGTGTGCATCTTGAGACAAAACAATGGCACTGACATATTTTAAGATATGTCAGTACAAGTTGCTTTCAGTTAAAACCGCTCAAACATGCATTTTAGTCTAGGACTATCTTAAAGGGGTCATATAATGCCACTTTTACAAGATGTAAAATAAGTCTCTGATGTCCCCAGAGTGTGTATATGAAGTTTTAGCTTAAAATACCCCACAGATCATTTTTTATAGCATGTTAAATTTGTTACTTTTTGAGGGTGAGCAAAAACTCTCTGTTTTTGTGTGTCCCTTTAAATGCAAATAAGCTGCTTCTCTCAAGAAGAGGGTGGAGTTTCACCTCAGATTACCTCAGACTCACTGAAAATGTCAGAAACTGTTTCAGCCTTTTATGTTCAAACTGGAGTTGGACAATGATTGAAAGACTCAAGAAGAAGTGACAACATGTAGAATGCAACAGGACGTTTCTGAATGGTTAGTTGATGAATTTATCTTAAAGTTATTGATTGCATATTCTGTCATGATAATCTATAAATTGCTCATGTGGGAACTGTTGTAAGATGACAGAGCCAGAGAATATATGCTGCATGAAGATAGAACAGGTATAGTTTAGTTTAATTATGGTTATAATTTGTCATGTTGTCAACTTGCTTTTATGACATGCTATTGCATTTGTGTTACATACTATATTGCAATAACATGGCCTCACCCCTTTGTTGCGTTTTCTCGGGGGCAGGGTTTATGTAAATTTTAGGGTTAGTGATGTCACCACCCAGGGAAGAAGCTCGTTGTAGTCCCTACCAGCCATTTGTTGTAGTCCTTAAACAGAGAATTCTTTAGAAGAAAATATCTCCCTTTGCATTGAACTTTGAGCGTCCTAACTTTGCAGATGTTGTTTATGCTCAAACAGCAACATTACACACTAACTAAAGTTAAAAAAGTGAAATCACAATGAACCACCCCTTTAAGCCTTGTCTGTGAAACCGGGGGTCAATCAATTAAGCCAAAATTATACTTCCTTTGTCCATAGTCCACTTCATGATGTAATTTTCGCCATGACCACAGTCCGCAGATGTCCACACAAGAAAATCGGGCGATAACATAAAATTACATCATGGAGTGTAACATGGACAAGGGAAGTACAGGTGCTGGTCATATAATTAGAATATCATCAAAAAGTTGATTTATTTCACTAATTCCATTCAAAAAGTGAAACTTGTATATTATATTCATTCATTACACACAGACTGATATATTTCAAATGTTTATTTCTTTTAATTTTGATGATTATAACTGACAACTAAGGAAAATCCCAAAATCAGTATCTCAGAAAATTAGAATATTGTGAAAAGGTTCAATATTGAAGACACCTGGTGCCACACTCTAATCAGCTAATTAACTCAAAACACCTGCAAAGGCCTTTAAATGGTCTCTCAGTCTAGTTCTGTAGGCTACACAATCATGGGGAAGACTGCTGACTTGACAGTTGTCCAAAAGACGACCATTGACACCTTGCACAAGGAGGGCAAGACACAAAAGGTCATTGCAAAAGAGGCTGGCTGTTCACAGAGCTCTGTGTCCAAGCACATTAATAGAGAGGCGAAGGGAAGGAAAAGATGTGGTAGAAAAAAGTGTACAAGCAATAGGGATAACCGCACCCTGGAGAGGATTGTGAAACAAAACCCATTCAAAAATGTGGGGGAGATTCACAAAGAGTGGACTGCAGCTGGAGTCAGTGCTTCAAGAACCACTACGCACAGACGTATGTAAGACATGGGTTTCAGCTGTCGCATTCCTTGTGTCAAGCCACTCTTGAACAACAGACAGCGTCAGAAGCGTCTCTCCTGGGCTAAAGACAAAAAGGACTGGACTGCTGCTGAGTGGTCCAAAGTTATGTTCTCTGATGAAAGTAAATTTTGCATTTCCTTTGGGGAAATCAGGGTCCCAGAGTCTGGAGGAAGAGAGGAGAGGCACACAATCCACGTTGCTTGAGGTCCAGTGTAAAGTTTCCACAGTCAGTGATGGTTTGGGGTGCCATGTCATCTGCTGGTGTTGGTCCACTGTGTTTTCTGAGGTCCAAGGTCAACGCAGCCGTATACCAGGAAGTTTTAGAGCACTTCATGCTTCCTGCTGCTGACCAACTTTATGGAGATGCAGATCTCATTTTCCAACAGGACTTGGCACCTGCACACAGTGCCAAAGCTACCAGTACCTGGTTTAAGGACCATGGTATCCCTGTTCTTAATTGGCCAGCAAACTCGCCTGACCTTAACCCCATAGAAAATCTATGGGGTATTGTGAAGAGGAAGATGCGATATGCCAGACCCAACAATGCAGAAGAGCTGAAGGCCACTATCAGAGCAACCTGGGCTCTTATAACACCTGAGCAGTGCCACAGACTGATCGGCTCCATGCCACGCCACATTGCTGCAGTAATTCAGGCAAAAGGAGCCCCAACTAAGTATTGAGTGCTGTACATGCTCATACTTTTCATGTTCATACTTTTCAGTTGGCCAAGATTTCTAAAAATCCTTTCTTTGTATTTGTCTTAAGTAATATTCTAATTTTCTGAGATACTGAATTTGGGATTTTCCTTAGTTGTCAGTTATAATCATCAAAATTAAAAGAAATAAACATTTGAAATATATCAGTCTGTGTGTAATGAATAAATATAATATACAAGTTTCACTTTTTGAATGGAATTAGTGAAATAAATCAACTTTTTGATGATATTCTAATTATATGACCAGCACCTGTATACTTTCGGCTTAAGAGGGCAGTTAACACACACATGCTTAAGCATTCCTGTAGCTCAAACTGTATATCATGGCAGAAACAATTCCATGGTCATGAGTTTGAATCCCAGGGAATGCATGAACTCATAAAATGTAAACTTGAGTTGCTTTAGTTAAAATGTAAATTAATGGGTAAATGTAAATAAACAAAAGTCGCATTTCAGAGGCTCTCCTTCTTGCCTGTAACTCATCTCTCTCTCTCTCTCTCTCTCTCTCTCCTGCTCTATCACACTGTTTACATTACTTCAGTGAAACCACACACCAAGAAACACATACCAGATCATAAAAACAGAGGAAACTGAATTTCAACACTGTTTGCATACTTATTCTAATTCTGTTTGGTCAATTTATATTATAGGAGTGTAATTGTTAGTTTTGGTCATCAAATTTGATTGGCCAAGCATTGTTCTAACACTTCTGGTATAGAATATAACAGCAATGGGACATTTCATTCTGTTTGTTCAAGGCTTTCCAGACTATGCATGAATAGCACTGAATAGAATGGAAGCAAAGTGGGTTTTTTCTCTCATAATGCAGATTTTTTTTTTTCTCAGAATTTAATCTTACATTTCTGACTTGAGAAAAAGTTGCAATTACATTTTTATATATTTTTTTTTTATTCGGTGGTGGAAACAAGCTTCCATACTCATCGGCTAAAATGCATGCACATTATTTACTTCCTTAACAAATGCAGACCCGCGTCTAAGTTACATTCACAATCACAAAATCACGTCACAGTTGTCACGGTTATGTTTGCTTTGTGTTCTAGTTTTGGTTTTACCCGCCTGTCTGTCTGTCTATGTGCTTTGAGTTAGTTTCCTTGGTTACTTATTTTAGTCACACCTGTTCTGAGTTAAGTTAATCATCCCTCTGTGTATTTATAGCCTTGGTTTTGATTCAGTATTTGTCTGTTCTCGTCTTACTATGTTGGTTGTTCCGTTCATGTTTTTGGAGATAGTTTTCTGAGTGTTTTTGTTACATTTTGAGTTAATAAATCTAATCACTGCTACACAGTGCACTTCAAGGTCTACATGACAGTTGTCAGATTACCAATTTTTCATGCAAACATTGCTCTGTTTTAAACTAAAATGACAGTGTGAAAGTCCCCATAGTTTGCATAGTATCACATCTACAGTATATTGTCTAGCTTCACAAAATGTTTATGTTGGTAACAAAACAATGCCAACCAGTTACTACATTGTTTTTTTTTTTTGTTTTTTTTTGCAATGTTAGCATGTTGTAAGCTAACAGCCTAAGCATAACATACACAGCCCACCAATATTGGATAAAGTTGATCGCTGTAATTAAATTGTAATTAAACATCGGGTAATGAATGAATTATGAAATATAATGAACATCTGCTATCTTAGAATTTGGCTGATCAAGGTTACTTAGAAGGCAGCATCATTTTTGCTGCCTGCTTTGAGAAACAGCCTTTGTATCAAAAACATGTCTATAATGCCTTAAAATGGTCTAGCTTATTAGGCTTTGGAACACAACTTGAATTTGTTCTGTTCCACAGGGAATGCATAAGTAAGGAAGTTCCCACTCTGGGTACCCACTAGAGCAGTATGTCTCCCTCCAACAGATGGCCTCCATTCGCTCTCTGTTGCATTTCCGGTGGGGAGTGACTATTAGACCTTATAGACTCTCAACAGCTGCTGGTTGGGTAGGTGGGGGTGGGGGCAAATTTACAAAGCATAAGACGCATAAACCCCTCTCTCCATATAGACCATTTTAAACTGTTTGTTTTCATAGTATATTTAACACTGAACCTGATGTTTAATGGAGCATTAGATTTAACACATGTCCACACCCAAACAGCCAAGTAAAACATTTCATCCAGATTAACAACTATTGACGATTCTCAATATTTCCAGTAAGAACAGCCCATAGAAAAAAGCTATTGCTCCAAAGTTGCTCTTGAAGCTCTGATTTATGTTTCATTTAAGTCAAATATATTTATAAAGCCTAGCGCTTTTCAGCAGCAACTTTATCTCCGACATTTTCTCTATAATTCTTCAGGAGAGATAAAAACACAAATGAGGCACTCACTGACATACAAGAACTAGCATAGCCTAGCTCAAATAATTTGAACGCTGAATTTAATTAGAAATATTAGAGCATACTGAAATCTCTTTTGATTGCTGTCTTTAGTATCTGATAATTCTGAGCAAACAGAGCTAAAAAGAATGCAACACTATTATGGAAAGTGCTCTGGATAAAAGTATATGTGCAGCATCCGCAAACAAGTATAACGTAATAAAGAAACTAAAGTGAATAATTTTAGTTCTGTTTATTTTGAAACCTATGGCATGCGATGTTAATTCAAATATTTATTTTTTTCTCAGCCATAAAGAGAGGACTTACCCTGTAGACTGTGTTAAACTGTTGCGAGGAAGCTGCATACGTGAGTGCTGACAAGATGTAGAGAACACAAATAGATCCCAACAGCAGAGAGGCCATGATCCCCCCTCAAACTATTCTAAAAGCCCAGGCAGTGTGTGTGGCTGTGTTCCCTGCTGTAGAGTCTTTCTCACATCTACTTCTTCCCAGGCTATTTTTTGTCCTCACTCAAGCCTATGTCGTTTGCGCTGCTGTTCTCTTTTTCTCTCGCTTACGCCCTGCCCTGCCAAGCTGGACTTCCTCCCTCGAACACCCCCGGCCCCCCTCTTCCTCACACAAACATTTTCCTCACAAGATCTTAAATGGAAATCACATGCAGCTGAGAAAAAATGAGTTTAAAGAATCCAAACTAAGGGGGGGGAAATCAAGATTCTTTATGTATTCAACTGTAACTTCTGCTGTTGTTACCCTATAGGCGAATATAATGTTGCCTGATTGGCAGAGAGAAAGTAATTGTCAGCTTACACTACCCTTTGACCTTGGCTGTGGCCCTCCCCCTCCCTGTGGATGTCTCTTAACCTCTCTAACCGACTGGAAATACCATCTCCTACAACACACACATTCAGATGAGATGCATGACAACATATCAGGTACACAAAACAGGGTCAGTTTATTGCTCTTGTGTTTTGGTTGTATAGTACAGTATAGTCCAGTGTATAGTCCAGTGATTCTTAGTTCATGGATTCCTCTCAATTCTTGGCGTCTCACTGCTCTGCACATTTTGAATGTCTCTCTTATCTGACACTCTCCTAATAAGCAGATAATCTGAATTAAGTATGTTAGATAAGAGAGAAATACAAAATGTGCAGAGCAGTGGGACACCAAGAATGGAATTGAGAATCACCGGTGTAGTCACTTACGAAAAGAGTAAAATCTGTGATTATAGTTTGTAGTCTATATTTCTATCATTTTTGTTAAAGGGTTATTTCACCCCAAAATGAAAAAAAAATTGCCAACAATCACTCACCCTCAAGTCATTCCATTTCCATTCCAATGATGATATTTTTAATAAAATCTGAGAGATTTCTGTCCCTCCATTGACAGTCCATGCAAATACCACTTTGTCACTTAAAAAAGTTCACAAAGAAATCGTAAAACTAATCCATATGAAACGAGTGGTTTAGTCCAAATTTTTCACCTTTTGCTTACCATCCAATAAGATGGCCATCCCCTGGAAGACTAAGTGGAGGAGTTACTGCGGTCTGACCCTGGGTATCCTGGAATGATTGCACTCTTCAGGTGTTTTTCGAGTGGGCTTGATGAATCTGGCCCAGCTGATGCCAGTGGGAATGACCACCTGTATCGTGGCTCAGCACATGATGTTTTATTACAGTTTTTCTCAATCGATTTGACACATTTCTCCAAATGAATGTAGTTGCTCTCAAAACAATTAACACAGCAAACTAAACACACTCTTATGTTGGCAAAACAGTTCAGTATTCACTGCATAATGAAGCTCTGCAGTTTTTTCTAATAAAGTAAAAAATAAATACTAACGACAAAACTACAAGTGTGTTCTCTGTTGATTTGATAACAAATTCAGCTGTAGATACACAAATACATGAATGAAAATACATGTTTTTCTTGTTCTTTAATCGTGTTCTTCAAAGTTCTTTAATGACCAGTTTAGTTGTATAACAATGAGTTTTAGAAAAAATAAATGAGCAAGTAAGTAAATAAATAAATAAATAAATAAATAAATGTACTGTAATCATTGAATCAATGAACTTTATAGATCTTGCCTCTCATTTACATCTGGCCAAAGAATTTGGCAAATCAACATCTCAGCATATTTTTTCACGAGTCATGCATCATGGGAAAAAAAGCAGTGAATGTTGGTTCCATCCTTGAGCCTCAACTTCTCCACAAGCCTCTTCCATCACTTGAAGAAGACTTACTTGGTTGTAAGGGTTGTGATCATATGCTTTCCATCTCCAAGAGAAGAATATGCTGGAAGGAACACCATCCTGATATATGGGTGATGCTCAGACCACTCTTGTACCAATGCTAAATGGTGAAAGAGGAATGTGTCCCACACAACTACACAATTTCGCTCAGTTTGCTCCTGATCACCCTGTGGAAAGTTGATTTCATTGAGGGAGTTTAAACAATTTAGAAGCCTTTCTGTGTTTTGCAGCCCCAAGACAGCATTGTGTGCCACACCATCAGTGGATTGGAGCATTTGTTGTGCAGGGACATTAACTGTGGCACAATGCTTATATTGGGCTGAACTATCTGTCCAGCTTCTCTCAAGAAAAAAACATAATTTATGACATGGGCAATTAGGTTGGCTCTGATTTCATTTGAAACTCGTCTGTGCCCTGTTCTTCTACCTCTCCTCCTTCCTCTTACACTTTGCTCTTCTCTTTCCCTCTGTCCGTGTCTTTTTATATTTTCTTCTCTTGCTCTTTCCACTAATACCATTGCCTTCCACTCTACCATATCTTCTCCCTCTACTCTGGCCTCTTCTCGTCTTCCTACATCCTCAGCTCTTCTTGCTTCTCCTACTTCCTCAACTCTTCTTGCTCCTTCTCCTCTTCCTAAACCATCTATTCCTTTTCCCTCATCTCTTTCTACCTCTTCCACTGTTCCTCTCCCTCTCAGTATTACCTTTCCTCTCTCCTCTCCAAAACTTCTCACTCTTACATCTCTTCTTTTTCCCATTCTTCTTCTTTTTGTTGTTGTTGTTGTTGTTTTTCTTTCCCCTTTTATAGTTTTTGTAATTGAGATAGCTTTGTAAACAATTAGGAAGTTTGCATTTCCTGTGTTGTGTGTATTACTAACTCAGCAGATATTTATTTGGGGCTAATTGAGAACATTCCAAGTACAACTGAGATTTTAACAAATAATTTTCACAATCACAATTGTGATTTTTGTAAAACCAATAAAAAGAGCTGCAATTGTTTTCGCCTGATATATTAAAGTTTTGGTTGGATGTATGAAAACATTTGGGAATTTTGTGCACAGTGTTTTGAGAAATTGATGCATGTGATTTAAAATTTGCATGAAATGAAGGAAAATTTACAACCTGTTTAGGACAATTATGAAGTGTTCAGATTACTGTGTTAACTGTTTTGAGAACAGTGACCTGAGTTTGGAGAAATGTGTCAAATCGATTGAGAAAAACTGTAACAAAGTTCGGGAGGAGCAGGTTCAGATAATTAACCTAATTAGCACAAGTGGAGAGCATTCAGCTAATCAACTCAACCAACTTCATGATCGGCCCTTTTGAAGATTCCCCCTTCAAAGTCTTTCGTATTAGCCCCATTGGAGTGGCTACGAGAAAATTTTCAGGTAAAAAACGCCTTATAATCGATCTGTCAGCTCCGCATAATTCCATGTTCCCAAGCATAAACAGATTGATCCCACTCAAAGAATTTTCTCTCAAATACCACAACATAGATCAGGCGATCGACATGATAAAAATCATGGGTCAAGGCGCTTGGCTAGCCAATATAGACATCACTTCTGCTTTCAAAGTGATGCCCATCCATCCCGATTCATGGCACTTATTCGGGGTATGCTGACACAGGAAATACTATTTGCCGTGCACTTAATTTTCGGATGCCAAAGCAGCCCCAAGATTTTTGACATGTTATCAGAAGCCGTTTGTTGGATTTTGTCAAACAACTACGCAATTCCTCACCTCATTCACCTGCTGGATGATTTTCTAATCATTTCGCCTCCCGATGCTTTACCAGCCACGAATATCCTCATAGTCCAAAAAGTTATCTCCAAGCTCAGAATCCCCATCGCCCAGGAAAAAACCATGGGTCCCGCCACATCCATCGAGTTCCTCAGCAATAATTTAGATTCAGTGAAATCCCAGGCTTCCCTGCCTAAGGAAAAAATAGATAGGATAATCCTTGTATAATCTACCCCAGGGGATCCCAAACACATTCAGCCCCTTCAGTCGGCTTCGGGGGATTTTACTAAGGATGCTGGTTCGCGTCTCCATGGCGTATCGCGTATCCATCGCATTATTCATGCTTTACCCTCTCATAGTAGCAGCCTTCCTGTGGGGGAAAGAATGGGTTGCTAACAGTATTTTAGTGCAATGAAGCAACTGTTCAATGCATTAATAAAGGCCGTTCCCATTTACCCACTCTGATGTAACTCCTAAGACATCTAATCTGGATCTCAGCAAGTGACCAATTTATCATAATTGCTAAACACATCCTTGGGTCAGAAAATCAAATCGCTGACTCTCTGTCTCGTTTTCTGTTTCAGAAATTCAGGACGCTGGCTCCAGAGGTGGACCAATTCCCAACTCCAGTACCTCATTATTCAGTGACCACCCATTAAAACCCCTCCTCAACGCATCGCTCAACACCACCCTCCAAGCAGTTTCTCACAGAACCCTCCAATCCTAAGTGGCAGCTTGGAGATGTTTTAAAGCATTCCACTTCACATACAAAATGCCGTTACCCGATTTCTCTTTCCTTTCTATCACCTCATTTATCTCCTACCTTAACAGCGTTAAGGGCCTCCAAGTCGGGTCCATCAAAGGCTACCTAGGCGGCATCCAATTTTTCCACAAAATAATGTACGGCACTCCCTCCCCAGAGATAAATAATTCACAAACCTCCCTCCTGATCAAAGGGATTCAACGATCCCAGCCCACCTGTCCCGACTCCAGACAACCCATAACTCTAGACATTCTCACAAAATGTATTCATACATTTCGCACAGGTTACTAGCCCCTCAATACTCCCCGCACACTCAACGCTATGTTTATTCTTGCTTTTTTTGGTTTTCTTAGTTGCTCAGAACTCGCTATCACTTCCAAATTCAACCCAAAAGTCCACCCCACCATCTCAGACTTATCAGTAGTCGATAGCGAAACAATCTCATATTTGATTAAGCAAAGCAAGACAGACCATACCAAACCAAAATAAGGAGAGCATTCAGCTAATCAACTCAACCAACGACAAGAGCTATAAATACAGCAGACTTACCTCTGTTCGTTTGACAGCATGACTGGGGATAGATGCAACAGGCAATGGTAAAATTACTTTTTTAGAGGACTGCAGAAAACATCAGAATGTTTTAAAACATCAGAATTAACCCAGTCCTCATGTTAACATTTTTTCATGGATGAATTTTTAAATATTTTGAAATTTGTTTAGATTTTGCAAGTTTTGCATGAAGATATTGCAATTTTTTAAAACATAAGAAGTAAAAAATTTCATCGTTTTACTTCTCAACTATAGACACTGACACTCTACACTACACTGACTACATATTCCATGTTTTCATTACAATTATTGTTGTATATATGCAACTTGCTGCATAATAATTTGTTAAATTTATATGATGTTTTATTAACAAAGTTCAGGAGGAGTAGGTTCAGATAATTAAACCTATTAGCACAACTGGAGAGCATTCAGTTAATCAACTCAACCAATGACAAGAGGTATAAATACAGCAGACTTTCCTCTGTTCGTTTGACAGTTTATCAGCTTCCCTCCTCCTCCCCATCTCCTCTATCTATTCTTACCACAACCCTGGGGAGTACTCTGGGTTCGGGCCAAAATTCCAAGCTCGGAGCCCTCCCCCCGGACAGCACGCCAAATACGCATAATTTTACTCTATTTAATTATATGTATATGTGAACTCGTGAAATAGCGCTTTTCTCAGCACTCAAAGTGCTTTTACATGAAAGGGGGAATCTCCTCAACGACCACCAATGTGCAGCATTCACCTGGATAATGCGACGGCAGCCATAGTGTTAAACCCCAACTCTTTATTCGAAGTACATCCTGGACCGAAGGACAGTGCTTTTTGACAGTATAGTGTCCCCATACTGGGGTGTTAGGACCCACACAGAACACAGGGTGAGCACCCCCTGCTGGCCTCACTAACACCTCTTCCAGCAGTAACCTAGTTTACCAGGAGGTCTCCCATCCACGTACTGACTAGGCTCAAGCCCAAAGTATAGTTTACTTTTTTACACGTACGCAAGGGTCAGCATACAGTGCGCTTGATGCAAATTTTGTCACTTGACATTTGACTTGACATTTGATATTCAACAGTGCTTTGATCTACCTGCATTGACACTATTCTTTAAGAGCTGCTGTGCAGCCAAATAATGTACCAGTTATCAATGTAAAGCTGCTTTGACACAATCTACATTGTAAAAAGCGCTATATAAATAAAGGTGACTTGACTTGATTAGAAGAGTATGCACGTACTGTACGCGCACTGCCAGATTTTTGTAACCGTGCCTGTGTATGCGTACGAGTCAAGTGAAGTATTCTTTCCACAGCTGTGCGTTCGACTGTGCACGTACACTAGCGTACGCGTAAAAAAAAAACGAAGTATACCCAGGGCTTCAGCCCTGCTTAGCTTCAGTGGTCAACCAGTCTTGGGCTACAAGGTGATATGGCTGCTGACCATACATGCTGCAATACTGCTAATACCATATGCACAAAAAAAAAAAAAAATCCTTAAAATAAGTATTTTTAATATGAAACCATTATCATCTCTTTGTGTATCGTCTAGTGTAATTTTGTTGTATAACCTACTGCATGCCTTGAATTACCTTCGGGATTAATAAAGTATCAATCAATCAATCAATCAATCTAAAGTGCAAATTTGTGAAAACGGTGACATCACACACGTGTATTACGTGTTCAGTCTATAGGCGCATAGTGTTTCTATACAAAGTGACATCGCCAACTACTGGCCTGTCATGCATAATACAGTGTTTTTAGTCATTTTTACAGATCTAATGAATGGGGATAATTTTGACAACGCTGTCGCCTATATACAAAAAATGCAAAGGGAAACCTTTTCTGTCTTTAGTACGTCATTATCGTGAATACATACCCATGGACTGAAATGTTCAAGACAAGTGTTTCCCACCCCTTTTTCCTGAGGCACACATACTCTTCCTAATCAAACACACCTGAGTCTACTAATCAGCTCCATGTGCAGAGCACAAAGAGGAAGGTCTTATTGAAGGTAAGATCATGCACAGAGAGACAAACCAAAATCCAAGCAACTATTAATAATATCCTCTCTCGCCTTCCGCTGTCATTACTCCTTCTTATATCCTTCCAGAGCTCCTCTGTGGGACTCGAGACCAGTGTGTCTTGGAGGTGTCTCTCATTAGACTTCGTTCTACCGGCCTCACTCCGCTCCTATGGCTCTCGGCCGCACCCTGCTCGCCACATGCAGGCCGGGGGGCACCCTCAAGGCTGCACTCTACAACCCACCCCCTCACCCCATTTAGGAACAGGTCCGTTACGGTGACCGCAGCACCTGGGGAACAGATGAGTCGAGAGAAAAGACAGTGAAGGGTGAGAGAGGGGAGAGAGGAAACAAATGAGGAGGAAAAAAACACACTCTGGCCCCCGGATGAATGCCAACAATTCCTTCCTGGTGCATGGACTGCAATTTCCCTTGCCCTCTGATGGATGGCGAAGACTCTGTCCCGGCACGCCTCTCCATTTTCCAGCAGCCTAGCAGCTAGTTAATCCATCGTCCTGGCAAGTCACTCCAGCACCACAGCAACACACCATGCCGATGCTGCACGTCCCCTTCAGCGGCAAGGACTGACAGCATGTTCCACCCTCTTCCTGTAAACTGTCATGAAACCCCAGAACACATTTTTTGAGATGTGAACAGATTGCATGTTACGGAAAACACTAATAGCACTCATAAAGTTTATCAACAAGTGGAAATTGGTTATTTTTGCCTTTTTTCAGAGCAATTTCGTACTTCCTGTTTGAAAAGCAAAGTCGGAGCTACGGGTCTCAGAGTGTGTAGGTAGGCTTGCAGGGGCGAATCTTCGTCACCGGGTTCTGAGTGCTTCTGTGCATTTATTCATGAGAAAGAGCTTGTTCAGTCCAATCCCTGCGCCGTAGTATGCATAAGATTATAATTGCGGTATTATGCATGAGGAAGTACCACTTCTGTTGGTTCTGTCTCATTGCCTATTTTTGTCATTCAGAGACATGGGTCGTTGGTGCTCGTTTCCTCAGTGCTACAACACAAAAATACATTTCCCTGCAACACGCAACACGACCAGAGCTGAAGTTTTGGTGCAGGCGGTTTGTTTTGCTGTTGTCCACTAGCACAAATGGAAAATATGTTTGCATGAGATTGCATTACAGTGGAGAATTCAAATGTCACAAAAGTGCTACTCATTCACCTCTGCCTGCTCTGCGTTTGGACCTGCGAGCCGTTTCCCTCAGCACAGTAGCACGTGAGTGTTGTTTTTTATTTTGCCCGCGATGCGGTCAGAACTGCAGTTTGAATACGAACACATGAAAAATAGGATTGCGATATACATGCGGAGTGCACATATGATCGGTTTCAGCGTGGAGCTCCGCGATGAGTTTAACAACATTCGCCACGTGGATTATAGTTCATATACAGACTGAAGTATGTGTGTTTAAAGTTTTTATAGACGTATTTCACGCACTCTCCTGCACCAAACATGAACCAGCACGGTGTATGCACACATTCATCATGTCTTCTTCAAATGAAATATATGTGCAAACTGGACACTATACAGTGGTGTATCTGAACGCGATGACGCGATTAGTCTGATACACAAAAGACAATGATTTAGATCAAAAATTCAAAGAAAAATGGACAAAAAAAAACGTCTTTATTCTTTCTGTGTTATTCTTTTTATGTCGTTTATCATATCATTAGTGCTGAAAATATTATTAGCCCTTTTAAATATTCTTCTGCATTTCTCCCTTGTGCTTGGGAGTTGTCATTCTGTACACATATATTAATATTTACTATTCTGTGTATTCTCTATTCACTATAATGTATAATGAGTGTGTTGTAGGTCTGTGTTTCATTGGTTTTTTTCCCCCCTCTCCCCTCCCCTCCCCTCCCCTCCGCAGAAAATGGTGTCATTGTCCAGCTTAAATAAATTCAGTATTGATTCATTCCATTGTAAAAATCAATAGTTATTAATTTAGTTAATTTATCTATATATCAGCACTGGAGAAAACAGTGATGTCATCATCCAGCTCAGTTCAGTTCGCATACAATGGTGTCAATGCAGGCAGATCAAAAACATTGTTGAATATCAAGTGTCCCCAACTAAGCAAGCCAAAGGTGAAGGCGACAGCGGCAAGGAACCCAAACTCCAACAGGTGACAAAAATGGAGAAAAAAAACCTTGGGAGAAACCAGGCTCAGTTGGGGGGCCAGTTCTCCTCTGGCCAACAGCGAACAGTGCATGACTATGATTCAGGCAGCATTACAGGTCATAAGTCCGATTGGGATCGCAACAGTCAAAATATTTAATCCCGTTCCATTTAGTTGAAGATCGTATTCATCACGCTGGTATGGGACGGTTTGTTGGGAATCTGTGCCACTGGCTGTCGTGTCGGTGAGGCCTTCACAGGGGATGATCTAGTTGACACAATCTCTGCTGACACTTCAGGGATGCGCTGTGGTCGTGTCTAGGCGCAGGTCCTCCATCTGATCCTCCATCTGACAATTCTTCCTTTCCTATAGCAGTGAATGAATGGAATTTTTCCACAGGGACACTACAATGCCCTGTCTGACGCGATACTGTAGTAGACGGTTGCATGTTTATAATTTTCTCTCTAATATTATCAGTCTTGCAAGTAAAGAAGTTCAGAAAGTCATTACTGCTGTGCTGTTCGGAAACATCAGAAATTGAAGCTTTATTTCTCGTTAATTTAGACACTTTATCAAATAAAATGCTAACGCGTTGTGATAACGATTTAGATTTAAAGTTAGCGACGTCAAATTAATGTGATAGGCAATATTAGACAATATCAGATATATGGTGATAATAATATAAACAACAAGGAATGATAGTAAGAGATTCAAATCAAAGCTATATGGAGCTACAGACACAAACCACTGAGCAGCGAGGCAGACAGGAGCAATCGATCCGGATTATGTTGATACACTGAGTGATTGCTGCTGCCTAGATTTATTGCTCCTGTCTGCCTCGCTGCTAAGTGGTTTGTGTCTGTAAGCTCCGTTTAACTTTTTGTTTTGAATCTCTATTTACTATCATTCCTTGTTGGCCCCTAAGTTAATAATTAATGATTTTTACAACGGAAGTGATTCAATCAAAAACTTACATTAGTTTGCTAATAACTTTTTCCTAGAGCTGCTGTAAAGCCAAAATCTCTGTCCATTAATTTTCCTATTATCACAGTGAAGCTGCTTTGAAACAATCTGTATTGTAAAAAATACTATACAAATGAAGATGACTTGACATTGTTCAGCATTGAAGGTCAGTCACACGTGTGCCAACTAGGAAGGTTGAAACTTCAGCATGTTCATTTTTCTCAGACCAGTCATCTGACACCTCATGTTGTGTTATTTTGGCAAGTTGGGAGATTAAAATTGTAAATAATATTAAAATGTAAATTGGGGCTGGTGCCAGTGTCTAGCCTGGCAGTGAGAACCATTGATGCCATGTGTAAACATACTGTGGGTGGTTTATTGGTGATTTTCGTATAGATTTTAAAATCTTGCTAATTACTTACAAAGCACTAAATGGTTTAGCTCCCCAGTACCTGAGCAAGCTCCTAATTCATTATAGTCCTTCACGTCTATTGCGATCTCAGAATTCAGGCCAGCTGATAATACCTAGAATATCAAAATCAACCGCAGGCGGTAGATCCTTCTCCTATTTGGCACCTAAACTCTGGAACAATCTTCCTAGCATTGTTCGGGAAGCAGACACACTCTGTCAGTTTAAATCTAGACTAAAAACGCATTTCTTTAACCTGGCATACACATAACACATTACCAATTTATATTTTCAAATCCGTTAAAGGATTATTAGGCTGCATAAATTAGGTCAGCCGGAACCGGGAACACTTCCTATAACACCTGATGTACTCGTTACATCAGAAGAAGAATGGCATCTACGCTAATATTAGTCTTTCTGGTTATCCCGAGGTTCACCGTAGTCAACCGGATCCGGGCCGTATCCAGGTGAGACCAAGGACCTGCGCCTTGACACGACCACAATGCAGCCCTGAAGTATCAGCAGAGATTGAGTCAACTAGATCATCCACTGTGAGGGCCTCATCGACACGACAGCCACAACACAGTTCCTCAACAACCGTCCATACCGGCGTGATGAATACGATCCTCAATTGGATGGAACTGGAATAAATACTTTGAATGTTGCGATCCTATTGGACTTACGATGGCAACCTGAATCGTAACAAAGCACTGTTGGCCAGAGAAGAACTGGCCCCCCGATTAAGCCTGGTTTCTCCCAAGGTTTTTTTCTCCATTTAAACACCTATTTGCCACTTGTCTGCCACCTGATGTCACCTGATGGAGTTTGGGTTCCTTGCCGCTGTCGCCTTTGGCTTGCTTGGTTGGGGACACTTGACATTTGACTTGACATTTGATATTCAACAGTGCTTTGATCTGCCTGCATTGACACTATTCTTTAAGAGCTGCTGTGCAGCCAAATAATGTACCAGTTATCAATGTAAAGCTGCTTTGACACAATCTACATTGTAAAAAGCGCTATATAAATAAAGGTGACTTGACTTGACTTCTGTCTGAGGCTGAGACTAGTAATTGGATGGTTTTAGGGTAAGTGAGCTATCACCATTTTGTCCTTGATCTAGACACTAACCCTAACCTCAGGTTACTACAGGGGGGCTGCTAAATGCACAACTTATGTTTTGTTGAGTCTGGTTGTGTTCCGGCTCTGCAGTAACACCAGGGTCTTTCATCCGTACCTGAAAGGACTAATCCTCCAATATGGGTGGCGCACAAGTAGAGTCCATCTGTTCACACAAAGAGAACTTCCTGTCTTTCATTAGATTAGTAATATACCATATATAGATCTGTGAGTATTTTCCTCTGCTTCTCTGCACACCTAAAAAAACAGGAAATAGATTTATGAATCTGCAGCTAGATGTTTTTTTTTTTTTTTTAGATTGATATATTTTTATTCAGACATTTTTCATCAAATTCTAAACATTTATCTATTTAATTATGGCTAGGTTAAATACATCCCTTGTGAAAAAGTAACCAAATATAATGATTTCGGGAATGTTAATTGTAAAAAAAAATTGTATAGCTTAAATTCAGATGAAATACAATTAGCTAAAATTTAGAACAGAGTACATATTTATATGTATATCCATAATTACTTACGTTGTCTTTGATATGTGAATAAAGTTTGCTACTGACTGCACTGACAAACATTTATGGTAAACTAAAATGTACTTCAGTGTCATTTCTATTGAAGGTACAAATTCAATGAATGTGAATACATAAAAATATGAAGTGTACATTCAATACAGCCATTAATATTAGTCTAAAATTAGATTCTTGAGTGGAGCCAGAGAGATTATTTACTTATTCAATGTATGATGTCTGTGTGGAGAGCCCATCAACATTTTGGTAAATTTAGAAAAAAAACAACTGAAAAACAAAAAAAAAGAGTATGAGTATGTTAAGTGGCAGGATCCTGTTTACAATTATTTGGCTCAGTTTGGGAGGATGTGTTGTTGATCTAAAGGGATGGAATGTTAACTGTTTTGCTCAGTCTCATGGCTTGTGGAATTGTTTTTGTCTTGGAACTAGAACAGGAATTTAGATACTGTCTGCTCTAATTAATATCAGATGTGAAGGTTCAGGGAAAAGAGAGAAAAGACCATAATGCACAGCAGTAAGTCATTTATTTGTGTGTGTGAACATAGGAATAAAGAACAGACAGTATTGTAGACTGATAGAAGAACGCTTTGATATCACTGTCAATGAGTCTATTCATCTGGAGGAGCAAATGGTATTCAATGTCAAAGGTCAGACCATGAACACGCAGCTGCTCTTACACACATTGTGTCTACTGTATTACATAAAATGGGCTCATATAGGGAGGAACTCTGTGGCAGCCCTTGAATTATAATACTAACGCCAACCCTCTGTGACCTCTGACCTCCAACCCTACAACATGGTTCAACTGACACAGATATTTTAAACTATGGTTTAGAATTCACTAGCTGTCTTGTGAGTTTATCTTATGAAACACTTGCAATGCTCAGACACTTAAGTTTAACTATGATATGACAATGCAACTTCAGCCTGTAGCAATTAGTGATATGGGAATTATGATTAATTATACATATTTCTATCAGCTGTAAGAGGTAACTTGCAGTTGGCAATTACTGTATTCAGATTTGGAGAAAGGTGACCTAGTGTTAATTTTGTTAGCAATTTTTTTTTTTTTTTTTTTCAATTATTCTTAGTCTTAGTTCTGTGTGTGTCCTATTTAGGTATCATATTTAGTCAACCTATCCTGTTTTTTGTTTAGTCAAGTTTTAGTTGACTAAAAGTCTGGGAATTTGAATTTGATCACAGATTTAGTCGCAGCAAACAGCACAAGCAGCCACGTGAAGGAACACAGACTGGCTGTATAACACTTTCATTTGAGCAGAATATCTCAGTGGAGATTGCTAACCTCCATCTTATATTTTTGTCAGTATTCAGATCATCAGCGCTTTTTCCGCAATCTACACTGCATGTAGAGGGAAACCTAGAGGGCGCATGTGCATGGTTTAGATTAGAAAACCAAAGTCCTTGGCTTTTCAAGGAAAGTCTGTTCACTTGGTGGCCATATTTGCAATGTCTCCGGGCAGCTATTTTGGGCATCCAAGACCAAATCCTATCAACTTGAATGGGGAAATCCTGAAATCTGAAAAACTGCTTGTCACACTCACATTTAAATAAGATATTTCAAATGTCAAACTCACATTTAAATGAGATATTTCAGTAAACAAAATCTGACATGAGCTGTTCCATAAATGTTGTTTCTTATGCTCAAATAGCATTAAAAAAAAGCTTATATTTCAGGCTGGACCAGCCAATGTGCAAGCTGCAGTGATGCAATGACTTTACCAATTGATGATAGGTTCTTTTATTGGTGTCTTAGTATATCTAAAATCTTTGGTAAAACAAGGCAGAAAATGTAAAAAGACAGCTTGTGTCCTTTATCTCTGCATTCAACACCATCATCCCCATAAATCCTGTAGCCCAGCTAAAAGTTCTGGGGCTAAACAGCCACCCAATATGGTTGGCCAATAGCCTACATATAGAACGGCATTAAAGCCATTCTTTAGAGTCTTTCACCATCAGTTATTGACTTCGTTCCACTTGAAGAAGAACCCTGCAAGCAAGCAGAAGAATCCCTCACCATGAAAGGCACCTCTGCAGCAGATGGTCTACACGGGAACACCTTGTGGCCATGTTGGTTGAGAATACTTTGCTAAAGAGCAAATTCCTGTGCACAGTGTGTTGGATGTCGCTTCACGAGTGTCCTTCCTGCAAGAGTCCCATCCAGCCATATGTCTGGCACCAGAGAATCTTTTGGATGGGCCTTGCAGCCTGGAAGCTGCTCTTTAATTGGGACAGAATGCCCTCATTGCAAGGGCATGAGTCTCAGGATGCTGCACTCTAGGGCCACCCTTGTTTTCAGGGATGAGCTTCTTGCGTTCTCCTGCCCCTTGCGTCTGCATGTTCTCTGGAACCGGGGAAGAAGTAGCAGAACCATGAAGTCCAGCAGGAGCCATTTAGTGATGAGCTCAAATTGGCATAAGTCCTGCATATTTCTCACTCTCCAAGTTATGCTTTGTCACCTGTGCTATTCACTCAAGCTGATTTCCACCTCTCCGCTGGACCCTATGGTTTGATTACATTTGGTGGATCAGACAATGATGATGATGATGCCATCCTTAGCAGCCTCTGAAGAGGAGGAATGGTCCACAACAGCAGAGGAGTCTGCTGCTCCCCATCAGTCAAAAGAGTTTCAGAAGGATCAGAAGTAGGATCAGAAGTGTTTCCCCTTGGTTCAGACGCAGAGCTCTTTCGAGTCCTAAACAAAGCTTTGGAAGAGCTCAGTCTCGAGTGGTCTCCCCCTCCACTTAGCCTGCCCACCGCTGATTGAATGAGGAGTGTCTCCAGTCAGGCAACCACCAAAAGGGCACCTCATACAGTCCTGCCCTTTTCATCACAGAGGTTCACAAGGAGCTGACAACTAGTGGACAAATAAGAGCCATTCTGCTTGACTGGGCTCCAAAAAGACCTTGTTTAACACTTGTGCTCCCTCAGTCCCCGTCTACATTTCAGAATGGAGAGGGAAGTTATGAGTTCTATGTGCAATTAGTCAAAAACATACAAAAAGAATATCAGAAAAGGACTTATTTCAATGTATCCAAATATTTATGGATCTAGATTTGGATCTCAGTTGTGTCCTGACCTGCCACTTCCAGTCCAGTACAGTCCTGCTGTGCCTTGCTGGTCTGTTTTCCCCTATGGGGTAGTTTTTGTTTGTTTTTTGTTTTCTTTTTGAATTAATAAAAGCCCATATTGCTCTGCATCTTTGAGTTCTCGCTCCTCCTTCTTCTCAACCTTGAAAGTATATCATTATTTTGGATTATAATTATCATTGCCACAAGTGAATTCACATTCCTCTCCATGTCAGGCCACCAAAACTGTCTACATAAAAATTAAAAGGTCCTTTGAATCCTGGGGCTGTCAGATGCAAGGAATCTCCCCACTGGAGAACCGGGTTTCTTGGTGCCTGGGTGGCAAGACGAGGTGAAATTAAACCAGTCAGAGTCCATCAAGCCTGGTGAAGATTCAAATGTTTGGCTTGTTGGGGGTATTTTGGGTTATGATGATCTGTCCAAACCAGGAATGAATGGTGAGCTCCCTTCAATCAAAATCTACACCGGGCAACATAGATCCAGCAGCATCGGCTCCACTCTGCCTGACACCATTGACAATTAGGTACAACAGCTTTGGAAATCCTCACAATCACTATTTTTGCCTCTTCCTCTACAGTTTGCCACCCTGATCCCTATGAATCATCCGGCTCTAGTACTATAACCACCACTTCTGCCTCCAAGCAACCTGTGACTTCTTTGACATTCTCTGGCATTGCTTCCAGCCCTCTTGCTAGTCCAGTGACAAGATGGAGGAATGCGATGGTATGGTGACACAGTAATGCTCTTAAGAAAGCATCTGCCATAGACCTCTATTGAATCAGAGCGTGACAAATTGACAGGTGTCATGGGGCAACCAAAAGTTCCAAAAGAGAACATTACGGTAATTTTCACAGAACCACACAGAAACAGAATATGACTGCAGTTAACGGTGAATTAATGCAGCTGATTAAAAGCCGGTGGAGAGAGAGCATTCTGTTGGTGGAAGGGAAGGACTTATTGGACCTCACTTGAAGGTGAAGTTATAACACACATCACATTTCTATAATTTAAATCCCATAAAAGATTGTTAGGCTGCATAAATTAAGTCAACTGGAACTGGGAACACTTCCCATAACATCCGATGTACTTGTTACTTCGTAAGAGAAATGGCATTTACACTAATATTAGTCTGTCTGTCTCATTCTTATCCTGAAGTTACCATAGTCAGCTGGATCTGGTCTGTATCCAGACTAGGGTTGGGTATTGTTAGAATTTTAACTATTCTGATTCTGCTTTTTGATTGCGATTCTTATTGATTCCTAATCACGATTCTAATAAGGTAAAAAAAAAATTAGATATCATTCATATTTATTCTTATTGCAAAACATTTCATTGTAGCTGAATATCATGAACAAAAATCAACAGGCTAAAGAACACTTACACAAGGAACTAGTAACTAGCATAACTAAATTTAATTTATAAATTTATAAATTTCAAGCATTATTAAAGACAAGTAAACACTCAGTAATTAAAAAAGAACAAATAACCAAATTAGCAATCGCACAAATAAATACAACTGAACAAATACTGTATACAATTGAAATAAACAGTGTTTTAAGATTTCCAGGTATTCAGGTACAGAAACTGTAATCAAATGTAAAATAACACTGCACTTCATGAATAAAAAATACATTACAAATATAGTTACAAAAGTTATTCAGTCAAGAACAGTGACTGAATTTTCTCTTTGTCTTTTGTTGTTTGATTAACATTGTAGAGACAGCAGCAGGAATATTAGGCTGCTGTCACTTTAAGAGCTGCACGGATCCAATATACTTTTTAAGTGTTTTCTTTGTCAATTGTTTACTTTCACTTAAGACATAACTGACTGTGACTAAACCTGCATCCAGTATCCCTGTAATCTTAAAAGTGATTGAACAATACGGCTCTTTTTCAGGCTATAGAATTAATCTAAATAAAAGTGAACTCATGCCAGTTGGGCTTAAAGATCTTTCACAAATTTTCCCAGTTCGGTTTAAAATAGCTAAAGACAGGTTTACCTATCTAGGAATCATGGTAACTAGTAAGTTTAGCTCGCTACGAGAAGCCAACTACGCCCCCCTTTTAGAAAAATTGAAAAGAAATATTAAATTCTGGAGGACTCTCCCTATTTCATTAATAGGTAGAATAAATGCCATCAAGATGGTTTTTCTCCCCCAATTACTATATCTATTTCAAAATACCCCTTTCTTTCTTTCCAAGTCCATTTTTAAGCAACTAGATTCAATTATCTTACCCTTTATTTGGAATTATAAAAATCATAGAATCAAACAACTACATCTCTCCAAACCTAGAAATGTAGGGGGTCTTGCCTTTCCTGACTTCCGCTGCTATTACTGGGCAGCTAACCTCAGAATTATATCAATAATATTAAATGATAAAAGCGGACAACTAGACTGGCTCAGATTAGAACAGGACGAATGTACCCCGTACAATCTTGGTGCTGTGATTCTTTCACCAACAAGCTGTAAAAAAGAAATTTACAGAAATAGCCCTGTCGTTAGTAGTGTCATTCGTATTTGGAAACAAATTAGAACTCATTTCAGGGTGGAGACGTTACCCTTATTAATTCCAATAGCAGATAACCCCTCTTTTATACCTTCCACTCTAGATAAAGGTTTTCAGCAATGGAGAGATGCAGGAATCCACACAGTAAGCGATTTGTATCAAGATGGTACCTTTATTTCCTTTGAAAAAATTCAGGAAAAATACAAACTTCATAGAAGTAATTTTTTCAGGTTCCTGCAAGTCAGGAACTACGTACAATCCTATTAAACAGGTCCGTATCAATTAGCCCTTCATGTCTTGACACCTGCCTTAAGGACTATTTTGGTAAAGGGAAAATTATTTCCTACATCTATAATACTCTCCAGGCCTCCCAATTACCTGCTACATCTTCAATCAAAAGATTATGGGAGGAAGAATTAGGGTCAGAAATTTCCAGTGAGTTATGGGTGGATAGCCTGGAAGAGATTAATAGATGTTCTATAAACTCCAGACACTGCCTCATCCAGTTCAAAATCTTGCATAGACTACACTACTCTAAGATAAAATTATCTAGAATATTTCCCGGCGTCTCTTCAAAATGTGACAAATACAGGACGGCAGATGCGACCCTGCTTCACAGTTATGCATTATGTCCCAGTCTTCGAAGCTTCTGGTGCAAGATTTTCGGTGTCATCTCTGAAATCACTGGGCAACATATTGAACCAGATGAGTTTTTAATCGTCTTTGGTGTTTCAAGACATGAACTCTGTCTGTCTAAGTCTCAACAACGATTTTTTTCCTATGGACTTTTAACGGCCAAAAAGCTTATTCTAACATTCTGGAAAAATAAACTGCCACCTCCTTTCCAGCTCTGGCTTGACGAACTCACAAATACATTGCATTTGGAGCGTATACGCCTCTCTCTAAGGAATAAGAGACAACAGTTTGCTAAAACTTGGGATCCCTTTATAAGATATTTAAAGGGAGAAGATGGAGGAGACCTGGAGGTAAGGGATGTTGATTTATGGAGAGGCGGAGAGGCAGGCAGGCAGGCAGGCGGTCGGTGGGTGGGTGGGTGGGTGGGTTGGTGGGAGAGAAGTTGTTTTGTTTTAGGAGTATGTTGGAATATGTGCATATATTGTATGTACAGTGTATACTTAGATAGGAGGGACTACTGGTGTTCATGTGTGTGTATATATGTATGTACAAATATGTATAGTTAATTGCAGAAGAAATTATAACTTTTTTTGTTTTGCATATGGAAAATTCGGAGGAACTTCTGATTTGATCTCTGTTAAGATTATCTGTAATGTATTTATAAAAAAAAAACATAACTGACTGTGTTTATGAGGATATTTTGACATATTTTTGTGTGTATTTGCGGAAGAGAACTTTTGATCAGTTCAGTTTTGTGCACTATTCAGTATGAGAGGTGGCACAACACAGTCCTGGATGTCAGCGGAGAATAGCCCTGAAGACAGATCCCCTCTGAAGACTTGACTCGACAGCCATCGGCACAGATCCTCAGTAAAGACCACGAGAACCAGACCCTCGGTACAGACCCCTATGGCCAGCTACAACTCCCCATCCCTCCATATGCTGGTGTGATGTATCCCATTCTTCAAGAGGAAGGAGCTGGATGAAATATTCTGAATTTTATCAATCTACAATCTGACTTGTAATGCAGCCTGGAAACAAAATCGCACCATGTTCGTTTGTTTGGCCAGAGGAGAACTGGTCCCCCGACTGAGCCTGGTTTCACCCAAGGTTTTTTTCCTCCATTCTGTCACCTAATAGAGTTTAGGTTCCTTGCCACTCTCAACTTTGGCTAGCTTCATTGGGGACAATATTCAGCAATATTACTGTTTTGACTGTACTTACACTTTCAGATGAGAACTGAACTGAGCTGGATGATGACATCACTGTTTTCTCCAGAGCTGCTTTAGAACTCATTTCATAATTGATGAACTCCACCCCTTCGGCTCCATCTGGCTCTGCCTTCCCTCTGGCTCCACTTCGTCCTATAGGCTGCGCCTCAGTCCTCAGGCAACATGGCTCCACCTCGGACGCTCGTAACTGCGGCTCCGCCTCAGCCTCTGGGACCATCAGTGTCACCCCGTCCCATCTGCTCTCCGTCTGCATGTAGGGCTCCACCTCCATCGATCGGCCTCATTTCTGTCTGTCATCCCCCTGGTGTCGACAGCAAAAACTCCACCATGGCTCCTCCCTCCATCGACTCCGCCGTGGGTTTTCATCCTGGATGCTCATCCTGGCTGGGTCCCGCCTGGCTCCTCCTGCTCCCAGATCCTCCCTGGCTCCTCCCACCATCATCACCACATTGGTTTTTCCCACCTTAACCAGTTTCCTGTCCTTCGCCTGCTCACCTTCTGGGAGGGAACTGTAATGTCATGTCTAGCCTGCTTTGGTTTCATTTTCTCTGTGTTCTGTTCCTGTTTTTCCTGCCTGATTTCCTAGTTAGTTTCCTTTTTGTTAATTCGTCCTGCATACCTGTTCTGTTTCAGTTAATCCTCCCCAGTCTATTTAAGCCCTGTGTTTCCTCAGTTCTTTATCCAGTATTGTTTGTGTTGAAGTGGGTGTAGTTTATCTCCTGAGTATTCTGTTTAGAGTAAGGCTGCACCATTTATCGTGATTTTATCGCACACAATTCGGCAAAGGCTGCGATTATTTTATGCGCAGCTTGTCAGAGCTGTATGGCTCTAGTAAATGCTTCTCCATCTGAAAGCCAGAGGGCACTCTTGCACAGAAACACCAAATATGCCCTGCCGCAGAAGTAGACAACACGCGTCATTCCAGGAAATTCCTGTGGGCATCATACTATTGCTGTAGCTGAATAAACAGAAGATTGAAACGCTTTGGTCAAACATGACTAATAAGCACACGACTGCCTTATTCTGTGTAAGAAGCCACATCATCTTACAGAAGGATGCTCAACTGTCGGAGTAAAAACATGTTGACAGATGTTAATAAATGCTTCTTATGTCTGGAAAGATGTTGTTATTCTTTCTTTGACATTTTTCAAATGTACATTATAAGCGACTCAAACTCGCAGTGCTTTCAGATGGACTAGCATTTGGAGCCATACTTCATTGACAAGCTGCACATAAAAAATAATCACAGCCTTTGTGATTTCATAATTGCATTAAGAATCACGTTTAAGCACGATTTCAATGTTATTTTTTGTATTGTGTGATAAATCGTGCAGTTTACTAATCTGATTTCCATTCCTTCGTCGTGCATATTTTCTACAAGACCATTCGTTACATCAACAACATGAAGTGCATTAAATATTACATTACATCAGGGATTCCCAGACTGGGGTTCATGATGGAACTGCAGGAGGTTCATGAGTTTAATGAAAAGCTTTTCCCCCGGTTTCACAGATAAGGCTTAAACCAATCCTAGACTAAAATGCATGTTTGAGCTGTTTTAACTGAAAGCAACTTGTACTGACATCTCTTAAAATACGTCAGTGCTATTGTTTTGTCTCAAGATGCACACCAGTAATCTTTTTGTCTAGGGTACGTTTATAAAAAACTACTTAAATATCCTAATTGAACTAAGGCCTAATCCTGGCTTAGTCTAAGCCCTGTCTGTAAAACCGGGCCATTAAGTAATTAAAGCTGCTGTCCATAACTTTTTTTGTTTAAAAATTATCCAAAATCAATTTTTGAGCATGTACATAATCAGCCAGTGTTTAAAACTATCTCCTTACCTTAGCCTGATTCACAACAGTAAGCTTGAAATAATGTTTTATAATTCAGTTGGTACTGGTGGGTTTTCGCGGGAAATTCGAGCATGTCGCAGTTTGTCTTTGCCTCATTGTGTCACGTCTGTCACGAGTCCCAGCTAGTAGGCTATATTGCATGTGAGGCGGATCATTTATAGCCTTTTCTCACAGCAGCTGCAATAATTAAACGTATCATTTTGATGGCAGATTGTATGGTATGACAAATTAACGTTAGTGATTAGACTGTACAGAAATTGAAATCTACAGGTAACGCTAATACACACTAAATACACATAGTCACGCAATGCTGATGTTGTTAATATTAACAATTTGAGAACAAAATATAACAATAATAATAATTTGCACGGTTTGACGTGATATGAGCTAAGCGATCGTTAGATTTAATCACCATTGGCAGCGCAATTTACTGTAATGCTTTTTTTTTCCTTAGTCAGAACAAAAGTGGCAGACATGTTACTTACTTGTTCAATGACATTCTCCGGTGAAAATTCTTATTTTTGTCATACTTCCAAGACTACAATCTGTGATTCCGAAGTACAGTATCCACACCGATGTGGTGATTGACAGCAAAAATTAGATTC
Source organism: Mylopharyngodon piceus (assembly GCA_039654765.1). Lineage (NCBI taxonomy): Eukaryota > Metazoa > Chordata > Actinopteri > Cypriniformes > Xenocyprididae > Mylopharyngodon > Mylopharyngodon piceus. The sequence goes on from CM077456.1 coordinate 21,381,377, forward strand.
ATCCGCGCTGAGGAGCCGTGCCGAGGCACAACGCACATAAAGATAATAATTCCGCAAACAACTGCAATTGCAGGTTTCAAACAGAGATGGCGACAAAGAGGCTAATTAATGGACTGCAGCTTTAAATTAGAAAATTAAAAAATAAAATAAATAATTAAAATAATCATTTTAAAATAAAAACAATCAAAATAAAACACTTACTAAAAAGATTATAATATATTTTATATGTTTACCTGCGTGTCATCTGACCATTAACCGACATCAGAGAACTGTGAAATTCATTTTATTATTATTATTATTATTATTATTATTATTGACTTAATGTTATTATTGTCCTAACTTGTTAACTTAAAATCTCACAGGGTACTTCAAGTAAATGTATTAGGTCAAAGAGGTTCAGCTAAAAAAAAAAAAAAAAAAAAACGATGGGGAATCCCTGCATTGCATGTAAATATGAAATGACTTGGGAATTTGTACATTTTCATTTGTTTGAAAGCCTTTCAAATACAGTAATACATGGTTAAATGACTCAATGAGTGATAATTCAAATATCAAACACTTCTTAAAAGTGAAATGATTTCTGTAAATCCAGTAATGCTGTGTGGATCTCAGTTTTCAGTGATAGGCACATGAGTAGTGGATGGTCTGTGTGTGAAATTCCACAAACCTGTAAAACCTTCTGAACATATATTAGCAGTAGGTTTTTTAGAAAGGAAAATTTAAAAGGTAAAATGGCAGTAAATTATGAATAATTTCCTCAAATCTGTCTATCTCTAACCGGAAACACACCCATAAATTTCTGTACCCAACCCAAATCCTTTGAGCGCCCCCTAGCGCAATTTAGTTGAATGACTGAATAACTGATGACAAACGAGGTAGAAACCCAGTAAAAGAGATTCATCTGGTACGTAATTTTATTCGGTGACTTGGATAGCAACACTATGAATTCAAACTGAATGGTTTCACTCAATTAGCGGTTTTAATGAAATGTATAGGCTATCATGGAAATAGTGAATAACAACCCCGTGAATTACAATACATATTTAAAAAATAATTATGTTATCCCAAGAGTCTAATTTTATCTTGTCACTTCAAAATAAAAACAATATTTTTTTACTCCAGAAATTTAAAAAACATTACTGTAAATTAACTTTTTACTCCTAACCTATCTTCTTGTAGCTATTGTTATTCTTTCTTTGACCAATTTCAAAATGGAAAATGGAGTGCTGCTCCAGGACAGTTTTGTCACCCAGTATCACCCAGATCCAGTGTCAGGCACAAAGTCACGCAAATGCTGAAAGAATCATTAGGTTCAATTTTAAAAGTTAAAAACACTTTAAAAAGCAAGCTCTAACATGTAACATGTGAAATGAATACATTTATCTGTCCTGCTGTAGCCAAAAAAAATAAATAAATAAAAAATGGATGCAAAATAAAATGCTCCACAGAGAGCAGGATCACCTGTACAATTCCAGCTGAAGAAGGTAAAATAATATCCAGGTGTAGCTATATGCCAACAGCTAAGGGCAAGTCACACACCTGCCTGACAGGTTTCTTGTGCCAGTGGAAACAGAACAGTGGATTGATTCATAAGTAGATTGAAGTAAAAAAAAAATAAATAAAAAACTGATTATGAGCAATGTACTCTTAGATGGCACTATATCAAACCTAAGGTGTATGTGTTTTCTTTTTTAATCAGTGATTTTATTTATTTAGCATTAAATGTGATACGTAAAATAAGCATTGAAGGGGATAAATAAAATGTTACTGAATAATTGTGTAGGGTAGAACTAGTACTCCTGCTCATCTAAACATACCCAAATGCTTAAAGACAGTACCAGTCAATCACAGAGAGCATTTGCTACTGATGCTGCACACACATCATGCTTATTCAAACAGAAATGTGTTTCCTAAAAGCATCATAAGCATAAGAAACCATTAAAACTGACACCACTAGCCTCTGCAATCTGCTTAGATTCAACACTTTTGGAAAATGCAGGCCCAGTTGTTCAAAAAGTTTCATATCAATTAGAATGATCTGGATTTGGAAATCTCATGATTTGCTATCCAGGATCAGGTAATCTAGCTTACTTTTGTACAGTTGTTTTCAAAGCAACATTGGATTGGATTACCGTGATCCAGATACACACTTTTTCCTGATTACCAAATCTGGATTACCAGTGCTCTGAATGGGACTAAATATCACGATGAAGGCTACAAGCTATGTAAAGAACAAGAGGTGGAACATTCAGCATGGGAAGAGTTTTTATTTGAATAATCACAAAAGCACAAACTATACAAACATCCCCTTCCATTTTCATTTTTTTTTTAATGAGTCAGACCCCTCATCTGAGCCAAAAAAAAAAAAAAAAGCAATAAGAGATGCAAAAACTACTTTGGTTAATCTCGGGCCAGATGTTCAAAAGTAATCGGATTGGATCAATTTTTGAAAATGGGTTGTTCAAAAGGAAAAAGGATTCTGAAATCAGACTAGATGCAAGGACGTCGCCTTTGGCGGGACTTGAACCCTGGTTTCTGGTGTTCTAAGAGTGGCGTGTAGAAGAGTAACGAGCCAGGAGACTTGAGTCTTCCAAAAAATAAAAATCATCTTTACTTGAGAAACCAAGGTTACAAACTACAAATGAACTAGGATAGCAGAGCTACAAAACAGAGAAATAAAAATAGACACAAGGGTCAAAAAGGTACAACAAGGTACAATAAGGCACAAACTTAACTTGAGATCCGGGGCTCATTCTTCGTATGTCGCTAACTCGGTTAGCTGGATTTGATTGATGACGATTTGGCATGATCATGGATTGTTCAGTTCTTCAACGCTCATCCTGGACTTGCTGCCATAGCAACATGTCTGTAAGCTTAAACCTGCTCGTGAGCAGGCTTATTTCATGTAAACAGGATTAGATCGCATCTTTTTAAGTGGAATTGATACTTAAAATCTGTCCCAGCCACTGCTAATTTATTTCAAGAGTCTAAAATACTATAGGTGTCACAGTCACCGTCTGTCTCACCTTCCCCGGACTCTACTTCCCAGCATCCCTCTGGTTCCTCACCTGCACTCAGTCACTAATCACCTGCACCTGCAAGCCATCCACTCATCAAACACACACTATAAAGACTCTCACTCCCTGCACCACAGTGTCTGGTCTCGTCAATGGAAAGCACTACGTCTCACGTACCTGGACTCCTTACCTGTTACTCACCTGAGATTCCCGTATCCTCTTCCATCGTCTGTTCTCCGTTCCCCGTGGATCCTTCACCTACAAAGACATCATCTGTTATACTCCAGCTAAGTGACTGTTCCAAAGTGCTTGTTCATTCACTCACCTGCATTCTCCATCTGCCAGTGTCCGTGCCTCTGTTTAAATAAACATCTGTTGATCACTTACCTGTCTGCCTCCGTCTGTGTGCCTGACAGAAGACCAGACCCCATGAAGAGCACCACGGATTCTGGCTGGGAATTCGCCGGACAAATCGCGGCGACGGCCCAATCCAGCCGCGATCTGTTCACATTCACAGACAAATTCTGTCGTCTCATCCAGACAAACTCTCTAGAGGATGAGAAGATCAAGAATTTGTATAAGATTGGGGTAAACTTCGTCAATCCCAGAGAGCTCCCCAATCTCACTGGTTTGGACTGGGAGGAGGCCATTTACCAGTGCCTGGAAAGCTTTATTCCATCATCAGCATTCCTACCAATCCAAGAATCCCTTCCTAAGATGGCCGCCACTCCCGAGCCTCGTCGCAAGATGGCCACCACTCCCGAGCCTCATTGCAAGATGGCCGCCACTCCCGAGCCTCGTCGCAAGATGGCCGCCACTCCCGAGCCTCGTCGCAAGATGGCCACCATGCCCGAGCCCTCGGTCCAGATGGCCGCCGCCACAGTTATGAATCGCTTCCTCATCCAGGATCCTGTCCCTGACCTCAGTCCTGTGATGATTCCAGTCCCTTACCATAGTCCAGAGGCGACTCTCTCCTTCGTCCCGAGTCCAGAGGCGACTCTCTCCTTCGTCCCGAGTCCAGAGGCGACTCTCTCCTTCGTCCCGAGTCCTGAGGCAACTCCCTCCTTCATCCCGAGTCCAGAGGCGACTCTCTCCTTCGTCCCGAGTCCAGAAGAGACTCCCATCCTCGTCCCGAGTCCTATGACGGTTCCAGCTCCTAGTCCAGAGGACCTCATTGTACCTATCATGGTGTTAGCGTTTATGTGTGTCTGGGCAACACACACATCGGCACCGGTCCCCGAGTCAGCTCCAGACTCAGCTCCGGTCCCTGAGCCCGCTCCAGGTTCAGCTCCAGTCCCTGAACCCGCTCCAGGCTCAGCTCCAGCCCACGAGCCCGTTCAAGAGTCTTTTCTAGCCCAAACACCCAGAGTCTCGCCCAAATATTTTTTTTGGGGGGGGGCTATCCGTCCCCGACCTTGGTGGCCGAGCCTGGGGTCTGGGCCAAGGCCACGGAACCCGAGGGGCCTGACCTGCCATGGCGTCCCAAGGAGCCTGCCCCGCCATGGCGTCCCTAACGGCCAGCAGCGCCGTGGCCTCCCGAACGGCCAGCAGCGCCGTGGCCTCCCGAACGGCCAGCACCCACCATGGCTCCGTCCTGGAGTCTTCATATCTACCTGCACCGTCACTCTCCTGTCAAGACTCCAGGATGCCCACCCTCCCTCCCTCCCTCCCTCCCTCCCTCCCTGGTTGTTCCATCTACGGCGCGAGGACGCGCCTACCGGGAGGGGGGAGTACTGTCACAGTCACCGTCTGTCTCACCTTCCCCGGACTCCACTTCCCAGCATCCCTCTGGTTCCTCACCTGCACTCAGTCACTAATCACCTGCACCTGCAAGCCATCCACTCATCAAACACACACTATAAAGACTCTCACTCCCTGCACCACAGTGTCTGGTCTCGTCAATGGGAAGCACCACGTCCATGGAAAGCACTACGTCTCACGTACCTGGACTCCTTACCTGTTACTCACCTGAGATTCCCGTATCCTCTTCCATTCGTCTTCCATCGTCTGTACTCCGTTCCCCGTGGATCCTTCACCTACAAAGACATCATCTGTTATACACTCCAGCTAAGTGACTGTTCCAAAGTGCTTGTTCATTCACTCACCTGCATTCTCCATCTGCCAGTGTCCGTGCCTCTGTTTAAATAAACATCTGTTGATCACTTACCTGTCTGCCTCCGTCTGTGTGCCTGACAATAGGCACAGCCAGTTTTACTCATTGAAAGATTTATTCGTGATGGAATATTTGCTTTACAATTGTATTGGACTCTTACACACATGCTTGTACAGTTATTCTGAGCCGTGCATTAATTTGAATGGTGACAGCTATTATGGGAGTGGCTTGATGAAGCGCAGGAGATGCAGATAACTTGATCTTGACTTTAATTAATTTTTAATTAAAACTTTAATTAATGCTGTCACGTAACAAATCTGCTTCAAAGATAAAATTAAATGAATTGCGAATTACAACATTGAAATAAAAATGTAATGACTGTACAAATGCTTGTGAATCTAAATAATTGGGAATCATGTAAACAAAAACAAACAAAAAAACAGTGCACATTTCATTTATCTATTATAACATTTATGTCGTAATGTCATTTTGTTCGCTTGACTGTTTCATTATAAAGGTCCAGAAATTCGTGAAGTTTTTTTGTCAGGTGTCTTTTCTAATTATATGATGTCATTACGTTGCGGTCTTGCCGCCAGCCAATCGCGGTTTTGAGTATCGATACATCTGCCCTTTTCAAGGAACACGAGAACGCGCAGTAATCTCAGACAACTTAATCCTGATATTTTTATCCAATCCACAAATTCGTTTGAAGAACCAAATTAGCCAGAGATCAGTTATCACGATTAGAATATCTAGCATCTGTCAAATCATCTCAGATGTATTTAGCGAGGTACGAAGAACGGACCCCTGGTGACTGGAGTACATAGGCTCAAGACTGAACATAATGGCAGAAAACAGCAGCCTAGAGACTGGATCTTTACAGGGGCCCCTCCCCTAGGAATGGCACCTGACGTTCTTCTGACTGTTCCCTTTGGCTTGGCGAAACAGATGAGAGTCGGGTCTAAAATGTCTCGAGCAGGAATCCAGGACCGCTCCTCTGGACCAAAGCCCAATCCACAAGATATTGAACCTTCCCGTAAACCCTTTGAGAATCCATCACCCTGCGGACCGTGTAAGCTGGCTAGCCATCAATGATGCGAGGTAATGGGGTGGGGCTTCCTAGCTGGAGACAGAGTAGAGCAAACAACAGATTTTAAACGGGAAACATGAAAAGTGGGATGAATCTTCATGGACCTGGGCAGGAGGAGTCGATAGGAAACTGGGTTAATCTTTTTGAGGATCTTGAAAAGACCAATGTATCGTGGGGCCAGCTTGCGGGATTCTACCCGCAAAGGAAGGTCTCTGGTTGAGAGCCATACACTTTGTCCCAGGTGAAGCGTGGGTCCTGCCCTCCTGTGTCAGTTTGCCTGCCTCCATTGTTGTCGGACAGCCCTCAATAAGCAATACATGCTCTTTGCCAGGAACATCGGCACCGGCGGAACAGCTGTGTGGCACCTGGAACATCAACCTCTGGCTCCTGTCCAGGAAATAGAGGGGGAGGGAAACCATACTGACACTCAAAAGGGGACATACCTAGTGAGGAATGGTAAAGGGTGTTATGTGCAAATTCAGCCCATTTTAAATAATTCCGCATATAACTGCAATTGCAGGTTTCAAACAGAGATGGTGACAAAGAGGCAAAACTTCCGGACTGGAGCTTTAAATGAGAGCTCCATGTGGATTGGTTGCCTGCACCCAGGCACCTCAGTCTCTTCAATTTCTTGATTTACCCTCTGAGTTTGGCCATTTGACAGTTTGCCTCATCAACAGTTCCGCAGTTTGGCTAGCTGTGGGGAACTTGGACAAAGGAGGTGACAAGTCTTGGAAAATCTGTCTACCACTACCAGGATTACCATATTTCCATATTACCATATTAAGACTGTGGCAAGCCTGTAATGAAGTCCAAGGAAATGTGCGACCAAGGAATGGTCTTGGAATGGGCAGCGGGTGCAGCAGGCCATGAGGGTGGGCCTTGGCTCCTTGTTCTGGGCACAGACGGAGCAAGCGGCAACAAAGGCCTGGACGTCCCTCTGCAATCTAGGCCACCATAACTTCCTCTGGAACAGCTTGCATGTCTTAGTAATCCCAGGGTGTCCAGAAGGGAGAGAAGCATGAGCCCACTGCAAAACCTCAGAACGTAGAAGGTTAGGAACAAAGAGGTGCCCTGGAGGGCCATTACCTGGACCTGGCTGCTGCAGTTGTGCCCTCTTAACAGCTGTTTCAATATCCCATTCTGGACAGAACTCCACTTCTGGTGGTTCAAACTGCCTTGAGAGTGCATCTGGCTTGAGATTCTTAGAACCTGGGCGATAGGAGAGAGTACAGTTAAACCGATTAAAAAAAAAAAAAAAAAAAAAAAAAAAAAAAAAATTAATATGGCCCAATGGGCTTGTCGGGCATTCAATCTCTTTGCCTCCTGGATGTAAGTGAGATTTTTGTGGTCCGTCCAGATTAGGAATGGCTGTTTGGCCCCCTCCAGCCAGTGCCTCCACTCCTCTAAAGCCATCTCAACAGCCAGCAGCTCCCGGTTCCCAATATCATAATTCCTCTGCGTTGGGGTAAGCTGAGCACATGGATGATGCTTATTGCACTTGTGTGACAAGACAGCTCCTACTCCCACGTCAGAGACATCCACCTCCAACACAAAAGGCAGCTCTGGATCAGGGAGGGTTAGGATTGGGGCAGATGTAAAGAGCTGTTTTAGTCTGTTGAAGGCGTGATCTTCTCTGCTGGTCCAACTGGTCCACAAATGGCCTAGTAGATGGCCTAGTAGATTTCCTGGTCAATGCGGAAAGAGGCTGGGCAAAAGAACTGAAGTTTCTAATGAATCTTCTATAAAAATTGGGAAAGCCCAGAAAGCACTTTACCTGCTTCACTGAAGTTGGTCGAGGCCAATCCAAGACTGCTCGTATCTTGCCTGGATCCATCTGAAGGCTGCCCTTTGTTACCCTGAAGCCAAGGAAGGAAACTTCTGGAACATGAAACTCGCTCTTTTCCAACTTCATATAAAGCTTATGTTTCAGTAGCTGGGTCAGGACCTGTTTGACCTGCTGAACATGCTCTTGGTAATTGTGGGAGAAAATCAAAATGTCATCCAGATAGACAAATGCAAATATATTCAGCATTTCTCTGAGAACAAAGCATGTCTCGAGAGACAAAGCATGGTGAAAGGTAGCCCTCAAGGCTCGTTGATCCCACCCACTCTCTGTGGCAAGAGTGCGAAACTCTATAGCAAAATCTGCTGCACTCCGGGTACCTTGAGAGAGGTGGAGCAGGTGGTGATCCACATCCCCCTACTGGCTGGATGAAAAACTTTTTTCATCTCAGAAATGAATTCGTGGAAGTTGGTTGTTACTGGAGACCTCTGATCCCAAAAAGCAGAGGCCCAGTCCAAAGCCTTGCCCATTAGGAGGGTAATAATGTAAGCTACCTTACTATTCTCAGTAGGAAAGCTGCTGGGTTGGAGCTGGAAGGCCAGGGTACACTGGGTAAAGAACCCTCTGCATGTCTCGGGACTGCCATCGAATCTCTCTGGTTCTGGTAACTTGGGCTCTGATGGGAATGGCAACATGGATCTGTTTGGAAGATCAGGAGGTGATTGAGGTTCTTGGGGTGATGAGTCTTGAGACTGGAGATTCAAAATATGGAGGATCTCCAACAGCGCCTGGTCATGCCGCTGTATGGTTGCTGCTTGATCTGAGAGGGCTGCCAAAATATGGTCCACATTGGAAGATGGTGAAGGTTCTTCTGCTAGGCTCCCTTCCATGGTTCAGTCTTGCTGTAAGGAGTTTGCCTTTGGCGAGACTCAAACCCGGGTCTCTGGTGTTCTAAGTGTGGCATGTTCTCCACTGAGAACTCCCAGACAGTGGAACCAAAGAGTAGAAGAGTAATGAGCAAGGAGAATTGAGTCTTCCAAAACAAATAAAAATAATCTTTACTTGAGAAACCAAGGTTACAAAGTACAAATGAACTAGAATAGCAGAGCTTCCACAAAACAGAGAAATAAAAATAGACACAAGGGTCAAAAAGGTACAAGAAGGCACAAACTTAACTTGAGATCTGGTGACTGGAGTACATAGGCTCAAGACTGAACATAATGGCAGGGAACAAGCAGACTTATAAAGGACAAGACAGGTGAAGGGAATCAGGGCTAATGAGGAGAGTACTGAGTACAATTAGATACAATAGCACCATCTTCAGGAGTGGAGAGCACTGAGCTTGGGGTTAAAGTGCCATCTGGAGGCCTGGAGGGAGCATGACATGGAAGCTTAAGGAGGAGTGGAACAGCAGCCCAGAGATTGGATCTTTACACTAGATCACAAAATCCAATCTTGGTTTTGATCTGGATAAAATTGTCAATTTGTGTTGTTCAAAATTTTTTAGTAAGATCCAAGAAATCTGGATTATAATCATCCCATCAGAAGGGTGGATTTCAGGAACAAAACATAAAACTTTAAAAACATTTTTATCATGTAATATACATACATACATATTTTTATTTTTATTTTTTTTTTGCTCTTGATTAGTTTAACTGTTAAAGTAATAAATTACACTACTGTTAAAGTAACAAACTAGACATTAAGCTACATATTTAGTCTTTTGGTAACCTACTGTAAAGTAAAAAAGAGATTTTGGTGCCACAAATAATACCCAAACAGCTGTAAATATTAAACAAAAATATTATATTTAATTCAAAGTGGTTTTTTTTGTTTGTTTGTTTGTTTTTTTATCACTGTTTGTAAACTACATTGGCACAATCATAAGAGATGAACTCTTGAATAAAATAGTGGGTGCTTCTCAATACCTAAATTGATGCTTCCTCATTTCCTCCTTCCTTTGAATTCCATCCCGTGACTCTTGGTAATGAGGAAATGAGGTGATAACAGAAATTTTGATATGGATACAACTGCGTTAATGTATCTGGAATTAAACAGGTTTAATTGGATTTAATGTAAACTGTCTAATAATGATGTCTAGCCTGAAAAGAGACCGATAATGAGACACATATATCGTAGAACTGCAAGATTAATGGTTAAAAGATTGCGATCTTAATTCAATGATTGACACAATCTTATTCCTAAATTATATATGTCTATTAAACTTTGACAAGTAGGCTATAATCACAGAAAACATTCAGATCTGCGTTGGCGCTGCTGCTGAGCCAGAGAGAGCAGTTGTCATATAGGTATGAAACAGCTTCACAAAACAGTCTTTTCAACCACACAGAATCATTATTTCAGTGTTACAATCAGAGCCTAAAACTAACAATTTGCCACACCTGCCAATGGCCGGTGACTTAAGAAAATTACCAGCTATAAATTTTTTTTACCGGCCATGAAACTGTTTTTGCAAAAACAGGCAGTAAAGACACCAACATTTTAGATACCAGTGAAAATTCACAATTCTCGATTCCCGATACCACAGCTGAAACTACTAGCCTAACTAATAAATTTAAAACATTATTAATAACAAGTAAACAGTCAGTAATGAAATAAGAACAACACATAAAATTACAAGCAATAGCACAAATAAATGCAATAGAACAAAGATATACAAATGAAACAGTGCTTTTCAGGTAGGTCTAACAGTAGGCTAGTTTTCAGGTACAGAAATTTAATAAAGTAATCAAATGTAAAATAACACTGCATCCTCACTGTGTAAATTAAACATAAATTAATCCTTATTAAAGTTACAAAAGTTATTCAGTCAAGAGCAGTGAGTGATTTTCTCTGTCTTTTGTTGTTTGATTAACATTAACAACACTAAGAATTTTTCAAATTTTTTTACTTTTTTTTTTTTTTAAATAAAATGAAATAGGTCTAGTTATTGTTTTAGTCGTTTTTGACCCATAATAAATAAAGTTATGACACCAAAAACTAACTCATACAGTATATATTTCAAATATTGACAAGTAAACTGTCAGTAATAAAATAAGAACAAATAATCAAATTACGAGCAATAGCACAAATAAATACAATAGAACAAAAATACAAATGAAATAAATAAACAGTGCTTTTCATTTTTTTTCAGGTAGGTCTAACAGTAGCTTTCAGATTGAATAATCAAATGTTAAATAACACTTCACTGGTTTCACTGTATAAATTAAATATAGATTAAGCCTTGTTAAAGTTACAAAAGTTATTCAGTCAAGAGCAGTGAGTGTTTTTTTTTTCCTTTCTCTTGTTGTTTGATTTTTAAAGGGGTCATGAACTGAGAAATCATCTTTTCCTTGAGCTTTTGATATATAAGAGGTCATCGTACTATAAGAATATCCTGTAAGTTTCAGAACTGAAAACTTCCTTGTTAGTCCAATAAAAGCTTTTATTGATACTAGGCCCATCGAACGACTGATCCTGGAATGTTACTATCTATATAGATAGGTGAAACGCCATCTCTGCAGAAGAAATCAGCACATACTTCATCATTGTAACGTTAGCCCCGCCCACTGGCATGTTAGAGAGATGAGGAGGAGAGAATAGCAATATAGGACAAAAATAATGTTACCTTTCAAAGGATCCTAAAGCTAGGAATATGGTTATTTATTTTCAACAATATGAATGTCTCAGTTGAGAGGCGATTTTTCCTGTCGTTAAGCAAGCATTCTGGGCATTCTGAACAGAGGCGCGGACCTTCTATCAAGGGGGAACCCACTCCACTGAGATTGGCACCTCAGATAGTGGGCATAAAATGGATGAGATTCGGACAGGCAACCGTAGATCTATTCGCCTTGCACGAAAACTCCCATTGTCCTATGTTATTCTCGTTAATGGATGTGGACATGCCCCTCAGAGTAGACGCACTGGCCCGCCCATGGCCCAAAGTGCTGCTGTATGCTTTTCCTCCCCTGTGCCTGATAATTCCCACACTGGCCAGGGTAAGAAGGTAAGGGTAAGAAGGGCCTGTCTCTCATTCTGATAGCACCCAGGTGGCCCAAAGCACCGCAGCTGGCAGAGATAATCCCTCTGTTATATGCCCAGCCGTGGCGCCTCCCCCTCTGTACAGATCTATTGTCTCAAGCGAACGGGGAGATTTATCACCCACACCCGGACATGGTGGCTCTCTGGTCCTGGCCCGTGAGAGGACAAACTTAAACACACTAGGGCTTCCCCCACATGTAGTTGCTACTATACAGAGTGCCAGGGCCGTTTCTGCATGGTCCTCATATGGATGTAAGTGGCAATTGTTTGAAGGGTGGTGTGATGAGCGTGGTCTCACATCATATCAGTGCTCAGCTCCTGATATTTTGTGTTTCCTACAAGACCTCATGGATAAGGGCAGGTCCTTTTCCACAATTAGGTCTATCTGGCAGCTATTTCGGCCTGTCATGTGGGCTTTGAGGGCTCAACGATCGGGCAGCATCCTCTAATCAGCAGATTTATGAAGGGTGCCCGTCGCTCTTTGCCAGTCATCAGGAGAACTGTTCCTGAATGGGACCTCTCCATGGTGCTGGAGGCTCTGTCTTAATATCCTTTTGAGCCTCTGGGAAGTGTTTCCTAAAGCTGCTGTCTTTCAAGGCGGCTTTGCTCTTGGGCTTGGCATCAGCTAAATGTGTCAGTAAGCTACATGCACTCTCAGTTCATTCCTCATGCACTAAATTCTCTTTTAGTGGAGATAAGGTTTTCCTTAAGCTTAATCCTGCTTTTATGCCTAAATGCTTCCCTGCATTCACATCGGAGGTGTTGGAGCTGTCCGCTTTTCACCCTCCACATTTTTCCTCCGCGGAGAATCAGAGGCTGAATGCACTGTGTCCTGTTCGTGCCTTACAGACATATATGACCAGGACCAGTGCTTTCCAGAAGAGCGACCAGCTCTTTATTTCATGGGCACCCCCTCACAAGGGGAGTATCTAAATAACGCCTCTCACATTGGCTTGTGGAAGCTATAGTTTTGGCATATGAATCGAAGGGAGTGCAGCCCCCAGGAGACATCAGAGCTCATCAGAGGTTCAGCCTTCTGGCCCCTTCAAGAAACGAATCACTAAGTTGTTCCTGCCTATAGACTGGCCAGCCACAAGAGCATAGTTTGCTGCTATGGCCGGCACGTAAACTTGGAGCATGTAAGGGGTGCGCCCCTTGTCCAGCATCTCCTGCAGAAAGGACAGCACCAGTAAAACGTCACAGGATGCTGGGTCTTCATTCTGTACTGCACACCAGTTGGAGAAGACAGACCACTTAAGGGAGTAGAGGTGTCTGGTAGACGGGGCTCTAGCCTCTGAGATAGTGTTCAATACCCTTGCAAGGAGGCCCATAGGCTCCCATCGAGGGGCCAAACTTGGAGGTCCCACAACTCGGGTTGGGGGTGCCAAATCGTTCCCTTCGCCTGGGAAAGGAGGTCCTTCCTCAGGGGAATTGGTCTTCTGTCTCAGAGGGGAGAGGGCCACATCCATGCACTTCATAAAAGTGTGCGGGGTCAGAGACAGTCCGAATGGAAGGACGGTATACTGGTAAGCCATCACCTCGAATGCAAATCTCAAAAATGGTCTGTGATGGGGGGCTATTTGGATATGAAAGTAGGCATCTTTCAGATCCACTGAGAAGAACCAATCCCCTGGGCAAACCTGCAAAAGGATTTGTTTCAATGTCAACATCCTGAACGGCTGTTTCATTAAAGTGTGGTTCAAATTCCTGAGATCGAGGATGAGCCTGAGGCTGCTATCCTTCTTCGGCACGAGGAAGTAACAGCTGTAAAATCCTGACTCGCTGTGGGTCGGCGGCACTGTTTCTACAGCTCCTTTCACCAGTAAATGCATTACTTTGGAAAGGAGGACGTGCGCCACGTTGCTCCACACCGACGTGCATATTACGCCCCAGAAGCGTGGGGGCCTGCGAGTGAATTGAAGTAAGTAGCCTCATTTGATTGTGTTCAGAACCCAACTTGATACTCCGTGGATGGTTTCCCAAGCCTGAGTCCTGAGGGGCTAAAGTGTTTCGGGTGACAGGCCCCTGTGCTGAGACAGGGGACTGACGCTCATAGTATAGGGAAGAGGAAAAGTGCTCTTTTTTTAATGTGTTTGTTTTTTATTTTGTTCGCTATAACAGCGGTCAGTTGTATGGGCACATGAACATGAATGCCCGGAACTGAACAGGGGGTTGGGAGGCAAACGCAAGACTTTTTTGGGAGGGTGGTCCAGCCTCAGCGGGACTTAGCCCTCTCTTCCTTCCTGGCAAATCAGGACAGCTTCTGTGGCTCGAGGTCCAATGCTAGAAGTTTGGCCTGAAAGACCTGGAGGACCACCATGGTGTGCGGAGCCCACTTGTCCAGCTGCATCCAGCAAGGGCTGAAGTGGTCCTACAGGGCTTGGAGGGGTGGCCAGCCATGGCTTCCTCGAGAGGAGCAGCTTCTCATATCCTTTTTCTACTGTGTTGACAATGGCAGTGAGGGCGGTTGAGGCAGAAGTATGGATGTGCACCGAGTAGGGGGCGTGCCACGACTTGGTGAGTTCGTCATGCACCTTCAGGAAGAACGGTGCTGCTCTCTGACAAGGGGCCTGTTGGCGGTACTCCAAACCGAGCTCCTCGACGGCCTTTGATAGGACGCAGATAAGTTCGGCATCCATACCAGGCCTGGTGTCGCTCGGCTAGTATGGATGGTATAGTCGGCAAGGAGGCGGAGTCATCCACTGAGCCCGACCAATCCTCTGCATCAGAAGCCGCCAGTGACATACTGTCATTGGGGAGATCCTTCTCAGAACCTGAACAAGACCAGGCTGCTCGCACTGGAAGAGGGGCGCTGGTCTGCGTGTGTGAAGAGCACGGGGGATTCCTCTCTCTGTGGGGAGAGTAAAGCATTCGGGACCTGTGGTTCGTGGGAGGAAGAGAATGGGAGATCACGAGGGGCAGAGCCGCTCTCTAAAAAGAAAGCAACCCAAGAGCGAAGAGAGGTGAGGCTCATGTTCTCACAGTGAGAAATGCCCACCTCGGTGAGCGCAGTTTCTGTGTGGGCTCTCCCCAGACAGGCAACGCACTCACTGTGCTCGGCAGAAGCGTGCAGGGGTGCCCTGCACGAGCCACACTTGTGGCGCGAAATTTGAAACAGAGCCCACACAGAAACTGGACTTACGATGGCAACCTGAATCGTAACAAAGCACTGTTGGCCAGAGGAGAACTGGCCCCCCGACTAAGCCTGGTTTCTCCCAAGGTTTTTTTCTCCATTTAAACACCTATTTGCCACTTGTCTGCCACCTGATGTCACCTGATGGAGTTTGGGTTCCTTGCCGCTGTCGCCTTTGGCTTGCTTAGTTGGGGACACTTGACATTTGACTTGACATTTGATATTCAACAGTGCTTTGATCTACCTGCATTGACACTATTCTTTAAGAGCTGCTGTGCAGCCAAATAATGTACCAGTTATCAATGTAAAGCTGCTTTGACACAATCTACATTGTAAAAAGCGCTATATAAATAAAGGTGACTTGACTTGACTTGACTTGACGTGAAATTTGCTCTGAAAGTTGCTCGTTAATTAAATTGCCGGAGAGCCGCAGGGGAAGCGCTGGGTCAGCTTGTTCGCGGAGCACTGTTCTAATCAGCTGCGGCAGAGTGTGAGCTTGCTTGAGAGTGCTGCTCGATCAGCCTGCTTGCAGAGCGTCAGCTTGCTTGCAGGGCGCCACTAAATCAGCTCGTTCTGTGAGGCCCGTTCTAAGTTCTGCGAAAAGGCTTCATCTTCAGTCTTGTTCTCGGAGTCCAGCGAGGAAAAGATCTTCACGCTGAAGGAGAAAGATTCTAAAGCCTACGGCGGAGATTTGCCCACTTATATAGGTGGGTATATTTTCAGAAGGCCTTTATTAACTCCCTGGAGCCGTATGGATTATTTTTATGATGGATGGATGCATTTTTTGGGCTTCAAAATCTCACCCCCGATTCACTACCAGTATAAAGCTTGGAAGAGCCAGGATATTTTTAAATACATCTCTGATTGTGTTTGTCTGAAAGAACATAGTCATATACACCTAGGATGGCTTGAGGGTGAGTAAATCATGGGATAATTTTCATTTTTGGGTGAACTATCCCTTTAAGGAAACTGGACATTTATGTTCTTGGAATATTACAAATCAATGTTCCTAGAATGTGAGTTAAAATTAAAGAGTGTTTGTTGAAAGAGTGTTTTAGGAACATCATACATAGTTTTACGTAATGGACAAATGACATTATTTTATTTTGTATCTTAAATAACTTTTTTATTTATTTTGTATCTTAAATTTTTTTTTAATATTTTCTCTTAATCTTTCTAGATTTATGTCATCTAGAAAGTGTAAATAGTATGCTACAGCAAGCCTACAGTGAGTTAGCGCTGGAGATCAGTACACATTTGACAGTCACATAAATGAAGTTATTCTCAGATTACTCAGATCCAAAAGAAAATTCACCTATCCATCAAAGTAAAATTATTGATGTACAAAACAAATTAACAAAATGTTTTGATAAAAACCTCATGAAGAAACCATTTCTAAGATGCTGAACATCCAGCATACATAGGACAAGCGGTTTGGAAAAACAGATGTATGGATTCTTTTAAATTTATTCTTGGTTTTATATTTACAGCAGTGTCCATTTCTATTGTTCGCTTCAGACTTTTAAGACGCGCCCACGTTCAGACGGTCGGCGATGATTGGCTGGTTAAGATTTAAGTTGCGCCCTCTCGCTGAGAGTCTATTCTGATTGGGCGACGACGACTTTGAGTGACGTCATCGCGTGGAATGCCCATTCATCGGTGCAGTTGGGCGTTGGACTCCGCATCTTATTAGTAACCAGGGAAATTTCTCCATTTTCTGTGCAGTCTAGAGTGTTACAGGCACAAATCTAGGATTTAAATAAATACTTGCACTTTCTAAGGTTTTTTTCTACAGTTTTCTTCTGTGGGACTGGATTTGCTTGCTACGTTCACTTTTAGCGCGCTCTTTGGCCAGGTGTTGAATTCTAAGGAAGAGGCTTGTTGCTCTTTGTTCTGTATTGGGATCTGTTGAGCTCTTTGTTGGAGTAAAAGCATGGGAGCGCAATTCTCTAAGACAGCTGGAAAAGGAGAAACAGCTGCAGAAAAACTCGGAGATGCTGCAGCTTCACCCTCTAAAGCCAATGGGCAGGTAAAAAAAGGGTCATTTAATAAGAACTGATTTATTTATGGTGTTCATTATACGAATACTGACGCGGAGTTCTTCTGGAGACCCGCAACCAACAAACACACAAATTATTCAATGTTTATAACCAAGAGGCTTTGTCAGTTCTCATGTATTGGATATATGTATGATCGTAAAATGCTTTAATGTTGCTTAAATGTTTTTCAAAATCCGATTCGGCGTTATTTGTTGTTGAGAAACCTCTGTTTCGAATTGAAGAACGTTCTTTGTGGAGTTGAAAGAGGTGATGCTGGTTTTATCCGGGAAAACTAGGGAATTGTGTTGAAAATCATTTAATTTACTGTTTTAGTATGTTTGTTTCGGTCCGTCTTGAAAATGAGGGGGAAGTGTGGGGGGTTGATTGTTAAGAGTAACAATGGCTCGCCACGCCTTTATTCACATACGCTCGATAGACGCTTCAGTATCACAATGGAATTAGTCCATTGGGGAAACCACAACAGATCAACTAAAACTGCTATAATCATTTAAATACGTTATACTGTGCCGTGATGGCCATTCATACAATCTGTGTTTTGTACAGGTTTGTTTGCTTATTTGGCGCGTCAGTTCTTTCGAAGGGTTAATGGTGTAACGCTGCCCTCTGGATGTTGTGGCAGTGTAATGCGCCTCAATTCCTACCTATGACACATGGAGGCTTCGTGTGTGAACGAAAGTGTTTACGCCAAATAAGTCTTTTCTTTAACATGTATTGTGGACAAAATCGAAGCAGTTCTTTTCAGCGGTGTGCATAGAACATTTTGTATATGCAGCCTCTCCACTGTGTCTTATTGTGGTAGTGTTTGTTAACAGAGTGCAAGGCTTAAGGCTGGTTGTGTAATGATGGTCTGTGTTTTGCTTTAGGAAAATGGCCACGTAAAGGTGAATGGAGATGCCTCTCCAGCGGCTGCTGAGGAGAAAGAAGAGGTTCAGGCTAATGGCAGCACGGCGGCTGAGGAGGGAGAGAAGGCTGAGGCAGCTCCTGCTGAAAAGGAGGCTGCGGCGGAGGGAGAAGAGGCAAATACAGAAGTGAGTGCACCCACTGAAGAGGAGGCTGCAAAAGCTGAGGATGGTGCAACTCCCTCCACAAGCAACGAGACGCCCAAGAAGAAGAAGAAGCGCTTCTCTTTTAAGAAGTCCTTCAAGTTAAGTGGCTTCTCTTTTAAGAAAACCAAGAAGGAGACAGGAGATGGCGGTGAGGAGGCAGTGGCGGCAGGTAGTGAGGAAGCCAAAACTGAGGGACCTGCAGCTGTTGAAGGAGGTGTGTTAGAAGAGAACGCCAAACCAGCAGAGGAGGCAGTGCCAGCTGTAGAAACCAAACCAGAGGAGAAACAGGTAGAGGAGCCCAAGGCTGCCAGTCCTGCCACTGAAGAGCCCAAAGAGGAGGAGAAACCAGCAGAGTCAGCAGCAGTGGCAGAGCCTGCGGCCTCTCAGAGTGAAGCACCTGCGGCTGAAGAATCTGCTCCCACTGTACAAGAAGCAGAATCCAGTCCAGAGGTCCATGCAGAATCTGCCACAGAGTAATCTGCACTGCACAGATCAAGAGAGTGAGAGAGAGAGTGAGGGAAAAAAGAACAGATAATCAAGGAATATTTCCCTGTTGTAAAATGGAGTAGTGCCAGGGTATGAGACTTTGGAGAACTTTGTCTGCAACAAGGAATATTTTAAAGATTTTTTTAGTCTTTAGTTTTTTTTATATCTCCCCCTCCACAAATTTCACTCCACCATTGTGGTTATTCCTAGAGCTGTGAAATGGATGGCTAAATTGAATAATACAGAAAAATTTGTATTTATCTATTTTTGGCATCAGTATTAACTTTTTTTTTTTTTTTTTCTTTTTTTCTTTTTTGGATTTTTTGGATTTTTATACAAGCAAAACCATGTAAACTTGTTTAAAATATATGGACATGACTGTGGATTAAAGGCAGCTGGTTTAGGGAACAAAAAGGAAGGGATTGGGAATGGGAGTTATTTTTTTTTATTTTATTTTTTAAGTGTCACCTTGGTGGCTCAGCATTATACTACAGATGTAAGTAGCCCAAAAACAGAATGACCAACAATTCATCCACTACAGTTTATAACACTAAAGTGATTTTTTTTTTTTTTTTTTTTTTTTTTTTTTATATTCTAAATTCAAGCCAATATAATCAACATTGCCAAGTTTATAACCACATATTTTAAAGATCCTGGGAACTTTAAACACTTTTAGTGGTCTGTGATTTCAGTAGGAAAACGATTTGCATATGCTTTATGGTGTATTTCTGGTTCTCTGAGCTTATTAAAGTGTAAGTATGTATAGAAGGGGTGTTTCAACTGTGATTATTGTACAAATGATATCTTGATCTCAAAAAGCACATGCAGCTCTTTTATCAGCAAGTCATCCTCAGACCACTGGAGCATTTTTGAAGTCAAACCAAGCTGTGACACGCGTTCTGGTTCCTGTTTATACTGTGGTTTGTTTCGATTACAACAAAATTAAGGAACTTATCAGATGCAATGTTTGTGTAGCATCTTGTCTTTTTCTTTTGTAAATATTGGAGAAGCTTTTACGTTTGACTTAGAGATTGAATGTAACTTTGCCTACAAAATTGCAATTAAACCTCTCTGCTGAAGGTGTTCTTAATTTTTTTTTTTTTGTGAGCACACTAAAAGCAAAATAAATGTGAACAAAATTTTAATTGTTTTGTCTCTTTTGCTGTCTTACCTTTCACAAAAAAATGAGTTGCTACCATTAATAATTATTAATTGCTATGTCTTTAAAAAAAAACTATACTAAACTACATGGTTACTAAAAATGTAAAACAAATATTTCAGACAGTAGTATGCTGCAATGTCACATGACCTCACCAAGTAGAGAAGTGATGTCCAGTTGTCATTAGTATAGTAATTTTGTCTACAAAAGCAGCCCAATTAAATGGGTGATATGAGCAATGTTAAATAATGTTAGGGCCCAGGGCACTGAAAGTGTTTTACTTATCACCACGACCAGGGAAAAATGGCAATGGACTATCCTTTATGTTGCTAGAAATTAAAAAGTTTAATTGTCTTGCTAACACACAATGGGATGGAGCCAGCAACCTTCTGATTATTAGCTATTTAAGCAATACATCCCAATTGCAAGTAACAATTTTTTCTTTTTTTTTTTTTTTTTTTTTTTTTTTTTACAATGTAAGGTTTTAAGGTTTTCCTTCTTCCAACTCAACATGTGGCATTTGGTGTTTGCAAACCCTTGAGTTAGGAAAGCCTGTTCTTATTTTACTCTGTATTTCCTTTAGTACAGTCACTTTCTTTAACCTTTTAAAGATAAAATCATTCTTTCAAAAGGAGGCTCAGTGTACTCAGTCAAACCCTGTGGCCCAATGGTGCTATTCAATACAGTGATGATGTCATAAAGTAGTACCTGAATATTTAGCAGCCCCACCCAATGTTCTCCAATATCAAGGTCACACACATGTATATACAGACAAAAAGAAAGAGAGAGCAAAATATGCTTTTGGGAAAAACCTTGACACCATAAGAGACCAATATGCACAATATTCAACAAAAGTTGAAGTTAAATTAGCTGAATTTAAAGGGCTCTGAAAATGAGTAAGAGGATCCAGCCTCAAACTAACTTATAGGATACAGAAACACTAGTACTTAGACATATGGAATATCATTACATGAATGTGGTTAATTAAAGACATTATCTTTGACACACAAGTTGTCATTTGTAAACAACTATTGTAAAGGTCACAAATGAGTCACACTGTTAGATAAACGAGCAGAGTCTTTTGCCTTCAAGGCTGAGATTTGTAAGGACTTCACTGTGACAGAACAGGAACAGGAACAATTTGAATTTGATCATTTTTGTTGTATTTCTCACCTCCAGGCGTAATAATAGAAAAGAAGCCCAAACAACATCTAAAGATCAACTTCCTCAGAAGGGGTGGCTTTACCATTTTGGGGGCCCTAAGCAAAGTCAGGACCTGAAGCCCCCCATGTTCCAACATTGCCTAAAATTTTACTTTGACTTTGCTATCCCATGAGGCCACGGGAGAGGATTTGTGAATGTCAGTGAAGCGGCGTAACTGACGCTGGTAGGTCACACGATAATGACAACATGGCAAATGTAGTGCATCCAGATTACATTCATACTACACACACTCATACTATATAAAACATGCTTTTTTAGCGGTCATGAAGTAGTAAGTATTCAAAATAAGTACCATGTCAATGGCATTTCGGATGCAGCCATAGTGACAGGTGCGGGAGCAGCTTGTTAAGTGGGCGACCTGGCTGGATCTTCCTCCTCATTAGATGTTTTGTTTTGATTTTTTGGCAAAAAAAGTTGTAAGCTTTGGCAGTTTTGTATTTCTTCTCTTTCGTTTTTTTTTATTTTTTTTGAGCTCCGCTTCAATGTGTGGGCCTAATGGTTGTTTCTGTTTACTCATCCGGACTGCCAGGTAATAAATTAGGTCAAAAATGTGTCATCAATTTTGTTACAAATCGGGTTTTGTAACTAAGTGCTTTTGGCCACAAGGGGGGCCCCCAAGCCTGCTGGGCCCCACGCATTTGCATGGTGGTTAACAACGCTACGGTAGCTCAGCCTGGTTCTGGTTCTCAACACCCCATAAGTTTGTTCTCCAACATTGCATTTTCACGGATGAGACATGGAGATAACATAGTTCAAAGATTAGTCAACAATGAATTATATCATCAATAAACTCTTCAAAAATTCTTGGTTAGACTCTTTCACAATGCAACTGAAAAACATTGAATGTTTGACATCCTATTAGTTGAAATTACATAATTGCAGCAGTTCTATCATACCTAAATTAAACTCAGTACAAAGGGAAATATATGTTCTCCTTTGAATCCCCATGTGCAAGAATGTGAATATGGCAAGGACGGCAGCTGCCAGCACATAAATGCCAGAATGTAACTTTATGCACATTTAAATGTGATCCATTTCCATTATACTTTACCAATTAACGCACAATTAGCGCCTATTTTCGAGTACACACTGTGTTTCATACCATTAGGACACTGGAGAACTTTGGTGTATTGAGACATATTTGTCATAACAAGAATGACCTGAGGGTTCCTGCATAGTTTTGGAATGTGGAAAAATAACTATTTTTTGCTTATAAAAATTTGGCCAAAAATCACAAGACTGGCCTCTTTAGATTCTGTGCAACATATAACATGTATTAATAACATATAATAGTTTGGTGGCCAGCGCCACCTAGTGGTCAATAAAATCAAATATATACAACTATATTGTCAAATTCTTTGATGTCATAATCAAGCCAAAAACAATTGGAGCTCTTTTTATTGGTTTTTACAAAAAAATCACAACCATTTGTGCACCATTTTTCCAAACACAACAACAACAATAACAAAAAACTCTATTTGTTAGTTTTTTACAATTGCTAACAAGCCTTTACCAATACATAAAGTACTTTTTTCTAAACTGTTGACACAGCAACACACCTACACCACTCAATTAGCCAAATAGTTAATTTTCTGCCCAAAACCACATTTTGTTAAATAAATACAAACTCTACATTTCAAAATGCTAAAAACCTTTTTCTACATATACTGATTCAAAATCGAGTCGTTCTGTCAAAACACTAGCACTAGCTTTCTATCCAACATGAACATGTACTTAGTCAAAGAACAATGACAAAATACTAACAGTTGATGGCATTACAAAAACTGCATCACTTGTCATGTTTCAGTTCTACCTGCAAAAAAATATGAAATCCATTGTTTTTATAATTGAGTTTCCTTTTACTGCAGTAAAAAGTAGAATGCTTACATGTAAGCCATTCTACATTTTTGGTTGAGTGTTGAATGTGTGCATTCTTGGCAACATAGCAACTGTCTAAAAGTGAATGAGTCATTACATTATAGAATGTACAGTTGAAAAAAAAAGAAGAAGAAGAAAGTAACAGAATAGCTCAGGGCAGTTACTGGCCAAATGGGTCCCCTATGCAGAACTTCAGTTGCCCCCTTGGTTGAAATCTCTTTCTGGGGGTGGGTGTGTGGTGTTGATGGTGCCCCATAGAGGGTGGGATGGTGTACCCTTGGTAGTTAGTGCCCTACGCAGACCATGGCCTTTGGTTATTATGGAAGCTTTTTTTCTGCCACAGAATTAAAAAAAAAAAAAAAAATTCCTAGTTTATACAATTCTGAGAAAAAAGTCAGAATTTTGAGATATAAACTAGGAATTGAGAGAAAAAAAGTCACAATTACCTTTTTTATTTTCTATGCATGGCAGAAATAAGCTTTCATAGGTTCTACACATGTAAGGGGGAAAACCATAGAGATGCACAATCCAGCACACAACCTTACTCCTCTCCTCCAACAACTATTCCTTTCCCTCACCCAGACATTATTTTTTTTTTCTCTCTCAGCTCCAGTGTTGTGTTGTTCTGCATCCACACTGAACAAATCCGATTCAAAGAGTCCTATTTTACTGTATGTTCATGTAACGAAAAGAACTTCAACACCTGACTATGCCTCCAACTGAGACTGGAATCTGCCATTTCTCAATATTTCAGTGATCTGCTAATTAAAAATGCTTATCAATTGTTTCAATATTTGTTTGATATATTTTTTTCAATACTTTTGAGCTGCTGTTGTTGCAAAAGTAGAGGTTTTATACTATATTTAAAGATTGTACCATTAGGTCTTCATTTCTGACATGCTTTGTTTAAGCATTTGCAAATAAGATGAGAAAGATCCATGATTTTGGTATTGGGTAAGCTTGTATGAAAAGAAAATTTAAGCCTTTTAGAAACATGTTAATTGACTGCATTTTGTGTGAAAACGACATGAATTGTGTTAATGGTATGGTCACAACAGACCTGTGCTAATTGTGTTTAGAGTTTTCAAAATGTGACTACAGATTGGACAAAATGTTAGCAATTTTTTTTTTTTTTTAAAAACTGTAAATTCTCAGTTGCATTTCGAATGTTCTCAATTTACCCTAAAGAAATAGCTGCACAGAAAATGGAAGTTTCATAATTGTTTACACAGCTATCTCAATTACAAAAACTATAAATAAAAGGGGAAAAGAAAAACAACAAAAAAAAAAGAATAATGGGAAAAGGAAGAGGTAAGAGTTAGAGGGTTTTAGAGAGGATATGGAAGAGGTAGAAAGAGATGAGGGGAAAGGATGGTATAGGAAGAGGAGATGGAGCAAGAAGAGCTGAGGTTGTAGGAAGAGGAGAAGATGGAGCAGTAGAGGGAGTGGAGAGCAATGGTATTAAAGAGCAAGAGAAGAAAATATAAGAAGACATGGACAGAGGGGAAGGGGAGAGCAAGGTATAAGAGGAGGGAGGAGAGGTAGAAGGACAGGGTACAGGCGGGTATCAAATTAAATCAGGATGGTGTTCCTTCCAGCATATTCTCCTCTTGGAGATGGAAAGTATATGATTGCAACCCTTACACATTCTTAAAAGCGATGGATCCAGCATTCACGTTTTTTTTTTTTCCTACGATGACTGTGAAAATATATGCTGTGATGTTGATGAAATTCTTTGACCAGATTTAAATGAGAGGCAAGATCTATAAAGTTCATTGATTCAATGATTGCAGTACATTCCTTTATTTACTTATTTAATTTATTCTATTTATTTTTGGCAGGGCAAAAATTCATTGTTATACAACTAAAATCGTCATTAAAGAACTTTGAAGAACACGATTAAAGAACACAAAAAACATGTAGGCTACTTTCATTCATGTATTTGTGTACATTGTAAAAAAAGAATTGTTGGTTTAACTTAAAAAAGTAAGTTACCTGGCTGCCTTAAAATTTTGAGTTCATTGAAATTAAAAATTTGAGTTAATACAATGAAGGCGATTGGTTTCATCAACAGAAACTCAAAATATTATGTTATGTGAACCACATTAATTATCTAAGTTGATCTGACAAAAGAAAAAATGTTGTGATAACAAGTCATGAAAATAATTTTGTACAGTGTCTCTACAGCTGAATTAGTTATCAAATCAACTACACTTGTATAGTTTTGATGTTAGTATTTATTTTTGATAAGAATAAAATGCAATGCTTCATTATGCAGTCAATACTGAACTGTTTTGCCAACATAAGAGTGTGTTTAGTTTGCTGTGTTAATTGTTTTGAGAGCAACATTCATTTGGAGAAATGTGTCAAATCGATTGAGAAAAACTGTAAAAGCACACTAAAATAATGTTGACATGGAGTGAATACTGATTGAGGTTTTTGTTATTAGTGGTCGAGCAGCGAGTGGTGGCGAGAGAGAATTAGTCAACTAGAAGTCTTTATAGAAAGTAAACTGGAAAATCAATGGGTATATGGATAGATACACTGAAGCCCGCACATTAGTTTAGCTACTTTGACAACCAATATGGACATGTGACTGCCACACAGCCTGAGATGAAGTCAACTGCAAATAAATGAATATACCAGAGGATGATTAAACAACTCCAAAAAACAGCATTACCAGCTTCACAAATAACCAGTTTGACTTTATTTCATGTGTACGAAAGTTCCTATTGAGAACTAACAGAGGTTTAGCTCTATAGTTAATGTTTTGTTGAAAATTTCACTATTATGGTGATTAGTGTATTAGCTGGGCACTTGACCCTTGACATTTTAGTGTTAACAGCTGTGATTGCTATAACGGTGTATTGAGAAAACACATTTGTTGTGGCAAAGGAAGCCAAGATCAAAACAAGGTCAGGTGATGACGGTTTCTTATTAATGGTAACATACAGTAATCGTCATGTGTTATGTCGTTAATTCACTTACAGTTTTTCTCAATCGATTTGACACATTTCTCCAAATATAGTTGCTCTCAAAACAATTAACACAACAAACTAAACACTCTTATGTTGGCAAAACAGTTTTCACTGCATAATGAAGCACTGCATTTTATTCTAGTAATGCATTTATCAAAAATAAATACTAACATCAAAAATACAAGTGTGTTCTCTGCTGATCTGAATTCAGCTGTAGATACACAAATACATAAATGAAAATACATGTTTTTCGTGTTCTTTAATCATGCTCTTCAAAGTTCTTTAATGACTAGTTTAGTGTTGGAACACAACAATGAGTTTTTGCCCAAAAAATAATAAATAAAAAAATAAGTACATAAATAAATAAATGCACTGCAATCATTAAATCAATGAACTTCATAGATCTTGCCTCTCATTTACATCTGGTCAAAGAATTTCATCAACATCACAGCATATATTTTCACAAGTCATGCATCCATCCTTGTGCCGCAGCTTCTCCACAGGCCTCTTCCATCGCTTGAAGAAGACTTACTTGATAACGATTGCGATCATATACTTTCCATCTCCAAGAGAAGAATATGCTGGAAGGAACACCATCCTGAAATGTGGGTGATGCTCGAACCACTCTTGCACCAGTGCTGAATGGTGAAATTGAACATTGTCCCACATAATTACAGTTTCGCTGAATTTGCATTTTCTGTGTTGTGTGTATTACTAACTCAGCAGATTTTTATTTGGGGCTAACTGAGAACATTACACATGCAATTGAGAATTTAACAAATGATGTGTTTGGAAAAATGGTGCACAAATGATTGTGATTTTTGTAAAACCAATAAAAACAGCTGCAGTTGTTTTTTCCTTATATATTAAAGTTTTGGTTAGCTGTATGAACTACTGTGAAAACATTTGAGAAATTTGTGCACAGTGTTTTGAGAAAGTGATGCATGTGTTGTATAATTTGCATGAAATAAAGGAAAATTTACAGCTACAGCATGAGATCCAGTGTTGTGGCAATAGGATATTCTGTAGAATTGTGAAACACATCATGCACAAAAAGTCTTGAACTACAGTATAAGTTACACACACAGACATCAGTAACGATGAAAACAATCAACAAACTATTCAGAAAAACAGACCAACTCTGAATTTCACAAAACAAGCTTCTAATATATTGTTACGTACAGAAGGGAGCGGAGACACAGGTAAGTGCAAACAGAGTTTTATTGAATCAACAGAGTGTGCTGGCAGAGTGCAGGTGAGTTGAAGTAGGTAGTAATGTTGACTGGACGTGATACTGGATCTGATACTTGTCTTTGTTTTCCCAGGAAACGTGGATGCAGATTTACGTGGAGCAGACGAACACACTGAAACTCACTGGAGACGAGGAGACACGAGGAATCACGGGGAACGCTGGAGACAGGTAAGTCGTTGTATGAAGGAGTCCTGAAGGCAAGCATAACAGGTAGTATGCGTTAACGAGACCGGACAGAGAGTGAGTGTTGAGGAGTGTGTTTTATGCTGCTGTGGTGATGAGTGCTGATGAGGAACAACAGATGCAGGGAATCCGGGGAGATGGTGGGAAGACTGATGAAGGAAGTGCAGACAGGTGTGCGGAACAGGAGGATGCTGGGAACTGGAGTCTGGGAAGGTGTGACTGTGACATTACCTCCCCCTCCCCGGAAGGCGTGTCCTCACGCCTCAGATGAAACAACGGGGGGGGGGGCCCTGGAGACCTACAGGCAGGTGCGGGGGGTGCAGGCGGGTGCGGAGGTCTCCAGGGCGGTACTAGGTCCTCAGCCGTCATGGCGGTTCTGGAGCCAGGGATGGCCACGGCGGGTCAGGAGCTGTAGGCAGCCATGGCGGGTCAGGAGCTGTAGGCAGCCATGGCGGGTCAGGAGCTGTAGGCAGCCATGGCGGGTCAAGAGCCAGGGATGGCCACGGCGGGTCAAGAGCCAGGGATGGCCACGGCGGGTCAGGAGCTGTGGACGGCCATGGCGGGTCAAGAGCTGTGGACGGCCATGGCAGGTCAAGAGCCAGGGATGGCCACGGCGGGTCAGGAGCTGTGGACGGCCATGGCAGGTCTCCGAGCCCACCCCCATCTTTCCCACCCACGGGTACCCTTCCCCCCCAAAAAAAATTTTTTGGGAGACTCAGGGGTTCAAAGGGCTCGTGGGCTACTGGAGTGGGTTCAGCGGCGGTTGGAGCGGGCTCGTGGCAGGCTGGAGCTACAGGCTCGGCAGTGGCGGCTGGAGCTACTGGCTCGGCGGCGGCAGCTGGAGCTACTGGCTCGGCGGCGGCGGCTGGAGCTACTGGCTCGGTGGCGGCGGCGGCAGAGGGTTGTGGGTCCGGCAGGACACAGGGAAAAAGCTCACTGGAGGGGCATGCGGAGGAAGATGGAGGCCGACAAACTGGCCAGGCCGCCCGTGTTTCTGGAGGAATTGAACGAGAAATGCACGCTATATCCGGAACCTCTTCGATAACAAACTTAGAACCATTTAAATACAAAATCAAATTAATGGTATCGTCTAAGGATAAATGATCGGCAGGTTCATCAAAACGGATCGTGCTCTCGTCCAGCCCCTCCAGAAAAAGGGCGTTTAAACAAGCATCTGACCAATTCGTCACATAAGCCAACTCAACAAACTCCTCCACATACCTCTGTGACTGTGACATATATATACCCAGATAGCATTTAATCATTGAAACAATGTTGAGTCTGTGTTGATGCGTCAACGCTAATTGCATTTGTTACGACCGTCTAGGGGTCAGCCGCAACAGGAAGAGGAAGAAATGAGTCTCACTACCAGAGAGATTCCGAAAAGAAAAGGTTTATTTCTTAAAGAGGGTTTAGCGTCAGGGGCAAACAGAAGAATCCTTTTTTTTAACCTCTACAATTCCTAATTTTGAAAATAAAGAAAACAAAATACAGTTTAAACTTACCTATCTCCCTAACCAAAAACAATATGAAAATATGTACAAAATAAAATGGCGTCAAACCCCCTACATCCCTTGATTTGGCAAAGATATTTACAAAAGTATTTACAGGTAATATTTACAGAAGTCTGTAGCAAACAAAGCAAAATCAGAATCCAGAATCGATAGTAAAACAGGCGTGGGTCAAGTAAACAGGAAATATCAACGATCAAAATACTACAGTCACACTCACAGATACAAACTCCGAATAATCACTCACAATCAATCTCTCTGGCACGACACTCTAGACTAACAAACGATACGAAGTAATGATGAGATATGATCAAAGACACGATGGCACAATGATGGCCCCTTCAGTGTGTTCGGGGCGGTCTTTATATCTGGATCAGGTGAGGAGGAGAACCAATTGCAGCCTCCAACAGGTTATCACAAGTCACCGCCCATCTGTAATACAAACATACATAGGCACATACACAGAGAGAAAATACACAAGATAAACACAGGACAACAGGATGGGATAAATGAATAAATAACTCGGCTCATAACACCCCCACCCACAAAATAAAACATACTGTTTTACTGATTAACATGGGACAACGAATCAGCAATTACATTGTCGATACCCTTTTTATGACAGATCTCCAGATTGTAGCTTTGACAGATTAGTGACCATTGCATTAGACGATGATTAGCATTAGACATACGTTGAAGAAATATAAGAGGGTTATGGTCGGTGTAAACAGTAACAGGTTGCGAGCTCGAACCAACATAACATAACATAACAAAGTGATGTTGCTTCAGTATCACTCTTGCACCCTCAGTTAATGGTGAAGCAATGTTGAGATTTCAACCACAATTTGATGATTCATTTCACAAATCAATGAATATTATTGATTCAACATTACAAAGTGATATTTTTCAACATATTTGCACCCTCAGTTATTGTTGAAACAATGTTGAGATTTCAACAAAAAATCAATGATAATATCATTGAATCAACATTATGAAGTGATGTTAGTTCAATATCATGTTTGCACCTGCATTTAATGTTGAAACAATGGTGAGATTTCAACAAAAATTCAGTGGTAATGCTATTGAATCAACATTACACTATGAATGATTCTACATCACTGATGTTGAATCAATATTGAAATTAACAAATATAATCAATGGTAATATTGTTGAATCAGTGTTACACTATGATGGATTCTGTAGGGGTTCAATATCAATATTGAAATTAATAAAAAATAATCAATTGTAATTTTGTTGTACACACTTGGGTTTTTCATTCAACCTGAAACTGACTAGTCATTACATCAAAAAAGGAGTATGGAAGTAATAATAGGGTGCTATGCAATGTAATATATCAGAACTACTCATTTCATTTATTCATACTGATGGCTAAAATGGGAACTTTAAAACTGGATGGCAGGGGCAACATTCTATGTTCCATAATTATATATCAAAATAACACTCACTAGCAGTAGGATATTGATTAATTCTAGAAGCTTCAGCTTGTAATAAAAAGTGTCAGAAATACTGAGATCCATGCCAGACAAAGGAACATATAAGCAAAATCACACATAACATCAGTAGAGAGACAGATTATTTTCACACTTCCACAATGCTCATTACACATCATGAGGAAGCATAATACAGGTTTGTGATGACTAAGCAAAAACTATAGAACAAGTAGGCCTATGTCCTAAACACGAAAAAGAAAGTATTGAATTTAGGAAAGAAATACAAACCTCAGGATGTCAGGCATTTACAATACTTAGCGTCTTAAATTATAATCCAGAAATAAGTAAATAATGAATGCAGTGTCAGTACAGTAGATGGCAGTATGCACATATTCAGCTTGTTTGCAACGGCCATTAAAACCCAGCGAAGAAGCAGCAGCCCCAGCAGCCGTTGCCGTAGTAGAGGCTTTTATTTTATCTCAAAGGCAAAGAGGGACTTTGCTTGTAGATCGTGCGCACACGTGTTTCTGTGAGTCCATGCGGAAACGTACATCGGAGCATCATGGAGGAACACGATCGGCGCCCGTGTAAGAAGGGCAGCAACAGCATGGACACCAAGAATGACGAGGATTTTGACGATGAAGACTGCGATCACACCGAGGATGACAATAATGAAGAAGAGTTTACACTGGAGGATGTATTGCGTTTGGGCGGGACAAAGGTGAGCTTTTAGAGTGTCTCCTACACACGTGTCAATCCTCTATTAAAGATTAAAACATGACCACACTGAAGGGACAACTGCGAACATTTCTAGTATGTTTTCTAATATAAAATCCTCAAGTTTCTTCAACTATAGGAAAGTGACGTTGCAGCCAACTCATAGTTTTTTCCCTTATTTAATAAAAGTCCGTACAGAATTTTTTTTTTCTTTCTATATGACAGATCTATATGACAAAAGTAAAAAAAAAAAAAAAAAATCTATACAAGAAACTATACACGGGGTTAATCTTCAAAGAAGACAAGAAGTGAAATTTCAGGGCATTCCTGTCACACATATTTTAACGTTATGAAACATATGAATGATGTACAAGATTGGAGAGACCGAAAGGGATGGAAATAAACTAAACTCAGGTCTCTTATATATCAACGTGTCTTCACATGAACATGTTTTATACATTTCTTATATATTTGTGTATAATTTTTGTCAGCGAACAAAGAAACGTTTAGAAAGTTTAGAAATAAATTATAAAATTATAGTTGATAACTGTTTTTATTTACTTTTTTTGACCTCAATAAATTGTTTCGAAAAGCAACCCAAAATAAAGGTGAATAAATATGAGTTTTTGTACGTGAAGCCCCGCAAGATCCATAAATAATATATCGATGCGGCATTTGTCACGTTTTTGCTCATAACTTCATTAAACATGCTCCGATTATGGAAATTTGCACATCATTATTTACAGCAGATTCTCATGATTAAAATGAGTTCAATATAATCAACATAATCCAATAAGTCTATCACGAGATATTCCTCACGGAATTACGACACATAAAACCCCACAGGCGCGCATTCGCTAACTTCAACTAAAATGTAGCTTTCACATGGCATTTTCGCTTATAACTTAATGAAACATGCATAGATCGTAGAAAATGGCACATCATTACTTACAGTGGATGCTCCCGATTGAAATGAGTCCAAAATCAACATAATCCCTTTCGTCGATCACAAGATATTCCTCGTGAAGGAACGATTTTAAAAATGACCATTAGGACAAAAAGGCTACCTTGGTTCCGAATGCCATAATTTATGATTACTTTATGCTACCACACAATTTGATCCAGATGCAGCTCATATGTATGGGAACTTCACCAAAAAAGAATTGTCCTCCTACCTTATTTCTTTTCTGAGTTATTGCATGTCAAATAAGAAAAATATGTAAAACTTTTATTTTTTGCCTTTTATCAGCAGTTTCTCAGAATGTCCCAATGTATTTATTTTTTTATTTAAAAATTTGAAAAGTTTTCTTTCAAATGATACCAACCTTTTGACTCTCCTTGCTACACATTTGGAGTTATGAGTCATTATTTTTGTGCATGTCACTCAGAAAACATTTTTTTTTTTTTTTTTTAAATGCCCTACCTTTGTTCCAAATGCTGTAACTTTTGATTACTTTATGCTATCACCAAAAAGAGTTATCCCCTTACCTTATTTCCTTTATGAGATATTGCGTGTCAAATTAGAAAATGTAAAATTTCCCTTGAACACACTTTTTTTTAATCTTTATTAGCAGTTTCTCAGCATGAGAATGTCCAAATTCAATTTTTTTTATTGCTGTTTTGTTTTTTCCTTTTCTTTTTTTCTAATGCGCACAACACCAACAGCAGACCAGTGTGTGGAAGCGGTTGTGCAGAACTGTCATTGGATCTATTTAAATGGGACAATAGACCTTTCGACCATTGACAGTATACATGTTGCTAAGCCATCTTCTCAGTCAAGTGTGCATTATTGATCATTATTCAAATAAAATATATTTTTTTGCACTCCGAATGTGATTTCCGAATGTGATTTCTTTTGCAATTTAGAGCATAATGCAATGTGTAATTATCATGGCCAAGCAGTCCTCACTGTCATTAAAATATTTTCCATTACAATCTACATTTTTAAGTATTTCTATTTCACTGCGTTCACTGTATAAAATTAATATAGATTAATCTTTGTTAAAGCTGTGTTTTGTAGTTTGATTAACATTAATGACATGTAGACAAAACAACAGCAAGTACTGTGTTTCTGAGAATACTTGCCAAGACTGGTATTTTGACCTAATTATGTGTGTATGTGTCCATCCAAGTGCAAGTAGACGCGAAAGAAGAATCAATTCGGAGTTTGCATGCTATCTGAAATGTGCCTCTCTCTGTGTGTGCAGCTGTGCAAATAGACAACAGCAAGTATTTATAGGCTGCTGTCACTTTAAGACCGAATGCACAGATCCAAAATAATGATACACATCCTTCTCTTGTTCTCTTTCTCTTGAGACATACAGCATCTTACAGAAGTGAGTACACCCCTCACATTTTTGTAAATATTTTATTATATCTTTTCATGTGACAACACTGAAGAAATGACACTTTGCTACAATGTAAAGTAGTGAGTGTACAGCTTGTATAACAGTGTAAATTTGCTGTCCCCTCAAAATAACTCAACACACAGCCATTAATGTCTAAACCGCTGGCCACAAAAGTGAGTACACCCCTAAGTGAAAATGTCCAAATTGGGCCCAAAGTGTCAATATTTTGTGTGGCCAGCATTATTTTCCAGCACTGCCTTAACCCTCTTGGGCATGGAATTCACCAGAGCTTCACAGGTTGCCACTGGAGTCCTCTTCCACTCCTCCATGATGACATCACGGAGCTGGTGGATGTTAGAGACCTTGCGCTCCTCCACCTTCCGTTTGAGGATGCCCCACAGATGCTCAATAGGGTTTAGGTCTGGAGACCTTCTTTAGCAAGGCAGTGGTTGTCTTGGAGGTGTGTTTGGGGTCGTTATCACGTTGGAATACTGCCCTGCGGCCCAGTCTCCGAAGGGAGGGGATCATGCTCTGCTCATTCATGGTTCCCTCAATGAACTGTAGCTCCCCAGTGCCGGCAGCACTCATGCAGCCCCAGACCATGACACTCCCACCACCATGCTTGACTGTAGGCAAGACACACTTGTCTTTGTACTCCTCACCTGGTTGCCGCCACACACGCTTGACACCATCTGAACCAAATAAGTTCTATCTTGCCCTGCGTCCCAATGTCCATACTATCCATCCTAAATAGTATGTGAAATTAAAATAAGTGTGTTCCAAAGCATAGTATGTTGAAAAGAGTATGCCAGAAGTCCCCGGGTGGTCTACTATTTCCGGTAGATTTTTGTGATTTTTTTTTTCGCCTTTTATAGTGTGGATCCGTGCACACTATAAAGGCTAATATCGCACACAACCCACTGCACTTTGGATGAGGATTCAGTTCAGAACTACAAACACGAGTAAAAAGTGTTAAAAAACTACAAAACATGGCGGATATACGCGACCGATGGTGAGAGGTTTGAGTGACTAATAATCAGTTTAACCTGATAGAAAATATTTATTTAATGTTATCCGTGTTACATTTCATCTGCAATACCAATGTGGACTTTTATAAAGATCCGATTGGCCATTAACTTTTAAATGCATCATTATGCATATGAGGAGAGTTCTCCACATGAAGGACCCGCGACTGCAGATCAACGTGCTACTGCATTTCTCTCCGATACGTAGGAAATTAACTAAATGAAATGTGGTGGAGGATGTAAGATGATTGACAGGCCAGTTTACGTTGACAGGATGTGACAGAGAGCAAAGACGCAATTGTATGATGTGATAGTATGTCCCAAAGCTTGTCAAAGCTTTTGCTACACACTCAAAAGTATGTACTTTTTGTTCACAAAAAGAGTACATACTTTTAGGACGTAGTAGAAGTAGGCAAATTGGGACGCAGCATCGGTCTCATCAGACCACAGGACATGATTCCAGTAATCCATGTCCTTAGTCTGCGTGTCTTCAGCAAACTGTTTGCAGGCTTTCTTGTGCATCATCTTTAGAAGAGGCTTCCTTCTGGGACGACAGCCATGCAGACCAATTTGTTGCAGTGTGCGACGTATGGTCTGAGCACTGACAGGCTTGACCCCCCACCCCTTCAACCTCTGCAGCAATGCTGGCAGCACTCATACGTCTATTTACCAAAACACAACCTCTGGATATGATGCTGAGCACGTGCACTCAACTTGGCGAGGCCTGTTCTGAGTGGAACCTGTCCTGTTAAAACGCTGTATGGTCTTGGCCACCGTGCTGCAGCTCAGTTTCAGGGTCTTGGCAATCTTCTTATAGCCTACGCCATCTTTATGTAGAGCAACAATTCTTTTTTTCAGATCCTCAGAGAGTTCTTTGCCATGAGGTGCCATGTTGAACTTCCAGTGACCAGTATGAGAGAGTGAGAGCGATAACACCAAATTTAACACACCTGCTCCCCATTCACACCTGAGACCTTGTAACACTAACGAGTCACATGACACCGGGGAGAGAAAATGGCTAATTGGGGCCCAATTTGGACATTTTCACTTAGGGGTGTACTCACTTTTGTGGCCAGCGGTTTAGACATTAAAGGTCCCATGGCAATAATTTCACTTTATGAGGTTTTTTAAGATTAATATGAGTTCCCCTAGCCTGCCTATGGTCCCCCAGTGGCTAGAAAAGGCGATAGGTGTAAACTGAGCCCTGGGTATCCTGCTTCACCTTTGAGAAAACGAAAGCTCAGATGGCCCAATCTGGAATCTTCCCTATATGTCATCATACGGGGAAAGGTTACCTCCCCTTTCTCTGCTTTGCCCGCCCATGAGAAAATGAGCTACTACCGTGCAAGGCGAGCGCAATATTTTTTTTTTTTTCCTCGAGAGACATCATGGCTTGCAAATGAGCGAAGCATGGCAGTTGCTCAGTGTTTGGATGTACAAATGAACACCGAAGTATTTTTTTAGTTCCTTCATCCGAGCCTATGAAGAAACAGTGGGTTAATTTTATTTCTCTGGTAATGCGCCGACACAACTTCCCAAAGTTTTGTATGTCTGCGTCAAACATTTCACAGACGAGATATATATATATATATTACGATAGCAAATCAGAGCAACATGAAAAGTCAACAACGTAGGCTAGCATTAGCTACATGATAATAACTGTAACAGCATACATAAACAAACCAACTAAAGTACCGTATCCAGACACAATATTTTAAACTAACCATTCGGAGACGTCCTGCTGTAGCCGCTGAGTTGCAACTTCTTCATCCGGTGCTTCTCCATCCGGATCAGATTCTGGGTCAAACTGAAAAGCCTGAACGACTGCGTGTCTACGAGCCATTGCGATACATCCACTGTCAACATTAGAGCATGGTACCGTGGCCGCAAGCTGGTTAAGGCCACACACCCACCCTCCAACTTGCCCCGCCTCTCTCCTCCTCATTAGCATTTAAAGCTACAGACACAGAAATGGCACGTCCTAAGGAAAGCTCATTGTGGGACTGGCTCGTAGTGGCTGAAATTCTGCACCAAGGCTGAATTTCGGGAAAGAGACTTCAGATACAGTACTAGGGACCACTTAGGCCTATATAAAAGCATCCAAAAAGCAGCATGTCATGGGACCTTTAATGGCTGTGTGTTGAGTTATTTTGAGGGGACAGCAAATTTACACTTATACAAGCTGTACACTCACTACTTTAAATTGTAGCAAAGTGTCATTTCTTCAGTGTTGTCACATGAAAAGATATAAAAAAATAATTACAAAAATGTGAGGGGTGTACTCACTTCTGTGAGATACTGTAACCGACTGTGTTCTAATTTTGTGTGTATGTGTCCATTCAAGTGCAAGTAGACGCGAAAGAGGAATCAATGTGGAGTTTGCGCGCTATCTGAAATGCGCTTTTCTCTGCGTGTGCAGCTGTTCACACAGATAACAGTGCGCGAGTACCGAATTAAATTCTCTTTTTCCTCTTCTAGCGCTGGAATGGTTTAAAATTTATTGAATGTGTAAACAACAAGACAAAACATGTGCAAATTATAAACTAACTGTCCACAAATAATCAAGAATGTGGTGTTATTTTTAATGTATGTCTGGTAAATTTTGTTTTTGTATCATCACAGGCAGATTATGTCATGCTGGCCAGTATCAGCGACTCTAATGAGCTCATCAATGGAGGAAAGAAAAATGCAATTGATGATCTGGAGAAGGGAGAGCTGGAAGATTTCATAACAAAGCTGGGCATCCGTGCTTATGCAGATCAACAAATCATTCAAGATGGACAGGGTGAAACGTCCTCGGAGCCAACCAAAAAAGAGGGGAAGAAGGCAAAAAGCTCCAAAATGAAAGAAGATTCAAAGCCTGATGTGAAACAAACTGTTAAACCCTCAACAGAGAATTTGAAAACCCCTGTAAAATCCACAGAACTTGGCCACACTACTGGAAAGAAGGCCAAACAAAAAAACACAAACTTGTTTGAGTTTTATCCACGGCAGACTCTGCTTCTCAAACCTGGCGGTAAGTGGTTTGATATGGAGTACGCCTCAGAGAGCACATCTGTAGCTCAAAATGAGTCACTGGTTATTCAGTACAAGGCTTTGGCTCAGAAACTCTATGAGAACGAAACTGCCCTCTACAAAAGCAAGAAGAACTTCCAGAAAGGTGCCAACTCCTCCTGGATGAAGAGTATAGTATCCACAGGAACTTTGACCGATAGGATGGCAGCTATGACTGTATTAATTCAGGATGCTCCAATTCACGGTCTCGAGCACATTGAGAGCCTTGTGTCCCTGGTGAAAAAGAAAGGAAGTCGCAGACAAGGACTTATGGCTTTGGATACCCTTAAGGAGCTGTTGCTTAGTGACCTTCTCCCAAAACACCGCAAGCTTCGGACTTTCTCCCAACATCCTTTTGAGCAGTTGGAGGAAAAAGCCAGTGGCAATAGAGATGCCCGGGACCGCAGGCTCATCCTCTGGTACTTTGAGCACCAGCTGAAACTTCAGGTGACAGATTTTGTTGTCGCACTAGACCAACTGGCTCACGATACGGTTCAGACCACAAAAATGCGATCGCTTCTCACTGCCTACGAGCTGCTGTGCAACCAGCCAGAGCAGGAGAAAATGCTTCTTGTGCAGATTGTCAACAAATTAGGGGATCCTGAATACAAAATTGCCTCCAAAGCCTCGCACCTGATGGAAACGGTGCTTCACAAACACCCCAACATGAAGACAGTGGTGTGCTGTGAGGTTGAGCGCCTCATATTCAGATCCAACATCAGTGCAAAGGCTCAGTACTATGCAGCATGCTTCCTAAACCAAGTAATTCTGAGCCATGAGGAAGCAGACCTAGCTGCCAGACTCATCACCATCTACTTCACGTTTTTCAGTGCATGCATTAAGAAGAAGGATATTGAGTCTAAAATGCTCAGCGCTCTGCTAACAGGAGTGAACAGAGCATATCCGTACGCAAAGATTGGGGATGAGAATGTGTGCAAGCAGCTGGACACGCTTTTTAAAGTGGTCCACGTCGTCAGATTTAACACTGCTGTCCAAGCCCTCATGCTGCTCTTTCAGGTCATGAACTCCCAGCAGACCATTTCAGATCGCTATTATGTAGCACTCTACAGGTAAACCAAAACTCATTATTTTTATGATGAATATCAAAAGATGAATATCAACTGAATGACTTAATAGGTGCACTTAATTAAACTTATTTTATGTATACCAACATTTCAGTAGTTGGTACCAATCACATTTAAATACTAGTAATGAATCTTGATATTGAAGGTAAAAACAATGGCCATTGATTACTGCTCTCACGCAGCTGCATGCAGTGAGTGCTCTTGAGAGAGTATGTGCACATACACACAAGCATTTTTTGAAAGCAGCAACCAGTTGATTAGTGAGTTGTGTGTATAGAACATATATTGCATTCCAAACAGCATAAAAGATGCCTTTGTAAGTTTTGTAAGGGAAAACACTCTTACAGGGGAATGTAAAGTCTCCAAATGGAGTTGGTATTGCAGAAAGACATTACTGATATATAATGATTCTTATTTTAGTATTGACTTGGTATTGAATTGTCAGTACTTTTGACATCACTACTTTGTGTTGCAAAGAAATACAGAACAAAAATACTTCAATATGCAAATATGGCTTACAATATTTCAAAATGATTAAAAGATGATACTGCTTTGCAGAAGCAATGGGAAAGGAATATTTGGCCAAAAAAACAAGCATTTTCTAATTTACTAACTTATATAATTTACTGTGACTCATGTTAAAAGGATGGTGATTTGTAACTGACAAGCTTTAAAAAAGCAAACAAAAAAGTGCCATAAAATCAGTCTATATAATTTCTTTGTTATTCCAAGTATGAATTAATCTGATAGCTTTATGCAAGAACATTTGCTTATTTACATAAGTGATGTACCATATAAAAAAAAAACTATCTGAACCTAATTGGTTCCCACATCTGTTGTCTTATATTAATTGATATTAGTGCATAGACTAATTTCAGTACAAATGTATGTATTGAATAAACATGTATTGAGTATTTTAAACTCACGCTTACTCTGTTTTGCTGTTGAATGTGTGTCCAGCCTGTTTAATAAAGTAAAACAATATCAGATTCATTAATCCGTTTGCTATGGAAACATGATCTTCAAAAGTCTTAAATTCTTAAAATTGATTAAAAACTGCAGAAACTATGTTATTGTTAAAGTAACACAGAGAGCATTATGGTTCATGTCTCCAATTGTTTGTCCACAGGAAATTGCTGGACCCAGGATTATTGTCATCCTCAAGAAAGAGTATGTTTCTCAACCTCTTGTACAAGTCTCTGAAAGCCGATATAGTGCTCAGACGGGTGAAGGCATTTGTGAAAAGGTTACTTCAGGTCAGCTGTGAGCAGACCCCTGCCTTTATATGTGGTGCACTATTCCTTGTGTCAGAGGTGATGAAGGACAAGCCAGGCCTCAAGTTACTGCTACAGGAAGAGGGGGTAAGTCTACACATACCCTCACAATCTACAGTGTAATGTTTAGTCTGAGGTTTTCTTTTTACGTGAGGAGATACCAACCTCTCATGTATTACCGGCTTCACCACTGGAGAAAGTATGACAGTCAACTTGAGTACATGTGTGCCTTGTAGAACAATCACATTATAGCATTGGTTTCATTCATCACTTTTGATATTGTACTACAGTCAATCACTGTTTGCGGAAAGCATAAAAATGAATGAGTTGATATACTACCCATCACAAAGTTGTCTGTAAACAACTGAAAACATGTTGAAGATTAGTGGACAGGGTGCCAAGTTGTTTAAGTGATTTAAGCCATTTCCTCACAAAAAGTTTATTCAGTGTACTGAAGCCTCACCTCTACGCTTGTCTGTGTACCGCTGTGTTAATGCTTATTTTGCTAACTTCGGAGGGTTCTGCCAGGGGTCGGGCTCTCGTTTAGTTTCTTGCTGCTTCTAAAAAAAGGTCCTTCCGCAGGATGATGAGGAAGAGGTGTATCGGGATCTTGAAGAGGATATCGATGATGACAACGTTGCTGAGGAGGGACCTGTGGATCATGACATGGACAAAGAAAAACACAGCGAGAAAAAATGCCAGATGAAGCCCACTGCATCATGGGTACATCATCAAAATTTGGAAGGTGAGCCTCATTTTTAGACCTGTCAAAATAATTAATTTATCAACTTGTCGTACAATAATTGGGCATGACACAATATTGCCCAATGCCCATTGTGTTTACGTGTGTGTTTGTTTACATAAGATTGAATGTCACCAACGTTTTAGCCCGTCTCGTCTGCTCTCTGTCGGAGACGGCTATCAGGCATCTCCTCTGCACATACGTGCACACACACACACAGAGAAGACTCTGACAGGTGAAGATAATGTGTCCTAATAGATGTTTGTTAACGCTTTTTTTATTTTTTTTAAATAAACTTTGTCCTTGTTACATGTAATGTGTACTTAATATAGTAATAGCAGTAAATTAGTATGTTTTATTAATAAGGTCTGTATTCACTATGGGAGGAAAACGTAATAATATTGTCTTTCCACTTGGATTACAGTGCTGTTGTCTTGGCAGCAGATCATTTTTATGACTAGAGGAATGTGAGAGGAAATGGTTTTCCCTGATTTTTCTTTTGTCTGAACTAAAGCATAAAATACCATATTATGCTTGCAGATATCTAAGAAACATGCTAAGTTCACATACTTGTTTCTCCGAAAAACAATTCTACAGCCAATTATTCTACTTTCTAATACACATTCCATGTCGGAATGTCTGTTTTTGTTTCAGTCTGTGTGATTCCGTCCACTGCCAATTTACCCAATAGTATTTTGACACCCCAGGTTGCCAGTTGGCGCAAAACAGCATATTGCAGCCATGGAAGCCAACAAACGCACTGGGTCAGAGATCGCAGATTCTACACAACCTAAAAAGCCTCGGTATCCATCTAAAAAGCTCTATGACCAGAGGCATATTAAAACACGGGTAAATCAACTCCATGGTTAGTTGCGCTCATTCCTGTTGCGTCTCCTCTATCGAGTCTGAGGAGAAGGGGGACAGGGGAAACAACTATCTCCAATATTTTTAATTTGGACTGCAGTACTCATTTTAACCGCTAGCTGTCAATAATACATAATGCACCTTTAAGCCACATTAAGCGTTTTTCACATTAGAATGTCCCTATTGAGAATAAAATGAGTAAAATCAGCAAATGCAAGTATCCATATTTTCCTTTTCCTTGTTGCTTTAGATCACATAAAAGCTAAATGCCTTTTTATCGGAAATTGCAAGCACAATAAACCACACAAGAATCGAAAATGGGCTAATTTCCTATAGACTAGACTGGGACCATAGACGTCTTTTGAGCTGAAACAGACGTGTTTTGGCGCTATTTGTGTGCGCCTCAGTTCAAGTCAAGCGGCAGCGTGGAGTGCACATGAACCGATCGTCTCTTCCACTTTACTAGTGTCAAGTCAAGTCACCTTTATATAGCGCTTTTTACAATGCAGATTGTCAAAGCAGCTTTACAGTGATAACTGTAATAATTTTTGGCTGCACAGCAGCTCTTAAAGAAAATGGTGTCATTGTCCAGCTTAAGTAAATTCAGTATTGATTCATTCCGTTGTAAGAATCAATAGTTATTAATTTAGTTAATTTATCTATATCAGCACTGGAGTAAACAGTGATGTCATCATCCAGCTCAGTTCAGTTCGCATACAATGGTGTCGATGCAGGCAGATCAAAACATTGTTGAATATCAAATGTCAAGTGTCCCCAACTAAGCAAGCCAAAGGCGACGGCAGCAAGGAACCCAAACTCCAACAGGTGACATCAGGTGGCAAACAGGTGTTAAAATGGAGAAAAAAACTTTGAGAGAAACCAGGCTCAGTCGGGGGGCCAGTTCTCCTCTGGCCGACAGCGAACAGTGCATGATTATGATTCAGGCAGCTTTCATAAGTCCGATTGGGATCGCAACAGTCAAAGTATTTATTCCAGTTCCATCTAGTTGAGGATCGTATTCATCACGCCGGTATGGGACGGTTTGTTGAGGATCTATGCCTCTGGCTGTCGTGTCGATGAGGCCTTCACAGGGGATCATCTAGTTGACACAATATCTGCTGACACTTCAGGGCTGCGTTGTGGTCGTATCTAGGCGCACGTCCTCGATCTCACCTGGATACGGCC
Organism: Mylopharyngodon piceus; assembly: GCA_039654765.1. Taxonomy (NCBI): domain Eukaryota; kingdom Metazoa; phylum Chordata; class Actinopteri; order Cypriniformes; family Xenocyprididae; genus Mylopharyngodon; species Mylopharyngodon piceus. The sequence goes on from CM077456.1 coordinate 21,424,079, forward strand.
CGGATCCGGCTGACTACGGTAAACCTCGGGATAAACAGAGAGACTAATATTAGTGTAGATGCCATTCTTCTTCTGATGTAACGAGTACATCTTGTGTTATAGGAAGTGTTCCCAGTTCCGGCTGACCTAATTTATGCAGCCTAACAATCCTTTAACGGATTTGAAAACATCAATTGATAATGTGTTGTGTATGCCAGGGTAAAGAGATGCGTTTTTAGTCTAGATTTAAACTGACAGAGTGTCTGCTTCCCGAACAATGTTAGTAAGATTGTTCCAGAGTTTAGGTGCCCAATAGGAGAAGGATCTACCACCTGCGGTTGATTTTGATATTCTAGGTCTGAATTCTGAATTCTGAGGTCTGAATTCTCAACTGGCCTGAATTCTGAGATCGCAATAGACGTGAAGGACTATAATGTGTTAAGAGCTCGCTCAGGTACTGGGGAGCTAAACCATTTAGTGCTTTGTAAGTAATTAGCAAGATTTTAAAATCTATACGATGTTTAACAGGGAGCCAATGCAGTGTTGACATAATCGGGCAAATATGGTCATACTTCCTGGTTCTAGTAAGAACTCTAGCTGCTGCATTTTGTATGAGCTGTAGTTTATTTATCAAGCGAGCAGGGCAACCACTCAGTAGAGCATTACAGTAATCTAGCCTTGAGGTCATGAACGCATGAACTAACTGTTCCGTTTGTCATTGAGAGCATATGTCGTAATTTAGATATATTTTTAAGATGGAAGAATGTGGTTTTACAAATGCTAGAAATGTGGCTTTCAAATGAAAGATTTGTATCAAAGAGCACACCCAGGTTCCTAACTGATGACGAAGACTTAACAGAGCAGCCATCAAGTGTTAGACAGTATTCTAGGTTATTACGTGCAGAGGTTTTTGGTCCAATAATTAGAATCTCTGTTTTTTCTGAACTTAGTAGTAGGAAATTACTGGTCATCCAATTTTTTTATATCAGCTATGCATTCCGTTAATTTTGTGAATTGGTAAGTTTCGTCAGGGCGCGAAGAAATATAGAATATGAATATCATCAGCGTAACAGTGAAAACGCCATGCTTCCTAATGATATCTCCCAAGGGTAGCATGTACAGAGTGAAAAGCAACGGTTCTAGTACTGAGCCTTGTGGTACTCCACACTGAACTTGTGATCGAAATGACATCTCTTCGTTTACTACTACAAACTGATAATGGTCAGATAAGTATGATTTGAACCGTACCAATGCAATTCCACTAATGCCAACATAATTTTCAAGTCTATTTAAAAGAATGTTGTGATCGATAGTGTCAAATGCAGCACTAAGATCTAGTAACACTAATAGAGAGATACAACCACGATCTGATGATAAGAGCAAATCGTTTGTAACTCTAATGAGAGCAGTCTCAGTACTATGGTACGGTCTAAATCCTGACTGGAAATCCTCACAGATACCATTTCTTTCTAAAAAGGAACACAGTTGCGATGATACTGCCTTTTCTAGTATTTTTAACAGAAAACGTAGATTCGAGATCGGCCTGTAATTGACTAATTCTGTAGGATCAAGTTGTGGTTTTTTAAATAAGAGGTTTAATAATAGCCAGCTTAAAAGTTTTTGGTACGTATCCTAGTGATAAAGATGAATTAACGATTTTAAGAAGAGGATCTATGACCTCTGGAAGCATTTCTTTCAATAGCTTAGTTGGTATAGGGTCTAACATACATGTTGTTGATTTTGATGATTTAACAAGTTTACACAATTCTTCTCCACCTATAGCAGCAAATGAATTAAATTTTTCCTTAGGGATACTACAATGCACTGTCTGATGTGATACTGTAGTAGACGGTTGCATGGTTATAATTTTCTCTCTAATATTGTCAATCTTGCAAGTAAAGAAGTTCATAAAGTCAGTACTGCTGTGCTGTTTGGAAACATCAGAAGTCGAAGCTTTATTTCTTGTTAATTTGGCCACTGTATCAAATAAATACCTAGGGTTGTATTTATTTTCTTCTAAAAGATTTGAAAAAATAAGCAGATCTAGCAGTTTTTAAGGCCTTTCTATACTCAATCATTCTCTCTCTCCACGAAATGCGAAAAACCTCTAGTTCTGTTTTCTTCCAGCTGCGCTCCATTTTTCTGGCTGCTCTCTTAAGGGCCCGAGTGTGCTCATTGTACCATGGCGTTGGACTAATTTCCTTAATCTACTGCATCTAATGTGCTGGAAAAGAGTCAATAGTTTCTGTTGCACCATTGAGTTCTTCTAAGCTGTCTGGTATGCTACGGTGATGAAACTGATCAGGAGGATTGTTTATAAAGCAATCTTTAGTGGTAGAAGTGATAGTTCTACCATATTTGTGGCAGGGAGGCAGTTTAGCAGCCTTGGCTAAATGTAGTATACACGAGACTAGATAATGATCTGAGATGTCATCGCTCTGCTGCAGAATTTCAACGGCATCAATATCAATTCTATGTGACAATATTACATCTAAAGTATGATTACGACAATGAGTGGGTCCTGACACGTGTTGTCTAACGCCAATAGAGTTTAGAATGTCTGTAAATACCAATCCCAATGCGTCTTTTTCATTATCTATATGGATATTAAAATCACCAACAATTAGGACTTTATCCGCAGCCAGTACTAACTCCGATAGAAAATCAGCAAATTCTTTGATAAAGTCTGTATGGTGCCCTGGTGGCCTGTATACAGTAGCCAGCATGAATTTCAAATGGGATTTGTCACTTACATTATATAATGTTACATAAAACACCATTACTTCGAAGGAATTATAATTGAAAGACTTTTGAGTAATTCTAAAGATATTACTATAAATTACAGCAACACCACCCCCTTTGCCTTTCCGACGCGGTTCGTGTTGATAATAGTAACCTTGAGGGCTAGACTCATTTAAAGTAATGTAATCGTCTGGTTTTAGCCAGGTTTCTGTCAAACATAGCACATCTAGATTATTGTCTGTGATAATATCATTTACAATAAGTGCTTTTGAAGAAAGGGATCTGATATTCAGCAACCCAAGCTTTATAATTTGTTCATCAGTATTATATTTATTTTTTATTTGTTGAACATTAATTAAATTTTTACCCTTAAATGAGTTTGGGAATTTTTTTAAATTAACTAATTCGGGGTACAGTCTCTATGTGATAATATCTAGGTGAAAGAGTTTCTATGTTTTGGGATTTATATGACTTCTGTGACGTGAGACAGCTAGCAGACGGTCGGTTTAGCCAGTATGTCTGCTTCCTGACCTGGGCCCCAGTTTGTCATGCTTCAGCTCTAAGACTATGTGCCATATTACTAGAGAGAAGAGCGGCACCATCCCAGGAGGGATGAATACCATCTCTTTTTAACAGGTCAGGTCAGCCCCAAAAACTTTTCCAATTGTCTATGAACCCTATATTATTTTGCGGACACCACTTAGACAGCCAGCCATTGAGTGATGATAGTCTGCTAAGTATCTCATCACTCCGACGAACAGGAAGAGGGCCAGAGCAAATTACATTGTCTGACATTGTACTTGCGAGTTCACACACCTCTTTAATGTTAATTTTAGTGATCTCCGACTGGCGAAGTCGAACATCATTAGTGCCGACGTGAATAATAATCTTAGAGTATTTACGATTAGCATTAGCCAGCACTTTTAAATTTGCTTACAGTTACAACACGAAATAAACATGAATGAACACCAAAAGTTGAAAGATACAGTACAGCTTACCGAAATTTGTATCATGTCACATGTAATCGCTCAGTGTTTCAACCACGGAAAGATGTCAATAAAACCGCTTGTAAACAATGTCATATAACGTTACATTTACCTCAGAAAAGCCATTCAATGTCCAAAAACTTGTTAGTCAGCAAGGAAAATGAACTTAGAGCGCAGCATTTTGCTAAATATATGCACTATATTTCATATTCATTCTATTTTACTTAAAGGGATAGTTCGCTCAAAAATTTAAATTTTGTCATCATTTACTCACCCTCAAGTTGTATCAAACCTGTATAAATTTTTTTTATTCTGCTGAACACAAAGGAAGATATTTGGAAGAATATTTGTAACCAAGCAGATCTCGCCCCCCAGTACAAGAGTAGGAAAAAAACACTATGTTAGTCAATGGGGGGTGAGATGTGCTTGGTTAAATTAATTTTTGAGTGAACTATCCCTTTAAACTTTTCTTCAATATTTAATGTTTGAATAAATCCATTTTATAACAGCTACCATTTAAATGTTTAAATTAAAAAACGAGTAGAAACATCATTGTCATTAAAAATTTATTAGTATAACGTTATTAATTGACTTTAACCTTTAATATTATAGTTATGTACCAGGAGTTAAATATAGTATACAGCATTAGTTGAGAAATTTTCCATCTACTGTACCTGATAGGCCCCAAATTAATAAGTATTGAATCGAAGTTAATCGAATCCAATTGATCCAATTGCCCAGCCTATAGTGTCAATAAATGTTTTTTTGTTTTTTACTTGAAGCAAATGTTGTCTTTTCCTATTATTTTGTTGTCAGAGTGCACCAGAATGATTTGTATACATGTTAAAATCATAAAAAATTTCTCCTGGGGGAGGATACCCCCAGTCACCTCTACTATAATTTAGTTCTTAGACATGTCACCTTTTTCACCTCTTGTGAGTTTGCTGGTCTGTTATTGCAAACCCCTCTTGTCTTCAGGTGGTGTAAATAAGGCGATATATGACCCCATGAACAGAAACCCTTTATACTGCGGAGCCGATCACACAACCCTCTGGGAACTGCAGAAGGTACCAAGACTAATACTGTCTTTCCATTCTTCTCATTGTCACTGTGATTTATGCTCAAATGTCATGCTCTCTCTTTCAGCTCTGCCTTCATTTCCATCCCTCCGTGGCTCTTTTTGCTAAGACTCTATTGCAGGTAACAACTTTCTCTTGTTTAAAGTCACCCTGATAATAATATGCTCTCTTTTCACTGTATTGATACACACTCCTGGTCTTATTGTGAATTATTTACAAATGCTCAAAAAAGTTTGTCTTTTGTAAACTTTCATCAGTAATTTGCTCCACCTCGAAACAACTCTCTCGCCATGCTGCATCCAGTGTAGACAGCATCACTGATTATAATGAGTTAAATTGTCTGTTGTCGTGTCGCTCATGTCCAGCGTGTAGACACAGTGATAAATGCCACCAAACAACTTTTAATTTTAAGAGTGTACAGAGACAAGAGAGCCTGTTTCAGATTCTTTCTCTGCTATTCACTGTCGCTTGGCAAAATAGTTTGTTCGTTAGTGCCACCAAGTCATAGTATTATGTAACAGCAGTGGAACCGAGCACATGACCAAATGTGTGAATCTTATTGGTTGGCCAGTTTTTTGCAGTGCAACAGAAAAGAGATTAAAACCCCTCTCCATTTAAAAAAAAAAAAAAAAAATTCCATTGACTGCATGGAAATGTTCGTGTTGGTCTGAACAGATGCAGTTACCAGCCATTCATTCAAATTAAAATGTTTTAATTATTATTTAATTAGTTAGAGAAAAAAAAAAATTTTCGTACCAAACATTTGTCATGCTGTAAACAGGCCTTAAGGGGCGGTCACACTTCCATTTCTTCCATTCATACACGTGAATGCAGGGTATCCGCAGGGCATTAAAAAGCATTAAAAGTCATTAAATGGAGTTTGGATTTTGCGAAAATTAAGGCCTTAAATGGCATTAAAAAGCATTAAATTTTATTCTTATTTTTAGATAGTTTTGAAGGAAAATAATACCAGTTTATATTGAATATAGCCTTCATAATTAATAACTTTGATTTGCTGTCGCAAAATATGTACATTGGTGTGATACACACACAGAACCAGTTTGGTAATTGCCTCCGGCCGGTGCAAAATTGCCGTAACGCCGTTTTGGACAGCGGTGTTCTGGGACCTGGAGACGGAAGGTTGAATCAGTGTTGCCAAAACTTAGTGACTTTTCAGACCCCTTTTGCGACTTTTTTCCAAGAAAGCGCATTGTGATGAATATACTTGTTAACCTGATCTAGCTTCCGAGACTCCCCGGTACTGCCGCACGAGCGCGAGGTCTTGCTTTCCTGCCGCAGGCATACCTGCATCTGCTCTGTTCAGTGAGTGGCTGAGAGGAGCAGCGCATTCAGTTGAGGATGTCAGAGAACAAATAAAATAGATACTATTGCTTCTAACCTGAGTGATGATTTTACGTGTACATATAGCCAAAATCACAGCAAATGTCTTTATATGTGTATGGTGATTTTGTCAGACAACGTCTCGACAACACTCAGCCTTTGTTTTCATTACTGAATGATTAAGCATTTTGAATGAATCGGTTGAGTCAAAGATTAAATGACCCATTCATAAACGACTGCCTCATTCTTGAATGAATCAGCCATTGGAATGAATCGTTTAAATGAATGACTCACTTATTAAGACGGTTACTTTACGCCACCTACTGGTGGTTTAGTTTAATTTTTAAAAGTATAATTTTCCCCCCAACATTTCTTACAATCCCATAAATTATTTAATGCAGCTGTAATTTTTTTATTGTAAATTTGTAAATTATTTCATTTGATTGGTAACAGCTCTTAGTGTCTTATTCTAATTAAATTTATTGAACGAATTTAAGAATTTGAAATGAAAGATTAATCATACATTTTACATGAATCGTACAAGAATCGTACAAGTGAATGAAAAGGCTTAATGTCGAGCCCTGTATGTAGTCTTAATGGGCCGCGTTTCAGTCACCATTTTATATTGTCTGACAACAAAAACAGAAAAATATATAGATGAAACAATTTTATTGGGAATTTGGCTGTATTAAAATATAAAAGGGTAGCACCAGAGAAGCAAACAAATGTAAAGGGCTGACACTTGGCAGAATGCGAATGCAACAATGACATGATGAATATTCTAATTGCCTTATGATGTCATCTGTCGACATTTACCGACATATATATATGGCATTAAAAAGGCATTAAAAAGCATTAAATTAGATTTGATGAAACCTGTAGAAACCCTGGAATGTTTCAGACCGCAAACGCAAGCTCAGGTGAAAAGTTTCACATTTCGCTGCATTCCAAAGTTAAAGTTTGGTGAACTCTGACCTGCGAATTTGCATCATGTGAAGACGTGTGACCAGTAGAAGATCAGTACGTCACAGCGTGACTGCTTGGCTGAATTAAAAATGTAAAAAAAAAAATAAAAAAAAATCTTTTAGTGTATTACTATTTGTTAGGGCCTGAGCACCAATGGTGTGAGGACCCTATTGCAATTGCTCGGTCAATTATTCTTCTCCGAAATGAATAGCATTTTTGAGGGCCTAAACATGCTCGAAAATTCATGAAACTTTGCACACGCGTCAAAAGTGGTGAAAATTTACGTCTGATATGGGTTTCAGAATTAGGTGTGGCAAAATGGCTTAATAGCACCACCTACAAAATTTCAATTAAGCGCCCTTTGCACTACGCTTCATGTACAAGTATGAAATTCAGTAGACACGTGTAACAGCCCAGTACCTACAGAAAAAAATCTGAAAACCCAACAGAAAGTGAGATATTTTGAATTTTCTCTGCAAAATTTTTGCAGTTTTTGCCAATCCCAGACGTTGTACTTTAATGAACTCCTCCTAGAGATTTTATCAGATGTTTATAAAGAGATCGTAAAGCTAATCCTTATGAATTGAGCGGTTTAGTCCAAATTTTCTGAAGAGACACGATCGCTTAATATGATGAACGGATTGAATTTAGTCTTATATTCTTTTTACTTTTTGAATCGTCAAAGTTTTAATTGTGTAGGCTGTCTATGGAGGGACAGAAAGCTCTCAGATTTCATCAAAAAGATCTTTATTTGCGTTCCGAAATGAATGAAAATCTTACAGATTTTTTCTTATGAGGGTAATTAATGATAGAATTTTCACTTTTGGGTGAACTAACCCTTTAAGAGATGTTATGCAAAACTCCAACCTGTCTGGATGGAGTTGTCAAAAGTACAGACTTCGGTACCTAGTCGGTACTGAAATTTTAAAAATGTGACGCTTTGAGCGCTGTTGAGCGGATTCGTAAACATCTCTGATTGGCCATTGTGTTCACGGCTCATCGGATATGTCTGTGATTGGTTTCAATGATCAGTGCTTTAAAAACGTTGTAAATAGTCATCAATGACACTCTTCACCGAGCGCTTACACAGATACACACGGGAGCGTTTAAAAGCAGGCTTCTATCGCGGACCAGTCCGCTGATAGACACCTGCTTTCAAAACGCTTTCAAATTCAAACACTTCCGTGTGCTTTCAAATGCTCCCATGCGTTTATCATTGTAGCCAATCACAGACATATCCGATGAGCACGAGGACACAATGGCCAATCAGAGGTGTTTATGAATCCGCTCAACAGCGCTCAAAGTGTGACATTTTTACAATTTCAATACCGATTGGTACCAAAGTCTGTACTTTTGACAATGCCTGGATTTAAAATATATCCTTTTCAGGGTATCAAAAGCAGCATTCTAGTTAATTAAAATGTAGAAGGAAAAAATTGTTGACAAGTATGTCTGTCTAACTGATAAAGTCTGACCTTCAAATTTCAGTGTTTGCTTCAGTGTTTTTATTATTTTATTAATTTGGTCACACTATATTATGTGTCTTTAACTACTGTGTACTTATTTTTTGATGCAAGTAAAATGTACTTATTGTGTTCATGTTGTATTGCAAAACACTTTTGCTGCTATTGAGGTGGGATATGGGTAACTTTAGGACGGGTTTGGTGGTATGGGTAGGTTTAAGGGTGAGTTAAGGGGTAAGGGAAGGCTTACCTGTGTAATCATAGATGTAATTACAGAAATTAATTGCAAATGTAATTACATGCATGTATTTTTAAAATAGAAGTACAATGTAAAAACGTATGTACACAATAAGTGCATTGTATCAAATTATTGATTTAAATGTTAGTACACACCTAATATAAAGTGGGACCTTCATTTGACCCCCAGGGAGAGTTCATTCTGTACACGGGGGATCCACTTCAGGACTTCACACTTATCCGATTCTTAGATCGCTTTGTATTTAGGAATCCAAAGCAAATGAAGGGAAAACGTAAGCAAACTCTACAAAATTACAATTTAAACTCTTGAACTGGTGACTTGATTCATTTTGCTAATTCTATTCTTTGTATTCTAGAAAACACAGATGCTACGGTGATGCAGCCCAAATTCAGGAGGACGCTCAGCAATATTAAGTCATTACCTGGTGAGTCCTGCATTGTTGTGGTTGATAGGTTAAGTAAATAAGATCCTCTGTAGAGTTGTTTTTTTCCAGCTAACTAATGGAGCTATGAACATTGGATAACTCTCCTGAGGTTTCCTGCACAACTTAAAATATTGTTGTGGGCAATGGGGGCCTTGAAGTCAAAGAGGTTTAGATTAGGCAATTCAACTAGTTGACCACTAGTTGAGATTCATTGTTCTAAAGACTTTCCAAGCATGCATGACTTCCATCTGCGAGCAGTGTTTAGCAAGACATAACATTGATTACATTGATTACATTTGCCACTTGAGCAAATTCATAAGTTGGTGGTAAGTTTTCTAAAATGATCTCTGAACTCCCTGGAGTTTCATTATGTGGCAGTTGATGGTGGAGACTCCTTAATGCAACATGGTCTCATGCTTCTCATAAACACACCAGTAGTAGAACAGTAGTAGAGGGTACATATCATCATTTAAGATGATATGTCCCCTCCCCAAGGTTAAGGGTCATCAGGACCTAGTTGGAATGCAGCCTAATGAAGCCGATACATGTTTGATGAACATAACTACTCCCAATGTTTCTACAGTGTATTCAACTTTTGGACATTTTTGTAGACAAATTAATTAATTACAAAACATGTATACTTATTAACTTATTATAAAAGTTCATGAACAACAGCAATTTTTCTTTTTTGTGCAGTTAACTGTGATGAATATCTGGCCAAAGAGGAGAGTCAGATACCTGTGGATGAGGTGTTCTTCTACAGGTTAGTAGAAGTGTCAAGCAAATACAAATGACTGTTGTCATTTAAAAGAGGATGAAAATAATGTAAATTTGTTATGTGTCACTCAGGTATTTTAAGAAGCGAGATGCAGAGAAACTGTGGAAAAGGCCAAACAGAAATGAAGACAATGAGAGTGTGGAGGACGTTGACGATGATGAATTTGATAGGGTTCTTGGTAGGCCTTGAAATCAAAACCATTTAGCATTACACTTTAGATCTTCCTGTTGTGAGTAACCTGCCCAAACCTTTGTCTCCTCAGATGCTTATGAAGGCGACAGCTTTTTCACTGAGTTCAAGGATGATGACTTGGACTTTGCAAGGTATGTTCAGTGCTGTTTACACTGTTACACATACAATTTAACTTATCGTGTTGTAACGACAATAGAGGTGTGGTGGAAAGCACCCTTTCCTTGTATCCTAGTTGGGAAAGAGCTAGATTGTGAGGAAAGAAAAAAGGCTGTTAAAAATGTCCCTTTCAATGCAATAATTAAAGAGGCAAATATCACTTGTAACTTTTGAACCATCTGGACTAAAAAAAATAAATTCTTTACAGCATGAGCTGATGGGATGAAATTTTAAATCACAAAGGTACATGCAAAAATGTATTCTTTGTAAAGCCGGGCGTATGATTTTTGCTGTCGTACGGCTTTTTCTCTCTCTCTCTCTCTCTCTCTCTCTCTCTCTCTCTCTCTCTCTCTCTCTCTCTCTCTGGAGGAAATCGTTGATGGTCGTGGCTCGCATTGTGTGAGAGGAATTATGAATTATGAGATTTGTACAAAGATACAAATAAAATAAACAGTGCTTTTCAGGTTTTTCAGGTAGGTCTAACAGTAGTTTTCAGGTACAGAAATACAGAAAAGTAAACAAATGTAAAATAACATTGCATATTTCACTCTATAAATTAACGATTAATCCTTATTAAACTTACAAAAGCTATTCAATCAAGAGCAGTGAGTGATTTCCTTGTCTATTGTTGTTTGATTAACATTAAAAACACAGACAACAGCCTTAATGCACAAATCCAAAATACTGATACACTTTCTCGATTGTTTACGTTCACATAAGACATAACCTACTATATCTTAATTTGTCCATTCAAGCGCAAGACTGTTACATGTTATTTTCAATAAACCGTATTATATATACGTCGTCAGATTTGAGATTTAACCAAGGTGTAAGTGCATGCCGAACCATGGGTGGAGAACAGTATGTTTGTTTATTTTTTTAAAAAACAATAAGCGTTACACCCCTAGTGTTTATGTAGGCCATGCACACATTGTAAAGATTCAGGAGTGACAACTGCATTTAAATATGGGAGTGAATCCTCTAAATTTCACTTTGTGAAAAATTGGTGATGGAAAAAAAATTGATATATTTAAAAAATATATATTTCAATGCTTTTGCATTCTCTTGCAAAACCTTTACATTCCCTCACAGAAGTTTTGCGTTCCACGAAAAACTTTGTTTGCTCCAAAAATCTTTTACGCTCTTTTGCGCTCCCCTGAGATATTTCACATTCCCTCTCAAACATTTGACATTGACAATTTTTTCTCCTATCTCATATTTTTTCCTTCACCATGTCCCTTTAGGGGCTCCATAGAAAAGTGGAATGCACTAAGAATATATTGTTTTTCCTCCCCAAATTCACACACACTCCTCTTTTCTGGTTCTTTTTCACACAGCCCTTAAAACTTAATTTTTCCCCCTTTTTCACTTTTAATAACTCTATTTTGCAGTTTAAAAATGTTGTTTCCCTGCTTTCAGTAAAGTAAAGAGTATCAGTATTGGATTAGTTGGGAAAGTGCATGGCATTCTAGGGTAGTCTATCCATGGAAGTATTGGTAACACTTCAGTAAGGTTGCATATACATTGCACGGTAACACTTTATTTTAGGGTCTTTTAACTAGTTGCTTATTAGCATGCATAATACTAGAATACTGGCTGTTTGTGAGTACTTATTAAGCACACATTAAAGCCTTATTCTGCATGACCTTATTCTACATTCTTAATCCTACCCAATACCTAAACTTAACAACTACCTTACTAACTATTAATAAGCAGTAATTAGGAGTTTGAGGCAAAAGTCATAGGTAATAGTGAATGTGTTCCCTATACTAAAGTGTTACCCATTGCACTTGAGTAGAACCTGCTTACAAAGCAAGTGATGTTTTGTTGTGTTAGTGAATAATTTGTTTTACAAAAATTGTTTTAAATTATCTTAAAATCTTTATCCAGTAATGTTAATAACAGTTAATGTGGCCAAACAATCTTTGTTGCAGCAATGTGATGCCTAAGTCCAAGAAAAGTAAAGCTCAAGAAGATTCTGATTCTGACTCTGAAGACCTTGATGACCTTGATGATGAGGAGGTCTCTCTGGGCAGTATGGATGATTTTGAAGATGAGTGTGAGGACGAAGGTGGAGAGTTCATGCAAACAGAAGAAGATGATGATGATGAAGCAGGTGTGTCAAAACCGCAATTTTCATTATCAAGCTTAACAAAAACAAGTATGATCTCATAATTTCAAAGATAATGCAAAATGAGAAATGGAAAAGATTTCCATGGAAAATCTAAGAAAGAAAAAAGGTCATTGTATTAGCTGGATGACTGTTTTGGTAAGCTCTGATTAAAGAATTGCCTTTTTATTTTTTTTATTTATTATTTTGGTGAATTTCACAAAAATGAAACCTTTCTTTATTGTATCCTTTGGGTATGGTAACTGTGGTCAAAGCAGAATAATTGACTTATTATTGAATATTATTGAATTATAGTGCATTACCAATTAGTTACTAACCTATATTTTAGAGCCTGACCAATATGGGTTTTTGGGGGCTGATGCTGAAACTAGGGAGTAAAAAAGTCAGATATCGTTATATCGGCCAATATTCTTTGTGTATACTATAGGGGTGCAACGGTCCAAATTACTCAGTTCGGTTTTTATCACGGTTTTAGGATCTCGGTTTCGGTACGGTTCAGTATGTGCTATGTTCATGGAAAATAGGACAACTGTCAAATAAAAATAAAGAAAAAAATAAGAAAAAATAATCAAACTACAAGCAAGAGCAGGTATTTCAGGTATCTAACAGTAGTTTTCAGGTACATAAAATGAATAAAATAATCATTATAAAATAACACTGCATATTATCTTCACTGTATACATTAAGTAAAGATTAATCATTATTGAAGTTACAAAAACTATTCAGTCAAAAGCAGTGAGTGATTTCTTTGTCATTTGTTGTTTGATTAACATTAGTAAACACAGACAGCAGGAATATTAGGCTTTTTTCCCTTTAAGACATAATGCACAATCCAGTACATATACTGTTACACATGTATTGTATTTCTCGACTGTCATGCGTTCACTTAAGTCATAACCGACTTATGTTTGCTAGGATACTCGTGTTGACATAATGTTTGTGTGAATTAAGCGTGTCTGACTGAGATAAGCGTGTGCACGCTTCAGATGAGCGCACACAAATCTTCTTACAGCGCGCGTGAGTTCTCTTTCGCGTCTTGCTCATGAATGTTTAAATTAGCAAGGCTTAAATGAGTTTAGTTTAAACACAGATAGTGCACGAGCGCAGGTGAGACGTGTACAGCAAACGTTGCTATCAACACCCGGGTGATGGTGGCGTAAATGACTTCTCATATTCGAGCATACAGCACTCGCAGTGAACCAAGTTTACAAGGAGTGACTGTTTTGTCCACGCTTTTTGATCATCGCTGTTGTAACGTATTGGGAAGCTAGAATGTGTATTCACTGACTGAATACACATTAGCTGAACTCTGCCATGCCATGCCAATGAATTTGTCCGAAAAAGCAAAGCAGAAGAGCTCCTAGATTCAGTGCTTAAAGTCCAGTGCTGTGTTTTCAGTATTTCAAAGCAGTAAATTTTCAGTAGATGCCACTCAACACAAACTCTGTTAAATTATATACTGTAATGAGGTCCTAAAAATTGGCTTAATTTGCTTGCTTTTTATTGTGCATTTTTTTCTTATTCAAAATGTTTTTGTGAGATTCACCCTGTTTTTTCCCAATCAACTGAATCTTTCTCTTCTCCCCTCAAACCCCTATTCCCCGTGTTTGTGTGTGTGTGTGTTTGTGTTTGTGTGTGTGTGTGTGTGTGTGTGTGTGTACCCATCATCCCAAAGGCCCTCAACCTGAAAAGAAAAAGAAAAGAAAAATGGAGGACCAAGCAGTGTTTGCATCAGCTGAAGAGGTAGATGGTTTATAGGTTAAATACAAGATCCATTGACAGTATTTGTGACATGCTTGATGTTTTCAAAAAATGTTTTTAACTTTTTATTCATTTGAAAATAATTATTAGTGAATTAGATGTGCACCTGTATCAGAAGGAGATTTTAAGCACCTTTCTAATGCAGCTGAATGAACAGGAAATTTCTTTCTGAACAGTTTGGGTGTTTGCTGGAAGAAAACGCAGGCTTGAAGTTTGACAACAGTGGTATGAATGCAATGGCCAATGTGGACAAAGCCAGTGAGTGCTGATAATAGATTTGTTTGTTTTCCAGTGGAAAAAAAGTGCATACACAATAATAGACAATTAATATGCTTTATCATTCCAAACTGTGCAATAGCAACATAAACTGTTTCTATGATTGATAATTTAATTGATTGAAAGATTTGCTGCTTTTGTGGAATGAAATTGTTCCTGATTTTCCTGCGTCTCTTCTATCAGATGTTAAGCAGCTGAAGTGGGAAGCTCAACGGAACGACTGGATCTGTGGGAGAGATGTCAAAACTCTCAGGCAGAAAAAGGCCATGTTCAACAAGAAAAAGTTTGGAATGACCAAAAAGCGTCAGAGTGTCAACAGGAAGAAGTTAAGACCAGAAAGTAGAATAAAAACTTAGTCTTCAATTTCTTCTCCAGCTTGGTGGACCAGACTTCCTGAGCTGCTTAATGGATGCCATAGATCCTGGCCCACTTACTGTACCTGTAATACACGGAAGAGAGCGGAATGCCATGCCATGTTTCTATAATATTGTAGCTGTAGAGTTGTAAAGTGGTTAAGTCAATATTGTCTGTTTCAGGTGTGTTGTATTAAATCCAGGGTTCGTACATACTTTGGAAAATGCTTGATTCTGTTTTGCTTTAAAGTTTGAAATTTTAATATCTTCCTTGAACATGCTTGTTTTTTAAAACATCCAGTGTGATTGTTTTTATATATATATATATAATTTGTCCAGAGGCCATAATAATAATAAAAAAAAAACAAAGATATGATATCCAAAATATGATATATCCAACTGGATCTCTTTTATTGAATTCAAAAGGTTTTAATTATATTTTGCTACATATAAAGGTATTTTAAATATTTTGAAGGGTCAAAAGTCATTCGGTTTTACCGTCCAAAGGCCAATACAGCCATTTCATTTGTGATTAAAATATCTTAATGTAATAAATGTATATATTTTTTTTTATTCTGGCATGATTTTAAAACATTATATATCAACAAAAGTATATAGTGCAAAATGGTTTTAAAATTATGTGTAGAAGTCATTGCTTTATGAGAAAAAAAGTCTGGAAAAATGAATTTCATTGATGTCATTCGGAGTAACCAATATAAAGGGACCATTTTGGATCAAGTCATGCGGTCAATATCATGTGACAGGATGTGACATCATTCAGACACCTGCAAAGGACCACATGGTCATGAAGCAAAGTAACTCTTTAAACTATTTGAAAAAATTCATGTTTTCACTTGATCATATGCATGTCCCGAAATATCAGGTCATTCGGTACAACCGCTATAAAACATGGAAAATGTTGTAATATTTTAAAAACTTATATAAAATGTACTAAATATAAAATGTTTGATTGTCCTTTTGCTAGCTAGCTGGCAAGCTAGATATCAGCCTGTTAGCATTGTCATTCGATAAAACAGAAATTTTGGTTAAACCAAATGACTTTTTTGGGTGATAAATTTTGTCCATCTTGTAAAAAAATGACAAAAACAGTGTTGATTGGTTATAAAAACCACATAATCTCATTGTTAACACTTAATGAAACTCTCCATCTCCATTAGGTTTTTTAACACTTTTAAAAACCTTTTATATACAGGTGCTGGTCATATAATTAGAATATCATCAAAAAGTTGATTTATTTCACTAATTCCATTCAAAAAGTGAAACTTGTATATTATATTCATTCATTACACACAGACTGATATATTTCAAATGTTTATTTCTTTTAATTTTGATGATTATAACTGACAACTAAGGAAAATCTATATCAGTCTGTGTGTGATTTTAATAGGGTTGTATACTTTTGATAAACCTAATAAAAATAATAAAAAAAACCCCAGCAAATCCAGGATCCTCTCCAGAAACTGTCATAAAGTAAATGCCCATCAAAGGTGCAAACATAAGAAACATTAGAACAATTACCCTCCAGATTCTCGCTGAACTGGTGCAAAGACCAAAATAAGTTTAATTCGATAACTGATGGTTCATGCAGGTCATAGTCTGAGAAATACTTTACAGCACTAGACATTTGGGCAGAGGTGTAAAGTACTTGAGTAAATGTAATTAGTTACTGTACTTAAGTATCTTTTTGGCTACTTAGTAGTTGTACTGAGTATCAAAGATATTGGCAACTTTTACTCTCTACTTGACTACATTTTTGAGCAAGTAAATGTACTTTTTACTCCACTACATTTGTGATGAGTAATGCAATTACAAATTACATTTCACAGCTAACTTTTTCTGCAGCAGTTTGTTTCTGATATAAAGAAGCGATATCGCCATCTAAGGGCATTGAAGGTACTATATCTTGTGCATTTTGCCTTTACTCACCCAAAACTTGTCAACAAGGCTACTTTACATGAATGTGAGTGCATTAGCAGGTAGTTGCTGATCGCAGATGTTTTATTTATTAGATGAGGAAATGACTGCAGCTGGTGATGAGGCTCAAACCAGTATACTACATACAGTAGACTTTGACTATTTAATTTTACTTAACATTGTTTTATTTATCCGCTATATTGACAAGACCGTTTTGAAGGATATTTGTTTATGGCCTTTCTGTGCACTTGAGCTCAACTGAGACTTGAGAGTTTGTAGACGTTTAAAAGGTTGTTGTGTCGACCTTGATTTATTGCAACATTGAGGTGTTCAGTTTTATTTTGATTTTAGAAAATAAACTTGATTTCTCATCTTACAAATCAATTGTTTCTTATTTTCACTGCCATGTCTCTCAGGACTAGTGCATCTCTGAGCCTACATTCAGCATGAGTAAAATACTTAAGTACTGTTAAAATCAGATACTTTAAGACTTTTTCTCAAGTCGTATTGGAATTGGTTACTTGTAACTTGTAGTGGAGTCATTTCCGATGTAAGGTATCAGTACTTTTACTCAAGTATGGTTTTCAGGTACTCTTTACACCTCTGCATTTGGGTATAGACATACATTACTAAGTAGTATGCTTGTGTTTTGTGTTAGATTAGCTTGTGTATTAATTTAATACAATTCTGTTTTTTTATTTCAAAGAGAAGCATCTTGTGGTTACGTTTTTTTTTTCCTTGAACTGCCCAAATCTGTTACTTTGCTTATCAGTGTTTTATATTTCTGATGGCCACAGAAGTAATATTTTGTCCAGAATTAATGAGATACACAAGTTTCAACTTCTTTTTGGATGAATAGTCAATCCACTGTTATTAATTCCGTAGCCTCTCCTCACAAATTCCATTTCCATTATTCCCCTATGAGCTAAATTTACTTGTTTCCCTTGCAATAACTACAACTAGAAAAGCGTGGTTATTTCAGAACTAATATGAAAATAAAAAGATTCATCACATGATACTTAAACATTCTAACCAATGATATTACATGCCTCATAGGGATGAGGTTAGGGACAGGTCATGATTTTGTCACATAAGAATGTGAATTTGATTCTGAAACAAGATGCAGTAAAGTAAATTTACTTCTCTTTTGTAGTTGCCCTTATGAAAGTTTACCATAGTTTATGCATTATATCCAGAACTCAACTGTGGTATTAGTAAGATCACAGTAGTCACAGGTAAAACCCTGTTACATTACACGCGTCGTTTATTACTTGATCGAGTACTTTTGGAGTGTTTGGCTTTTGGTGTTTCATGTCAAAGGCTGCACCCTCCGGAGGTCGCATTTGTCGCCCACATTTGTTTAGAGAAGCAATATTATAGGATTGACTTGTTTCTTGTGAGGCATAAATTGCAGTAATTTCTTTCATACTATGGAAAAAAAAAAAAGGTTCCTTATCTGAAATGAGACAGCCTCGATGGCAAATGCGAGGGTACAGCCTTTGATTTCGAACATCGATTTTGCTCAAGTGTTTTTATTCACTCCTTCAAGTGGACTTTTAGTGGGCTAAAGTAGGGAACAATAAATGAGAATATATGAGGTGAGGTGAAATGAGATGATTTCAGACAACTTTTTCAAACTCTTCCTAATCAAACAGACCAGGTACAACTCAGCTCATTAGTAGAGACTCTTAAGACCTAAAACGGATGGGTCCTAAATGTGTGATGTTGGTGTTCCTTCATAATCAAGGTTGGGAAACATTGCTATTTTGAACAGTTTTTGGATGAAGGCCTACAACTAGATGCTGGAACATGAATGCAAGGGTTTCAGTCACAAGAGCATTAATAAGCTCAAGCACTGACACTGGTGCTTGTTATATAAAACTTATTTACATTGTTCAGACAAATTCAAATACAGCAAAGAGAAAGATACAACAGAGTATTCAGTAAGCTCTGCTCACTGTTAACATCACCTGTTTACTATTTCCTGTTTTTTCCCCACCCTTTTAAGCTGGTTGAAGAGTTTACTTGCATCAAATATCAGACCATTTCTAGACCTTGAAGAAAGGTCTAATACAGTGGTTCTCAACTTTTATCCTGGGGACCGACCGCAAATTTTGTATGTCTTCCTTAACACACTTGATTCAGATCATCAGCTCAAGAGCTCCAGGAACAGACCTGAGTGTGTCAGATAAGGGAGAAATGTGCTTGATACTGCAATAACAGAGTGCAGACCATTAAACAATAAAATATGTATTTCAACTAAACTGAACAATCAGTACAGTCCAATGCATGTCTGTAGCACAAGATTACATATAGTTGTCTAGTTTTTCAGAACATGTGGATGTTTCTTTGTCCGGTCTTTTCATTGCATGTTCAGCTCAGCAAAGCCCGCCACGGGCAACGGCGCTGTGTCCTTTTGCATTCCTTTCCTTTGAGCCAGCCGACCTCGACTGAGCATAGAGAAGAACTGAAACCTGTGTCCCATTTTCTCAGGGTTGATTAGCATGTCATAGCTGTTGATGAGCTGCGCTCTGGTGGAGGGGTCATGACAGCTCCTCAGGAGGACCTAAAACAAGAACATGACAAAACAAAGGTCATGAGTTAAAACAACAAAACTTTGCCAAAAAATATGGCTAAAGACTAAGTACACCGTGAAATTTCAGGGAGATTTGTTTTGGGTCAGTTATCAAAACACATACACTACACCATTGTTTTTATACACAGATGTTTATCAAAACTAACCCTAATAGAAAACTTTATGCATTTTTACAAAATAAAAGTTTGGGGTCAGTAATCTCTTGTGCTCACAAAGGCTGCATTTATATGATCAAAAATAAAAACTGTAATATTGTGGAATATTATTACATTTAAAATGAACTTTTCCATTTTCCAACTTTTCCAGCTTTTTCAGCATCTTTTACTCCAGTCGTTATTGGTCTTTCAGAAATCATTCTGATATGCTGATTTGGTTCTTTTTATGATTAATGTTGAATGTTTTATAGAAAACATGGTACAGTTTGGATGCTTTTGGAAGAAGTACACAGACATAACTACTGTCATTCTCACCTGCAGGCGCGAGTCAATGCCCATGTTCTTCAGGAAGGATCTTTGTGTGATGGGTCCCAAGCAGGTCACCTGATTTCCTGTCATTTTCCTCAGGTAACTGAAGTCCACATCTGCTGTCAAGTCTGCCATGCCAGGTGCCTCCAAGACATTGTGGAGTTGATGGCCTTTAAAGCCCTGCCACAAAAATAAACTTTAACAACAAATTCATACAGGAAAAAAAACAAAAAATGTAAATAATAAATTAGCTCCATGCGGGTTACAAGTGAACTAGGACTTGGGCTGCTCCATTTAAACCCACTGCACAGATTCTGCCAGTAGTAGGCACTTGCTAAATGTAAGCAATGACGTACATCCAAGTAAATGAGACACTTTGAGAATTGGCGAGGGAAGGGCATAAAAACGAACCCTCATGTCATTTCCTTGTGTCATTCCAAATTTTTTGTTTTGACAATGGGCGATTCCCATTGTCATTAGTTACAAAGTGCATGAAGCACCTTGGTTTCAATGGAGTCAGGATGAACACTGAACATCCTAAACTTTTATACAGTTACAATTTACTTCCCCGTGATCTGTATGTTAATGAAGCCCCATTGAGAGCCAAACCCACTCCCATTGTACAGTTGATAACAATTTGCAGAATTGGTGCAGAAACAATTAAAGTGTTTACTTAGATCTTCTCTGATAAATCAGTAACGCTTTATAATAAGGTTCATTAGTTAAACATTAATGTATTAACTAAAATGAACTAACCATGAGCAATACATTTGTTGCTAATCTTCGTTAACATTATTTAATGAAAATACAGTTGTTCATAGTTTGTTCATGTTAGTTCACAGTGCATTAACTAATGTTAACAAGATTTTAATAATGTATTAGTAAATGTTGAAATTAACATTAACAAAGGTTAATAAATGCTGTATAAGTGCAGTTCATTATTAGCTCATGTTAACTAATCTAGTTAACTAATGAACCTTATTGTAAAGCGTTTTTGATAAATCAAGATCAATGATTTCATCAACTTCATCTGATTTCATTATAATACCTGTATCAACCATACGGGTATTATAATGAAATCAGATGAAGTTGAATCACATTTTAGGGCAGGACACTAATTTCTTACAAAGGACATGACAAACATGCAAAAACAGATCTATAAACTGATATAAGCCTGGAATTTCCAGTGTTTGTTTGTTTATAGTTTAATGCCATGCTAGTTACCCCGGCTATATTCATGGTGAGAAAAAAAAATTAAAATAGGTTTTTAAATTTTATCTTAGATAAAATTTCTAAAACTAGATCTGGGTTCGTATGTATAAAACTTCTCAGAAATGCTCTTAAGAATAGTCTTAAGTTTTGACTTAAGTGTCAAAAAATTCTTAGTAAAGAGTAGGACTTTTCTAAGAGTAGGAGACTTTTATAAAGAAGCTAAAAGCTGACTTAAGTGTTGTGAACTAAGGACTACAATGATGTCAACTCAAAATGGCCGCCCTCAACCTCTGAATCAGCCAATAGTGAGCCTGCAAGGGTGAAGTCACAGCAGCACAACACCAATCATTTAATGTTATTATAAAAAAAAAAAAAAAAAATCATTGAAAAAGACACTGAAATGTTTTAATATTTTAATTTATTTTTAAAAATAGCTTTGCATTGTGCAAAATTATCACAAATTAGTATTGATGGTGTGGAATCTTTTTCTATTGATATACGTCTCCTCATTTACAATTGGAGCGATGATGTGAACACGAGTTCCATCAATGGCTCCAACAACTCCAGGGAAGCCCACTATCAACATAAAAGTGACTCGCTTTTGCCGCATGGTTTGATTGTCAGTTAGAAAGTCAATGAACTGCCATAGAGTAGTGGCCAAATGTGATGTCCAGCCATATGAAAATGGACATCTTCAACCTTAATTCAAATATTTAAAAAAAAAAAAAAAAATGTGTTAAAAGATGTAAGCATATCGTGTAGCTGTGCTTGGAGTCAATTGTTTCATGTGTGATAATGAAATGAAATTTCAAATTATTTCAAATTATTTTTGGCCAGGCTGTCATGCAAAGAAATTATGAACACATGCAAAAACAAGAGAGAACCAATGAAATATTAAAAACTGATTATGTTGTAGTCAATGTCATATTTTAAAACATTTAAATAATATAAACATAAAAATATTTTCCTCATATTTTGATGGTTTAAGCAAAATTGTAGGGTCATTTAAAAAAAACAAAAAACTTTGCACATCAATTTTGGCCACTATGTTTGGTGTGGTAAGTTTACACAATACAAAAGAGTTCAAAAGAATATCACTGCAATGAAGGTTTATGACTGGGCAAGCGCTTTAGGACCTGCATTAATATTAAAAAAGCTTTCCAGTGCTGGAGAGAGCCAAGCAGGAAGGCCTGAAAACAGATGCGGAGGCTTTGATTCCTTCTCATGTAAGTAACACTGGGTTTTGATTGTCTGGAGCTGCTGTTCTGTTGGCGATTAACAAGAAACTCTTGTTTGTATTTACTCTTGTGTACTGTACATTAATTTTTTGTGCTTCCTTGTCGTTCCTTCATCAACTGCGCTTTATTTTTCGTGAAGCATTTTGTTGCACGTCAGCTGTGATAAACAGACATACACTCGCATTACGTGTGTAACAGTGGCCAGATAGAGAGAGTTTTGCAGTTAAGCTACTGCACACTGACGCCCACTAGAGAATGAGGTGTTTAGTGTCATTGGTAGTGCATTCGCCTCGCATGCCAGCAGCGATCGGACCGGGGTTCGAGACCGACTCGGAGCAGAGTGGTTAGTATTGGAGTGTGAGTTTTGGAGGCGGCGCAATGAAGAGAGGGGTGGGTTTGTTTGGGTTGATTTAAAACATCAACAGTGTTCAACAACGAATTTGAGAAATCGCATACAGCACCTTTAAATGTATTAAAAACAATAATTAATGTTTAATGCATTAAGTAATATTTTTTATAAATTTTATAAATTTATTACATTTATTTAAAGTTATTACATTTCTTATTAGGTCAGTTACAAAAAGAATTGTCAATCAAGTTTATATCATTTTATCAACTCCATGTCATCATTTAACTCCAATGCATCATATCTTCATTGGAGAGCGTGTATCTCCTCTTCTTTGCTGCCATCTTGTTACTCCTAACTAGGTTAGGAGACTTCTCCAGCTCTCCTAAATAATTTAGGAGCTAAGACCCAGTCTTGACACTTAGGAACCTTTATGAATCATACTTATTCTTAAGTCTAAGAATAAGAGTAAAATTACATCATTCTTAGAATTTTGACACACTTAAGACTAAAATTTTACTCTGAGCGGCTTTATACATACGGGCCCTGGTCTTCCTTCATAATAAGAGTCAACTGAAAAATAAAGAATTCAAACAGAGTTCAATCTATCACAGTCCATCAAAACATGCTTTAGTGATAATGGATTCTGAAACAAGGGTCATAAAGGAGGATCTTCACCCGTTAACAGAAACTGTGGGTTAATCTGGAGTGCCCTATTCGACAATGTGTGTAGGTAATATGAACCCAGTGATTTTCAAAATGTAAACAACGTTTTACACCAATCACAGGATTGATTTTGTAAAGGAATTTGACGAAGTGAAGTCCTACCTACAGCTCAAAATTTAAATGAGTAGCATAGGCTTACCGTAGTGAATCAGAATAATTATTTTATGCACTTAAGGGATCGATAAGAATTTAGGTATTTTTACAAAGAAGAATCTTCCATAGTGCAGCTTTAAAGGGGTCATATGATGCTTAATGTTTTCCTTTTCCTTTAATGCATAATGTATCTGTTTGTGCACGATCTGCAAAGTTACAAAGCTTGAAGTCTCCCACAAAGGGATTTATTTTTAACAAAGCATGCTGATCCAGACCAGCCTAAAATGCCTCGATCAAAGTCCAGAAATTACTGTCACAATGTGAAATATTAGCATAATGCCCGCTCAAAGGCATACACAAAGAGATAAGACAAAGCTTCTGTGACTTGTAGTGTTGTTGCAATGACGTGGGGACGCTGTGTGTTTGAATGCGAAAGCAAAAAGCCTTCCGAAAACAGATGAAATTAGGAATCATTGGTTAAGATTTATTTATAGCGCTGTTTCTAAACAGTACAACCCAAAAGTTTACTTGTTTACAGTGCATTTTTTGGAGGACAGCTTCAAATGCCAATGCCAGCTATACACAAGTCGGTTCCAATTGATTTGCTTGATCATCCACATATTCAGAATGTGACTCGGGCTCTAATTCAGATTAGATGACATTAAAATAGATGACATTAATTGTTCGTGTTTTTAATTGCTTTAAAAGCCTTGGATGCTGAAACTCGCAATTATGGTAAGGGGCATTACATTTTCAACACACGCTTAAGGTGTTTGGCCAATCACAACGCATGGAGTCAGCTGCCTAATCAGAGCACTCTGGGTTTTTTTTTTTTTTTTTTCTCTCCGGAAAGAGGGGATTTGTAGAAACTGGAACTCAGATCGTTTCAGACAGACTGGGAACAGAGGTGCTGCAATAATTACAGTATGTGAAAAATGTGTTTTTTGAACGTTAAAGCATGTTAACCTATTCTATTACACCCAATAAACAAAATCAGAGAAAGCCTGAGAGAGATGACTATCATGGCACTTACTCTGAAAGTATCAGTTTTTGTTCCATCATGCCCATAGTCTACAATCAATGCTGTGCCTCCGTCATCAGCAATCCGATTGGCCAGTTTCTGAACAATGACTCCACCTTCTGGACACACTTCCACATGCTGCCTGTTTTCATCTTTCTAAAAATAATAATTAACAAAGTTCACTTACAAACAAGAATGTACAAGAGGATGAAACTGAAAAATCTTTTCAAATCATGTTTTACATTTATTTTTTCAAAAGCTCAAATGATCTGATATTATTTAGAAACATGGGCATGATGGTCTACAGAGGTCATCGCTCTGAGGATATTTAATGTTGGATGGTTTTTCTTAATGACACCACTCCAGGGGTGTCATTAAGAAATTGTTGAAGTTTTGTGTGAATGTACATATTTGCTATTTATTCATTACATATTTTATCCTTATTTTTATCCTTACTATCTTGGAAAGCATTTTGGTTAACTGATGTTTTTAAATGATCTCTAGAATTAAAATTGTAAAATGGACTTGCATTTCTTTTCATCTGCTGAATCATCGGCCACATGACAAATGTTCTCAGCAAAGGAGGAAGAACTCACTTGTATAAGCATGCTGGAGGCCAGTGTAGGACTGTGAGAAACCACAAATCTCAGTTTTTCTGGACTTTCAGGATCAGTATCAACCATCACCTCCCGCCAGCCATTCTCTGTTCTCTAAAAGACAAAAATCCTTTTATGTAACGCTAATGTTTAAGTTTGAAAATTATTATTTAAAATTAACTTATGCTAAGATTTTTAATATTTCATGTGAATACTTAATTTTACAATCTGGTGTACCTGAAACTTGTGAATGGGTAATGCATCAAAAAACTCATGGGCAAGGAAGACACTAAAACCTGGCAAAAGGAAAACAGACTTTGATTACAACAAGAAAGCATCATTACCTTATCAAGGAGAGAGATTGTGTCAGTTTGATGCGTTCATACCCCTCGGCACATCCTCTATCCTGTGGTACCAGTATATAGGCAGGCCAGTACATGTGGTGCCACTGCGGTAAACAGGCTGATCATCATTACTTGTCCACGTCTGATCTCCAGTAAGACATTTGGCCTGAAGTTGGCTTAACTTAGGGCTGACCTCCACAAGATGAACAGAGATATCTGTCTCTCCCAGGACAGCTTTTAACTGACTGAAAACCTGGAACATATGAACACGAGACTTGCTCATTTGAAGTTCAAGTCATCCCCACAGATGTAAGCACCCAAAGCATTCCTTTGGTACTCTAAAAGTGCACAGTTAAAAATTTTAGTGTGAAATTACAGTATATTTCAGGTTAATAATTGCATTACTTTCACAGTAATTTCACAGTATTACTTCTCTTGTATCTAACTACACTCTCAGAAATTTATTGTAAAATCTACAGTACTTTACTGCAAATTTCAGTCAAGTTTTTACAATTATTTTACTGTTTAAAAAAAAAAAAAAAAAAAGTTTGGTTTCACTATGAGTCTACAGTATTGGAAAACACAAAAATTACTGTTAAACAATATCATATTGTATTTCTACAGTGCATATGTACTATGAAGGTACCCAGCATGCAATACAGCATGAATAGATTGATCTTTCACAATAGTGACATCAATCTACAAACAGTTATGAATTTGAAAGATATTAGTAAATCTTCATGCTAAAATAACGTTAAAACTAAATCATTATATTCGTGCCAAGAATAGTTTGACTGACTTAAGATCAGCTAATTGGCTTATTTTATATTCTAGCTTGTTTTAACAAATGTTTCAGTCGTCACCCTTCTGACTGGCTAGATCAGAAATTTGAATGAATATACAAGGTCCAAGATCCCAAGCAAATGAAATACTGATCACCAGTATGGTGACTTCAAAACAATTACAGTGGTAAACAATATAATTTCTTACAGTGACATGGTTAAAGACAACTTTATAATGTGAATTCACAGTAAAACAAGAGCAGTAAATTACTGTGATGCAGGTATCATTTTGCTGTTGATTAACAGTAATTTATAAGAAAATGACCCAGCATGCATTCATTTTACTATAAATTTCTGACTACAGTAATTTATTGTAAAATAATACTCTTTAATAATCCTGTAAATTCCTGGCAATTTTTTTAGTGTGTATTTGTGCAGTAATTATGTTTTGTGCATAGGCTACTATCCTTGCGTTACAACTGCATTCCTTTTAACGACAGTTAACAACAGAGAACTTTAATTCTTGAAGACAATGTCCACAAAAAAACTTTTAAATGTCAATATTTCATTTTTATTTATTTAAATTTTAAAATAAATTCAATTTATTTTTTTGTTTTTGCTATGTTCTTCAACATCATTAAGCATTATAGGAGAAGCAATCATTGTGGCACACAATTTTACTTTTAAAAGTTAGATTATTGTGAAGATTTTGAATGAAAAACCAAGAGGTCATTTTTTACACATACTGTTTTGCTCACATTTACCAAAAGTGCCAATATTAATGCATTTTATGGTGCCTTCCCCTACCAGACAATATCCATTGGAGTATTTACCCTTAGGATGTCACTGGCTAATGAACCTCTACCTGGTCCGAGCTCCACTAACTGGAACACACTGGATTTCCCTGCTGCCATCCACTCACTGACACACCAGACACCCAACAGCTGTGGAAGAAAGACCATATTTTTTTATAAATGTATATGGTTTTAAGAATCAGTGGACATTTCATTCTAAACAATACTTACCTCACCGAAAATCTGACTGATTTCTGGTGACGTAATAAAATCACCTCCTGCTCCAAGCATGTCATTTTTCACGTAATATCCCTAAAAAACAGAAAACAGACTTGAGTTTTGGTGGAAGAGCACTTACTATCTAATTAGCCAGACAGACATTCATATAATCCATATGTATCAAGAGGGGGAAAAAAAAAAAAAAAAAAAAGTAAAAAATTAATTCAAATACAGAATGACCAGCTTCTAAAAAATCTCAACACTGTTCAATTAAACATTTTAATTTTTGAACAGCCGTCATTATGATTGTGTGAAGTCTGCTTTTTCCAAATAATCTGATTTTCCTGGCTTTATAATGGGAGAAGGGAGAAGGATCAAAAAAGAGATTTGCACAAATATAATACCAAAATACTAACACTTAATAACTTTCATTAATAAATCATTAACAAACATTATATAAATGTCACGATTATGTTTAGTTTCTTTGTGTCTTAGTTTGGTTTTCCCTGTTGTTTACTTCCTTGTTAATTTACTGATTTATTACACCTGTGTCCCATTTAGTTCCCTTGTTTGCTTCTCTGTATATATTCTGTGTTTCGTTCAGTTCATTGTCCATTATCATCTTTAGTTAATGTTAATTTAGTTAAATTAGTCATTTTAAGCACTTCATACTATTCATGTTAACATATTATTCATTAAATCATAACTACAGTTTGTAAAGGTCACACATTTGGTCTTCATTTACAGTGGTGTGTATGCAGACTTTTACTATTTACACATTTTTACAAATCATTTATTTATTATTTGTTCATGTTTTTGCAGTACCCAATCTAAAGTTGAAACTATTAATCATTTATAAATGTTTATAAATATTTACTATTAATCATATAGTAACTTTATGAGCAGTCATCTCAATGGCAAAAAAAGTGTCTTGAATGACCTGAATTCACCCTATTTACACATCTTTACAAATGTATTAATTATTTGTTTATGTTTTTACAGTACCCAATCTAAAGTTGAAACTATTCATCATTTGTAAATGTTTATAAATGTTTACTAATAATCAAGTACTACCATTTTGGGCATTGGACCTTTAGCTACGGTAACAACATTTGTGTAAAAGGTGGTTAGTTAAGTTTAGCTAAATGCTTGCTAAAGACATAACACATAATTGTAATTTTAAACACATTTTTATTGTCTCAACACTTAGTATACTATATCCTTAAAAAGGATAAATGAGATGAATCATACATCAACAGGGGAGAAAAAAAAAAAAAAAAAAAAAAAAAAAAAATCTTCAAGAAAATACTTCATTTATCAAAACAATGTAATATAAACAGTTTGAACAGTGTTTCCTTATAGTAATCAAACTGACCCCTGTTCACTGTTGACCCCTTAACCAACCCTTAAACCTACCCGTACGACCAAACCAGTCCCTAACATTACTCTATCACAGTGTTTCCCAACCTGGGGGTCACTAAAGATTTACAAGGGGTCGCCAAGCTCACTGTAGTTTGAGGGTTAGTGAGGAAACGGTTACCATTTTGACAAACCACGATGCAATTTCCGACGGTTAGTATTACAGTTTAATATTTTAATCATCATTAAAACTGTATTTGATTGCCAGGATTTGAAAAACTCATGGTAAATACTGTCCAGTATTTAGCAAAGTAAGCACTCACGCAGATACAGCATGCAGTTTTGTTTGAAAAAAAAAATGGCGGAAAGAAGTGAGAGGTTTTGCAACAGAGTTCAGAGGGAAATTATATGAATTAAAGTATGAATGAATTCTATGAATGTATCTCTGAAGGGAACTGACTGCTTTGAGCAAAGTTTTGATGGCATTTTCTTTTCATCGTCCCTCTGTGTAACGCGTAGTGTTTATAAGCGCAGCTTTTCGTTTATGGGGTTACCGGGGAAACCGCTCTATTTCTATGGGGGTAGAATTGTATCTAATCTCCAAATAAATATACTATGATCCACAAATAAATGTAAAGATATTCACAAAAAATAATCGTATGCACAAATGAATAGAATGAGATCCACAAATATATGTTAGGAGTTTCACAAAAATTAATTCAATTCACAAATAAATAAAATGAGATTTGCTAATAAAAAACATATTTCACAAATATGTTTTTTATGTCACAAGCACAACTCTGCCTGCATTTATTTGTGAATCACCACCTGTACATTTGTGAATTGCTTTCTGTGCATTTGTGGATCACCTCACGCATTTGTGGATTCTGAAACAATTCTAGCGTCACGACTGCAGACAAATTTGTTTTGTACATATTTTTGTGGGTGTAATTATAAGGTCTGCATTATCGGTCTTACAAAAAGGTGGCTCTTATTGTGACGGGTATTATGGTCTGAGTGTTACTGATCACTGCAGTAATGAACAAGAGAACGTGTCGTGCACATTATTACGGTTCATCAGTTTTCTTACGGATAGAAAGTTTACCAGTTTGTCAAGCAACCCTGAAAAGGCATCAGCTCTTACAGTGATTATGTGGAGTTAAAAACGGACATTTCATGGTAGATAATGTACAATAAAACTTCATGAAACTCATCAGTAAAGTTTCAGCCATCATTCAGATGGGGATGATTTTTGAAGTATAATCTTTATATTGCCATCAGGATCAGTGAATCGGGATAAAGGCTATGCATGAATTATGATCATTCACAGATCCCCAGCTATACCACGTCTACTTGATGTGAGTGGCACGGCACAGCGCGATGCAATAAATAGAAGGCTTTATAATCATATACAAACGGATTACATTATTAGTGTCCATGTACATGCAGCTATAATGTCTACAAGCGGCACGGTGAGAAACGACGAGTCAGTGGCAGTAAACGGATGTCCCGTTCTACAGTAGCTATAATACCACACTTGCACAATATCATGTATAATACCAAATATGAGCCTGAATGAGCATCAGTGATGTACCAGTACGAGCCTCAGCATCACTGCAGCTATGGTTTTGGATAATGCAAATAAAGAGGTTGCAATGCTGAAAAATACATTTTTTGTATTTATTTTGGATGCTGTAAATAACTTTTACAATAAAAAACTATTAAGTCTGATTCATCTGAAATATTTGCGTGATCAAGTGTTTGACTGCTGGACATTTTACTTTTAAATGAAATGCATAATCTATAGGCTATGTAATTCAATAACCTGTCACATTTAAAAAGTCCATATCTTCTCTACAAACAATGGTAACGTTAAAACGTTTAATTAATGTTTAAAATATTATTTAAGGGCCTGTTAATGTTTAATAGCTGGTTTGCTGCTCATATCCGTCGATGTTTGATTGATAAACTGGGAAATGCTGTTGTTATGTGACGACAGTTTAATCTATCTTGCAAACTCGCGTGTTTATCACAAGGTTAAATCCAGTTAGATAAGTTAATAGCTAATTATTGAGGCTTTCTGTTCAATCCTGAATAACGTGATGCTTCCGTAACGCATCTGTATCCAATATACCTTTGTTGTCCCCATAACAGAGAGCACTGTTTCTCTGGCATTTTTAAATGGCGTATAAAATATAATAGTTTGGCTTGGCTTGACACACAGTCTAATGGTCTAACGAAATATGCATTTTAAACCTCTTTTTACTGTACCATTGTTTAAGAACCCTCTACTTCCTTTCTAAGCCAATGCAGGACGACACCGCCCCCGATTGTAAAGCAAAACATGATTGGTTGTAGCGAAAGTGTGCTGTGATTGGTCAGCGCAACGTGGCCGTTATCTGATTGGCTTGAGTAGTCGGTGGGTGGAGTTGACCTATTTGTGGATGTGTCTGCAGTCATGACGCTAGAATTGTTTCAGAATCCACAAATGCGCGAGGTGATCCACAAATGCGCAGGAAGAGATCCACAAATGCGTGCAGCGATCCACAAATGCACAGAAAGCAATTCACAAATGTACAGGTGGTGATTCACAAATAAATGCAGGCAGAGTTGTGCTTGTGACATAAAAACATATTTGTGAATGTGTTTTTTATTAGCAAATCTCATTTTATTTATTTGCGAATTCAATTAATTTTTGTGAAACTCCTAACATCTGTTCTTCAGAAAAAATCTCCAGGTCCCAGAAATTCTTCAGTTTTCCACCATCTTTTGCATATTTGAACCCTTTACAACAGTGACTGAATGATTTTGAGATCCATCTTTTCACGTGGAGGACAACTGAGGGACTCAAACACAACTATTAAAAAAGGTTCAAACATTCACTGATGCTTCAGAAGGAAACACGATGCATTAAGAGTCGGGGGGTGAAAACTTTTGAACAGGATGAAGGGGTCCAAATTTTTCTTATTTCGCTTGAATATCATTTTTTTTTTTTCCATTTAGTACTGCCCTTCGGAAGCAACAGAAAATACTTGCATGTTTCCCGGAAGACAAATTAAATACAATTTACCTTGATCTTCAAATTCCAAATGTTTTCACCCCCCATCTATTAATGCATCATGTTTTTTTCTGGAGCATCAGTGAATGTTTGAACCTTTTTTAAAAGTTGTGTTTGAGTCCCTCAGTTGTCCTCAGTGTGAAAAGACGGATCTCAAAATCATTCAGTCACTGCTGTAAAGGGTTCAAATATGCAAAAAACGCTGGAAAACTGAAGAATCTGCAGGACCTGGAGATTTTTTTCTGAAGAACAGAGCTCAGTTTAACTGCTCAGGACAAACAAGGGACTCATGAACAACCATCACAAAACAAAAAAAAAACAGTCGTAGATCATCCAGGTAACCACACACAGTATTAAGAATCAATGGTTCACATACTTATGAATGGGGTTATTTTAATAAATTCAGCTATTTTTTTCGTCTTGTGGATTATATGTAAACATCTTTTATGTAAAATATCTTACTCAGGACAGTACTAAATAAATAACATGCATTTTGTATTATCTCCCTTATTTTGTTAAAATTATTAACATTTTCACAGATTCTGCAAGTGGTTCACATACTTTTTCTTGCCACTGTATATTTGTGGATCTCATTCATTTGTGCATACGATTATTTTTTGTGAATATCTTTACATTTATTTGTGGATCATAATCTATTTATTTGGAATTTTGCTACAATTCTACCCCCATACATTTCTGCTGTTACAAAAGCACCACCTACTGACAGAGAATGGATTTACATTTTCATTCAGCCTGTCTGCGGTTTTTGTTTTTATGCGCTGTTGTAAATTTAGAAGTTAAGGATTTTGAATGTTAAAATAGGGGTCTCCTGAAAAAAAGGTATTTTGCACTAGAACCTGAACACAAGTACTTACCTAACAATTTTTTAATTGTATTTATTTTTTATTTTTTTTTGACAAGATAGTAGTCAAAAACATATAATATAAAGTGGGACCGGTCACTCTTATATTGTTCAATTTTCTGTTAAACATCCGGATCACTCATAGCTACCAAACATCTTTTTGCATTTGTACATTTGTAAATGTAAAAAAAAAAAAAAGTGCATCAGGTTATATATGAACTGAAGTTTAATGACATTTGTAAGCATTTACATTAAATAATGATCTGTAAATCATTACGTAATGTTTAATAAGTTCAGTAGTAAACATTAACAAGCAGATTATCTTGAATTTCTAGCTATTTGAATATATATTAACTAATGATCCGTTAAGCATTATATAATGTTTGTTAATGATTTATTAAAGAAAGTTAATATAAAGTGTTACCAAAGATTTATTTATAAAAAAAAAGTGCATTTTTTCTCTTTCCTGCATATTTCACTCTTTTTTTTTTTATTATTGGTATGTAAGTAAGAGTTGTTTTTGTTTTGTAATGAAAGTGGGAGTGAAATTACTGTATTGACAAAATTTTTATAAATAAAACTTTGTTCTGTGGTGTTGTTATCACTGTGTCAAAAACAAAAAAGTAATCAGCATTAAATAAATATTGATTCTGCATATCGGTTAAAAGCGCAAATAATCTGTATCAGTTATTAAAAAAATTATATCGGTCAATCGATTAAAAAAAAAAAAAAAAAAATGAATTTAGAGGTTTTCCAAACTGCGTGGAAGGACAGTATGTCTAGCTAGTAGCTATAGACAGGCTCTAAAAGCTGCCAGGGAAGAGCAACTCTGAAAACTCATAGAAAAGAACCAAAACAAACTTAGGTTATTATTCAGCACAGTGGCAAGATTAACAAATAATCAGATGTCTCCCGAACGGAATATTCCATCACAGCTTAGTAGTAATGCCTTTATGATTTTTTCCACTGAGAAATTAGAAAGCATCAGAAACACAACTGAAAATGTAACAGAATTTTCATTTTTGGGTGAACTAACCCTTTACTAATCTGCTAACACTTTGATTTGATGGCCCTCCAACAGACATTCTATTGACTATAAATATCTTTGCAAGTACTTATCAACTTATTGTACTAATCCTAATCTAAGAGTTTATTAATACTCTAATGAGAGTTAGTTGACATGTAGTTGCAAATTAATGAGAGTTAGTTGACATGGCAAAGTTACTTATAGGTAGCAGACTATCTAATGTGGATTATTAAAATAAAGTGTAATCTTAGTTTCCACTGTTATGCTGATGATACTCAGCTATATACTTCAGACCAGGTGAAATTTCTAAATGATTTTTAACACTGTGTTAAAAACATTGAAGACTAGACAGCCAGTAATTTTCTTCTATTAAATTCTGATAATAGAGATAAATAGGACCAAAATCCTGTACACATAAGCTCTTGGAAAACATCCTGCATTTAGAAGGATGCTCTGTTACTTCATCCTCTACAGTTAAAGATCTGGGTGTTACATTAGAGAGCAATTTATCTTTTGAAAATCATACTTCCCATGTTACAAAAACAGCATTCTACCACCTTAGAAACATTGCCAAGTTACGGAACATGTTACCTGTTTCGGATGCAGAAATGCTAATTCAGGCATTCATGACCTCAAGACTGGATTATTGTAATGCATTACTAGGTAGCTGTCCTGCATATTCAATAAACAACAGTTAGTCCAAAAAGCAGCTGCTGGAGAAAACTTGATATCACCCCAATTTTATCATCTCTACAATGGCTACCTATTATGTTCTGTATCAGTTATAAAATTCTGCTTCTAGCTCCTTTGTATTTAACTGACCTTCTATCACGCTACAATCCATCATGTTCTTTAAGGTCACAAAACTCTGACTCTGACTTTTGAACATACTAAGGATATTCAATCATTTATGAAAAAGTGGTATCGTGTACCCCTAATTTGATAATTCAAATAAGCACTTCGATTACCCAGGCCTATTTGTAATGATACAAAAAGTTTAAGAATTCCATAGAATACAGTATAAAAAGTGAATGTGATATGATACATACCGACACTGGATTAGTGAGTGCCTCCCTCATATACTCAGCTACTGAAATTGGGCCTGTGGCAGTGATTTTGGAAATAAGATGTTTAAGGATGGATGTGTTTGACTCCAGTCTCCGGATGGAAGAGTTTGAGCAGGATCTGTTTCCCCATATGGTCCACATCACTACAACAGACAGCACTGTATCATTACTATGCAGTTTTCTTAGTTGTTGTGACTTTGTCATCTCTCTCTACAAAGAGATTAAACCCTGGACTAAAGAGAACAAAATAAATTAATAAAATAAGCACATCTTTGCCATCATAGCAATACATTACATTTTAAATTAAATTTAAAAAACAAAAAGAAAACTTTTAAAAGATTTAATAAAATTTCACAATATTACTGTTTTACTGTAATTTTTATCAAATAAATGCAGCCTTGGTGAGCATAAGAGACTTCTTTCAAATATCTAAATTATTCCAAACTTTTGTATGTACTGTATGTGTATATCTTAACTTATATGCAAGCGAAAAGATATGAGAGGCCGTGCTGTATTGTGAATACAGTCACGACTGAAGGGAATTGTTTGGCATGAAGCACCTGACAACATTAATAATGACAGGGAATATGATGAATATTGGATTTTTTTTTATTATTACTATTTTTTCACTTCAATTACATATAAAAATAAAACACAAATACAAGTGTTTAGTCAACAGTCTCTACTGAAGTAAAAGTAGTAAACTGATCAAAAACAGAATAAATCAAATGACTTCGCCTACCTTTTCACTTCATAATAAAAGACCCATGTCTGCCGTTGTGCCACCCTTACATTTGAGAATATACAAATTCCCGGAGAAAAGTTTTTCAATTATCTCAACAGCTTTAAAACTACTGATATTTATACAATTTGTTTATATGAAAGGTTTCAAACATTAAATTATTCCATAGTATTTAATTTTGATTTTTATTATTAAAATACCATTTTAAATAGTTTTCTTAGTCGGTTAATTTGTGCGTAAGTTTGCGCCACCTTACATTTTTGGGGTTTAAGATACCAACACAAATAATATTTATTATTTGAATGTACTGAAAATGAATTAAAACTAAATAGGCTTTACAGAATAAAGTGATACATGTCATGAATTTATCAAATTATTTTAAAAGGAAATAATGCACTTAGACACTTGCTGTAGCTTACAACTGCACGCTTTGACAAACATATAAAGCCCTGTTTCGGATTAGCATACAGTATTACATGCGAAATGTACGCAGTAGACTATGTGCGGTAGACTACCGTATGCAAGCATCGTATTTAATAGTTATTTGATCAGACCTCAAGTTTTATTTTGAGTGACACTCGTAGAGCTGAGCACGTAACGTAATGAGATCAAGAATGCAGCACACTACTGTCGGAAACATTTATCACAGCAGATTGAATTTGTTTTGGTGTTCAACACGTTAATATTTAATTACCAATATAGTGTATCACTCTTAGCAAAATAAACTCATCTCACCTTCTGGCATTAGCCGCTTCAGCCTCAGCATAGTCCTCATGCTGCTCTCATTAACAATTTATTTCATGCCCCGAAATTATAAACATTAATGACGAAGGTGAACATCGATGTGCTCCACACACAGCGCTGTCACATAACCTCCCTTCAGAATCGTCTTCTTCTTCTTCTTCTTCTATTTTTATTGGCGGGAGGCAACTAACAATTAAGGTGCAATATCCGCCACCTGCTGTACTGGAGTGTGGGCCAGAGATTAGTATAAATAAATAGCCTAAATAAATAAATAATAGTAATAAATAATTCATTTAAATTCTTTCAATTAATCCAGTTTCTTTCAGAAAAAATAAATAAAACTTTAATAATTTGTTCTTCATTTAATATATTCTTAAGATTCAACTCATTCACCCCATATTTCTTTAACTCGTCTTTAAACCTTATTCTTTGTGCCTTATATTTAATGCATTGACAAATAACATGCTTCACTGTCTCTTCTTCTATTCCACAATCACACATACCTGAAGGGTGCTTTCTCAATAAATACATTGTTTTATTTAACCCAGTATGTCCTAACCTCATCCTTGATATTATAGTTTGCTCTCTGGAAGTTCTTCCTATTGATTTCATTTTTCCTACTTCTTTTCTTATCTTGTATAAATGACGTCCTTTACTTCCTTCATCCCATTGTTTTTGCCAAATATTCATTATATTAATGCGTATTATTGCTTTAATTTCTGCTTTACTATATGATACCTCAATTATTCTGTCTTGTTTTAGAGCTTGCTTTGCTAGAACATCAGCCATCTCATTCCCCTCAATTCCCCTATGTGCTGGTATCCACATAAATCTCATTCTTATTCCTATATGATTTAGTCTGTACAGAATTTCATATATTTCATACACAATATCAGGTCTGTTATGAGATGATAAAAAAATGTTGATAAACTATCAGAGCATATTACTACCATTTTAAGCTTATTATGTTCTACCCATTGTACTGCATTTAAAATAGCTAACAGTTCAGCTGTAAACACTGTTAAATGGTCAGGTGTTCTTTCCCTAATATTTATCTTTAGCTCTGGAATAACAAAAGCAAAGCCAGTATTTCTACTCTTAGGTTCTTTTGATCCGTCAGTACATTTTGCAATAAAGGACTTATGCATTGGTCTCAGTCTTTCATCAACTATATCTGCCCAATTTCCTTTCCCTTTAGTTCTTTTTATTTCATCATGTATATGTAAATCTAAAAACAGTGATGGAAACATCCAAGGTGGTGTCATTGGATAAGGTACTGTAGGACAATACTTTTTCTCTTCTAATCCCATTTCTTTGGCCATATTATTTGATGACCAAGCAAAACATTCTCCCTTTGCTTTCACACTTTCCCAACATGGGCTAAGGGCCTTTACAGTAGGGTGTTTTTCTCCATTATGACCATTTAAATTTGCCCAATAATTCATCATCAGCTGCTTGTATTCTTCTTCTGATTCTTGGCAGATCGCACTTATCAGTGCATTACTGCCAT
Organism: Mylopharyngodon piceus; assembly: GCA_039654765.1. Lineage (NCBI taxonomy): Eukaryota > Metazoa > Chordata > Actinopteri > Cypriniformes > Xenocyprididae > Mylopharyngodon > Mylopharyngodon piceus. Next base: position 21,461,700 of record CM077456.1, read on the forward strand.
CTCCTGGCAGCTTACAATAGTGCCTTTCATCCCTCCCTGCGTATCCACTTTTTTTGTGAACTTATTTTATTTATTGATGCTCAAAACAGTGCACAAGTAATAACAAATAACAACAAAATACAAAAGGAAAAAGAAAAGTCGCTGCTTTCATTTCCTGCTGATTATTAAAAGTAAAAAACGTCAGGCTGATACAACTCTCCTGATATCATAATGAAGAAGAAAGCCTCATTAAAAATCCAGAAAAAAAAAAAAAAAAAAAAAAAATCAAACTAAGGCCTGTTAACTAGTGTTTCTGTATAGTGGAACATCTGGCACGTTTTTTATTGCCTTTTTCCCTTATCACAAATTTTAGTAATCATCATAAATTAGGTATCATTGGAAAGCTTAAACAAAAAGCAAAAAAAGCATTTTGAAATTGGACATTGTGTTACCATGGAAATCGCACATTTTGTTACCATGGAAATTGCACATTAAAGGGTTAGTTCACCCAAAAATGAATTTATTTTATTTATTTATTTTTTTAACTCACTCTCATGTTGTTCCAAACCCGCAAGACCTTCGTTCATCTTTGGAACACAAAGATATTTTTGATGAAATTCAAGAGTTTTTTTTTTATCCCCCATTGAATAAAGTAACCAGATTTCTAAAATGGAAAACGGGGACATTTCCTATTTGAGTGGTCAAAATATTACCAAAATCTCATTTGTTATTATTTAGGGACAATACATTTTTCAGTGTTTTTGGTTTTTAGTTGTTGTGGGTTCCCTATATTATTACATTAATAATTATTATTATTTAGTTGGATTATTAGGATTTTTGGTCTGGTTTAATACAATTCACCAAAAACCTATTACACTATTAATAGTAGTAATAGTAAACATTGTAAAAAGCAGTTCAAAACAATATGTTTATTATAACAAAAGTATGACTTTACAAAAGCACATTACAAAAATAAAACAACAAATATGAGAAGATAAGATAAATAAAACGGAATTTAACAAATATTTTTAACATTTTATTATTGTATTTAATATTTTCATTTTCACAAGCGGTTTATACTGTATACAGAAATGACAACTTTTTAAACTATTTTTAACTACTATTTTGTATTTTCGATATAAGTGGCTCGTCGCCGCTGCTGCTTATTCACACAAACACAGCACCCTTTCTTCAGTTTTTCGGGGTGAGAGGTTTGAATGTGATATAACAGATTTGTAGAACAACTACAGCAGATTCAGTAAAACACAAATGAACAAATAAGAAAAAAGCAGAATTTGGTCAAAGTGCTTTTAATGAAACTTTAATGAAATTTTTAAATGAAACTAATGAAACATCTTCACAACAAATGAAGAAAATACTATTTAATACTTATATATAAAAACTAAAATAATATTATATAAATAAAAAATAATCAGCAGCAGCTAGTGGTTATATCTGAAGCAGTAGTGCAACTCCAGCTAAGGTCCATTTGGACGGACTGTCTTTCGTCTTTAGGTTGAATGTCCAGACGTATGTGGGTCCACGCTGTCTGGTCTTATACACGGGACACTGGTACAGACTTCGTGCGTCCTGTTTGTCTACAGGAATTGCTTTTATGAAAATCACTGGCATCGTGGGCATGAGCTCCTTCAGACGGGCGTCCACTATAATTCCAGCCTACAAGACACACATTATTCTCTTTAGTGTTCAGGGAAAATGATCAGTTTCATCAGCACTTTCAAGAGTTTATTTAAGCCGCTTTTCCACCATAGGGCCGAACGGTTCTTAGAATGGTAAGGAACGGTTCCAGTTGAGTTTCCACTGGAGCCTGGCATGGCACGATTACAAACCGTTCTCGGCCCGGAATTCTCGGCACGGATCTCTAACCGTGCTGAATCGTGCTGGTAGAACCCGTGAAGTGATGTCACAGGATTTGTCACTTGTATGTTGCCTGGCTACCGGTTTCTCTGTAGCTGGCTAAGCGCTCTATTTGAGCGACGTAAACACAAATTAATAATAAAATTAAAAGAAATATCTAATCATCCACCATAACGCGGTCGTTATTACATCTTATATCATAAGTAAACCGTTTCGTTACCAAGGCAACGACTGACGCTTTTATATTACATTCCAAAGAGCGGCCATTATCAGCCCCACAGTGGAAAACGAAACCGTAACCGTACCAGCTGGTCCGGATCGGCACAGAATGGAACGGTTACGCAATGAGAACCGTTCGGCCCGATGGTGGAAAATCGGCTTTAGAAGCATTTAAGTTGACAGTAATAACTCTATATGATAAATCACCAATTAAACATCATTTCATAATATAATAAGTCATTAATGTGCATTTAAAGAATTGTCTTGTTAAAAGTACGGTAGTTTGCATCGTCCTTCACTAAACTACTTGAGCACTTTTCTTTGCCAAGTTTTCTGCAGGAACACCAAGGTCTCCCTAAACAAGGAGAACTCGGTTAATTGAAAGCGAGAAAATCGGTTAATTAACTCTCTTCTGCTCCACAGATGACTGACCAAAGATTGCAAAGTATTAGAGGGACGAATGCAAATAATGTTGACATAAAGGATGCAGTTTATGATTTCTCCTCAAATGAACACTCTAATTGTCTTGCGGCCGCAGTAAAAGTTTGTGTTTTAAAATATTGATCGTTTTACGACTCTCTGAATAAATACAGTCACTGAAACACTAAAGTTATCCTTGCACACCTCCACTTCACTAGCTGTATTAGTTTAGACAATTTATCAATAAACACTGTTGGGATATTGGGGTGAATTTCTTTAGTTTCAGGGCCTGAAAACTTCATGCTCACGTCTTCAAAACTCTTTAAGCAGATTACACTAACTCATCAGCTAAGAGAATATCTTGACTTTAGAAATAACCATATCATAACTACCCTTACGAAAAAGAAGTACTTCAAGTTAATTTTATGAAGTATACTCAAGTAATGTCCAAGTGTATTTTTAAGTATACTTTATGTAGTAAGTATACCAGTATCAATGTGTACCAATTCAGTACTGCTTGGGACTAAATTGGCCCAATTGAAGTATATATTTAAGTGCACAATAAGTTTAACGGTAGTAAACTTTAAGTGTACAACTAGTTCACAGTTTCTCATTTGTACTGCATCTGTACTACAGTGAACTTATAAGTACAAGTATACTGGTAGTTTACTATTTTAATACTAGTAGTACATTTTGTATATGAAAGTACACTTTAAAGTATACTCTCGGTAAACTACTAGTTTGGTGCAAGTATACTTGTAAATTTTCTTTAAGTGAACATAACATCACACTTATAGTTTACTTTTTAGGGCTCGAGCACCGATGGTGTGAGGTGTGACCCTGTTGTAATTGCTCAGTCAATTATTCTTCTTCTCCGAAATGAATCGCATTTTTGAGGGTCTAAACATGCTCGAAAACTCATGAAACTTTGCACACGCATCAGAAGTGGTGAAAATTTACGTCTGATATGGGTTTCAGAATTAGGTGTGGCAAAATGGCTCGATAGAACCACCTTCAAAATTTCAATTAAGCGCCCTTCGCGCTACGTTTCACATACAAGTATGAAGTTTTCGCTGAAGGGGGTGTCCGTGGCAGCACTAATGTATGCGATTAACGCCACGAAACAGGAAGTTGCACATCAAAATGACTTTGCCATATTTCTCCTATATTTACCTGCTCAAATGCATGTCGCCCACTGTTCACTGTTTTCCTAAGGCCACTGGGGGGCGGTGAGCCCGGGTGCGAGGGCCCTTTCATCGCTGCTTGCAGCTTTAATTATATATTATTTCTGCACTTTAAGTATACTACTATGTTCCTATTTAGGTATTATTTTTTATACTTGAAATATACCTTTAACTGTACTTTAACTCTTTCCATTTTAAAAGCATTTTTCAAAAAAATGTATTCTAGCTTAATGAATCCTTTTTTATCTATACAAATGTGGGTAAGTTTTAGTTTAAAAAGGCAACATTTTAAACAAAAAGCTGAGAAAATTGCATTTTTGTCAAAGACTACATCCTGGTGGGATTCAGAACAATGATCAAAACACAGATGGAGTAGATCATGTCCATCAACACCACCAAAGCTTCACAGTCCTATAGCTCGTCCTGGGTCGACATTTCATTCAAGAAAGTTAGGCAGTTTTGATTTACATGCTGTTTAAATTTGATGATCACGTTATTTTACATTTGCATAAGCAATCTTCTATCATTGTTTCAGCTTCTTCTTCTCCTGTGTTTTGATCCGGAGATTCTGTACGATTTCAGAAGATGCATCATAGAGCCCCCTACCATATGAAAACACCAATAGCATGAAAATTCAGTCAATAGCGGGGAAAGTAGTATTTGAAGTAAATTCCTATGTACACTACCAGTGGACTAGTCTACACAAAAATTCAGATACTGAGAATTAGGAACATATCTGTTTTCTTTATAAATCAATATTTTCAAACAATATACGTTTATAATACAGTATGTAAAACTATGTGGGTAAAAAAGTATTTAATAGGCTACTAAATCAAAAGATTAAACACAACTACAAGCCAGGTATACTTAGAATACTTAATTATACTTTTAAGTATATCTCAATCAAAAGATTAAAGGATTAGTTCACTTTCAAATGAAAATTACTACAAGCTTTACTCACCCTCAGACCATCCTAGGTGTAAATGACTTTCTTCTTTGTGATAAACACAGTCGGAGAAATATTAATAAATATCCTAATGCATCCGAGCTTTATAATGGCAGTAAGTGTTACCAAATGAGTATGAGCTCAAGAAAGTGTCTCTATCCACATCCATCCATCATAAACGTGTACTCCACATGGCTCCGGGGGGTTAATAAAGGCCTTCTGAAACGAAGCAATGCGTTTGTGTAAAAAAAAAAAAAAAAAAATCTATATTTAACAAGTTATGAAGTAAAATATCTAGCTTCCGCCAGACCGCCTTCTGTATTTAAGTTACGAAGAAAGTGTAAACTGGCGTCGTGTCAGTTACACTTTTTCCGTAAGTTGAATAGGGAAGGCGTAGGATGTAGCGTAAGCTTTTTGAACTGCAAGAGTTTTACACTTTCTTCGTAAGTAGAATACGGAAGACGGTCTGGCGGAAGCTAGATATTTTAATTCATAACTTGTTAAATATGGATTTTTTTTTTTACACAAAGGCATCGCTTCGCTTCAGAAGGCCTTTATTAACCACCCGGAGCCGTGTGGAGTACACGTTTATGATGGATGGATGTGGATGGAAGCACTTTCTTCAGCTCATACTCGTGGGTCCCGTTCACTCCCATTATAAAGCTCAGATGCGTCAGGATATTTATTAAAATATCTCCAAGAGTGTTTATCAGAAAGAAGAAAGTCATATACACCTAGGATGGCTTGAGGGTGAGTAAATCTTGGGCTAATTTTCATTTGAAAGTGAACTAACCCTTTAAGTACAGTATAGGCCAAATATACAAATAGACTTTTCTGTCAGTATAAGTCAAGTATACTTAAGTGCAATTTTAAGTATATTTCTGAGAAGTATATAAAAAGTAGACTGAAAGTATACTTTCTTATTTTTAGTTTAAAAGAAGCATACTAATAGCACACTTGAATAAACTTTTTTTTCGTAAGGGTATGTATATGGTTCATCACATATATGCCTGTCTTTGATGTCCTCTCAGTAAGTAGAGAATCTCATTCATATAAATATGGGTTTTATCCTCCATCTCTGGATGAGCGTCTGCACATATGTGCTTTCACACTTGGATAAGATGTGCGGTGGAAAACTGTGCTTAAAATCTTCCTGTGTGTAATTAAAACTGTTTTTTAGGGAGATTCCCAGAAAGCCAGATGCCTTTAGATTCATTAGAGCACTAATGGTGCAAACAGATGTTCTTTGCGTTGCGGGTAAGAGTGTTTGTGTGTTTGACCTGTGTGTGGGAGTGTTAAACTGTAGTGACAGGATCAACTCATTTAACCAAATCAATTGGTAAATTAACCAAATGCTAATTAAAGTCTCAGCTGGAGACTCTCAGGTGATGCACTACATGTTGACGCACATCTAAGGTGCTTAAAAGGCAGGGGCTGCTGAATGTTCATCTTCATGTGAATTTAAAAGAGCAGTAACCGCTGCTGTGCATTAGACCGGCTTCATTCATCAAACTGCTCAAACTCCCTTTGGTTTCACTTTATTTTGATGGTCCCTTTAACACATTGTGTTGACTTTAACGCTGCACCTACATGTCTACTAACTCTCATTAGAGTGGTAGGGTTAGAGTTAGAATAAGTTGACATGTACTTGAAAAGTTACTTATAGTTAGTAGAATGTCTGTTGGGAACCATCACAATAAAGAGTTAGCAGATATTAAGCAGACAGTGTACTAATACTCTAATCAGAGTTAGTTGCAAATGTAGTTGCAAAGTTACTTATAGTCAACAGAATGTTCAAAAGGGACCATCAAAATAAAGTGTTACTCTCCCTTTTAATTTTTCATAATAATTTAGTCAATGTAAATTTATACCAGTTAACCTTACAAATGCATTAATATATTCATAAATGCAGTCTAAAAAAGCGATTTTTTTTTCTATATTTGGAGGCAAACACTGAGTTTGTTAAATGCTGAGATGGCCTCTGACACACTTTACCCCACAGCCAGCATTTTGGGGAAAAAATGTTTTAATAAATAATTAATGGCTAATATTTACAAGCCAAATTATTTACATGGTTTTAAATAGTTGATTAACACATAAAACATAGATTTTACCTGCCATGTAGAAAATTGACTTTGCTTAAAAAGGTTGTATTTTTTTTTGCATTAAAAAAAGCAATTTTGATATTACAAATGTTTCTTCTTGTACATTTGTACTTGACACAGCTGTATATTAAGGGGGCGACACAGCTAATTCACTCACTGACCTCAAAACAAATTAATTTGTGAAGCACAAGGACAGAGGGAGTGATTGTAATGAGAAGGTAGGATGAAGAAAAATTGAGACCAATTAGTGTTAAAGTGTCTGTTTTGGCTGTCAAGCTTTCCATGTTTGCTCTTTTTACAAATATTTTCTGCTAGACGAAACAGACCGCGCTTGAGCTGTGAATGTGCTGCAGATGGTCTGTCACTGAATATCCTGGTTATAAGCACATCTTCACTGGCAAGAATGGTGGTGATAGCTTAATCGCTCTCTCATTCTACAATTGACACTTCATTAGTTCTAGCAAGCATTCTTGCTTCTCAAAACAAGTGAAGGATAACCCTGGTCCATGAATCCAAAGACAGAAGAGTCGTACCTGTGTGTCCCATCGTGCGCCCTCCATGAACAGCCCGTGGATGTAGGCGCCCTCTCTGGGCGGCGCGCTGAAGTCCTCACGGCTCTTTTTGGTCACATCACACTGCAGGCTCATTCGGTCCAGCGGCCACTCGTTACGGCGGGCCATGGATTGCATGATTGCCGTGAGGAAGGACTGAGGGTTGAAGAAGCCGGCTAGCCAAACCACAGAGGGCAGGCTGAAGTCGGAGGTCCAGGTCTCCAGCTCTCTGATCCGGTTCAGGAGGTCCATGAACCAGATGGCCAGACTAGACATGGATGGATAGGCGCGCTTGGTCCAAGAGTCGGGCACTTGGTCCAGGTAGATGGCATTCTGTAAATTCTCCATGTCAGTGGTCATCGTGAGCTCACCCTGTGAGAGGAACACATGAAACAGTGCAGCTGAATCATTCTGTCACAACATCTATTGTTTTAAATGTTAAAAAGACATCCTTTTCCTTGAGGTCCTGAAATTACGGATGTTGTTTCTGATCACTCAATAGGCATCATTGCAAATTTTCAGTGTTAATGTAAACAAACAGACGTTGCTTTTGAGTTTATTTTGCTGCTTAGTTTTAAAGAGTTAAATTTTTCACGTTTTCATTTTCAAGAATTCAAATGTGATTCTTCAGGATAATATCAGACTGAAAACTCTCCATCCAAGAATATAACAATTGTGTTTTTAATGAAAAAGTCACAGCTGAATATGAAGACATATGAAGCATACACAAAGATGCATGAAAAATGTTTATTCTCTCATCTAAAAATCTCACTGTCAGACTGCCGTCTCTCCCATGCATCATTTCATTTTTTAGTTTTTACAGCATAATATTTCCCACAATGCAATGTGTCCATGAATGTGCATAATTTTGATTAATAAATGTTTTTTCATGTTAGTAAAGGACTTCAGTCATTTGAGTAGGTGATTCTGTACAGACTCCACACAGTAATGAAAATCATCTCAGTAACTGTTAAATCAAACCACATTCTGCCAAGGCCAAAATCCTTTGCTAGTTAATAGTTGTCTTTTCTTCATAAGGCTTAACATCTTTCAGGGATTTAATGCAGTTAAAATAGGTTTGAAAAGAGCAACACAATCTCTCGCATAGCGATTTATTTTCTCCCGTTACCAAACACGAGAAAGAGACTGGATGTGTCATTCTAGCAGGTGTGCAAAGAAAGCAATAACTGACTGCATATCAGATTTTAATAATATGGCACAAAAATCATTCAGCTTTGATGTGGTGATGAAATCCCTACAGCAGCAGACAAAAGGTTTCAGAGGAACAGATGAAAGAATCTCCGTATAACAGCAAGTGATTTATTTACAGGTGTTTGTGTGTGTGTGTGTATGAATGAATGAGCGAGTGTGTGTCTGTGTGTCTGTTTGTGAGGGTGTGTGTGAGAGAGTGTATGTTTGTGTGTGTGTGTCTGTGTCTGTGTGTGTGTCTAACCTTCAGGCCCAGATTAAGCTCTTTTAGAGAACGTTTGATCTCTTGTGTCAGGACATTCATGCGCTCACACTCCTGAAACGCCACAACAATATACGGCGTTCTTTCCTCCACCTTCCCCATCATCTCCGCCATATTGAACTCTTCCGGAAGCTTCTCCAGAATCTCATCAAGCACAGCTTTCACCTGGACACACAAACACACAGCAGATGAAATCAAGACTGTGTCTGAAATCACTTCCTATATCAAGAAATAAATATTTTTATCCCTGTGGCAAAAGCCTTTCACTTTTTTTTTTTTTTTTTTTGCCATTTAACTTTTTTATTTGAACTTTCACCCACAAACATAGAATACACAAACACAGACATTACCAAAACTGAACATTCAGAGATGTTAAATTAATAAAAGCAATAATAAAAATAACGATATAATTTAAAAAAAACAAACAAAAAAAAAAACAAAAAACAAAAGCCTTTCACTTTTTTATAAGTCATCCATTGATTAAAATATAACAAGCCAAAATGATACAGACTGTTAATTAGTCTTTTTTTTCCTATTAGCTTGGCTTTATCTTCCTTGACTAACTAATTTACTGAGGTACAATTATTGGTAAATCAGAACATTGTACACAGAGGAAATGATCATTTGGAAGATGATTCAAATATTCAATCAGCTGCAGGCAATGTGTTCATCTAATAATGTTAGTGATGACGTTATCACTGCTTTAGAGACGAATGAGGAGATGCTCTGAGCATAGAAAGAGTTTGGATGGGAGGGTTTCAATACTAATTAATAATAATAATAATTATAATAATAATAATAATAATAATGAACAAACATATTAAACATGACAATCAAGCTAACAAAGTAGGATGTGCACAAAGACTTCATTGTCTTTGTAAGAAAGCACACGCATGTGATGAAGTTGTTTCCATTCCCATCAGTGTCTGAATTCGCTGGTATAAAGTCCATAAGGAATGAGTGAATGATTTCAGACACAGCATCTGGATGTGAAATTGGGCCATTTAATCAAATCCTCTCAGTAGATCTATTTGTCTATGTCAGATAAATGAGGAGTTAATGCAAAGCAGTCATTGCTTACAAATCCCAATCTCTTCACTTAAAAAGGTCAGCTGTCATAATGCATTCAAGCACTCTTACACGGCTCCCATCTCTCATTGTTTAAATGTCAGAGGCCTCCAAACCAGCCGACTGCTGGGAAATGAGCAGACTTTAACCTCTCCAGACACAAGGGCCTTTCAGTGCCTGTCTCAGGACATAAGGACATGATCACTGTCACCCTTTCCTGAGAGTTTAATGAGGTTAAATGTAACACTGATACACTAAACTAAGCAGAGATGTGCTCGTTGTTGAGTTCAGATCATACTGGTAACAGCTGGTACAGACAACAACAAAAATATCCCTGAGTAGGTTTAATTCAGGTAAATTGAGACACGCTTTGCCATTGACATGACTGGGAAAATGCCCCAATTATCCTGAATTAAACCTAATTATTTTTGCTGTGAGAACATCAATACAGTATCATGAGGTATTATATTGCAATACCTTGAAGTATCGATTTTTCCTCCTCTTTACAAATGGGACTAAATAATGTGGGAAGAGCTATAGGTGTGAGTGTATATATTTTGTGTGGCTGTGAGTCCAGAACCTTCTCATCACACGAGCCGGCCATTCCCTCTCCGGAGCCTCCGTCTCTGGGCTGCATCTCCAGCACGGTGCGGAAGAGTTTCTCTGACGTCTGCGTTAGGAAGCCGATCTCTGCGTTCGGGTGAAGGCCGTACAGGTACGGAGACTCGGCCGGAAGAGCAGCATCAATGTACTGAAACAGAACCAAAAAGAGCCGTGATGAGCTGTGGGATGGAAATAATCCAGCTAACAAAAATACGTTCTAAAAACGTTCCCATTAAGTTATGAAAACGTAATTTAAGTATGTTCTTTGAACGTTCAAAACATCCAGTTTATTAAATGTTTTAAAAATGTTATTTCTTGGTTAAGCGAACGTTAAGGGAATGTTCCATTTTATCATTCTTCAAACATTATGGGAATGTGAATGTTCTTGGAATGTTCTGAAACAAGTAACATTTAAAAAACATTAGACAAACGTCCAACTAAAATGTTTCAGGTAAAAACACTCCATGAATGATGTATAAATTATGTTTTTGTGCTAAATTTCTGAGAACGTTCCCTGTTAGCTGGGAAGACTAAAAAAAATGTGCTGTGATCATCTTCCCTGAATGTCATTAGACAGAGCGAAACATTAAACAGTGTGCTGAAGAGAGGCTTCAGTAAAGTCCACTGTGCCTCTCGTCTTCTATGATGCTTTAAAAGCAATGCAGATGACAGAGACTGAGCCTCAGGATCACTGCAGGCATCTTGACTGCTTACAAACAAGCACATACAAGAAACACAAACACAACACCCTACTGATGAAATCTAGCATGTAGTTCTCTGCCATGAGTGCCAAAATATTACCCATGCATGACCCAGCATCCCAGAGATCTGAATGTATCAGACAGAAATAAAACTTAGTTAATAAGCTGGGCTGTAGACACATGCAGAAGATGGAGAGAGCAACAAACAATCATACAGAAGTGTCATGCCCATTCAGACTGTGCCATGAAAAGAGGCATGTGGATTTTGGATGCAACTTTGAAAAAACTCTAAAACGCTGTGGTAGAAATCATGCATTCACAGTCTAAATCGTATCAGTCCAGTCGAGTCACACTTTCCACAGATAATCCTCCTTTAATCAGGTGATTCTGATATCATTTACAGTACTCACCATCATGTAGCTCCAAACTCGTATGGCTTTTTGGAACAGAATAGGAGTTATCATCAAACAGCGAAAGCTGATGATCACTGACTAGATGGGTAAAGCATGTCAGGTATTGAAACCAGGGCATCTACAAGTATATCTAGTTCACCTAGTTCAGGGGTTTTACACCATATAAAGGCAGCTATATGTTTTGAGTCTGAAAAAAATATTAAGTGTACTCTAAACTATAAACAACAAGTTGTTTTCCAGTACAAAATGTTGAAATGTTAAGCCCTAAAAATGCGTTTTGTAAACACATTTTTTTAATCTTCTTTATTCTTTTATCTTATATTTTCCACAGACCCCAGTCTGACCCTAACCATCTGCAGCTGTCCTTATAATAATCATGACAGATATGACACACTTTATGTCCCAAAGATTTGCATATGTAGGACTGAGCATATGTAGGGCGTGATTTCTCTCTGTACCTGATGATAACCATTGTAGTCTGTGTTTCCAGGCAGACGGAAGCCGTGCGCAAGGTACAGCTCTCCGTCCATCATCTCTGGCTTGATGTACTCTTCCAGATAGGTACGGCAGAGCCTGCGGTCCCAGTCATCAGTGATGTGACCGCCGTACATGATCTCCCCGAAGAGGTAGCGCAAATCATCATAAGGCACCTAGATGAAGAGACAAGAGTGCTTAAAGAATGACCTGCATGCAACCGTCTGATCAGCGGGCCTGAACCACCAAACCGCAGCACTTACAACCGATGATTAACTCTTAGTTTCAATGTTGCTCCCAAGAGTGCATTTGAGGTATATGAGACTAATTCACTTTCTACAGCTGTCAGCTTTCCATTGCACTGAGAGTTGGCTGTGTGTTAAGCGTCATGTATTGCAGTCCCTGCGCAATACAGTCTTTATGCAGCGCTCTGTTCCTCACAGTGCTGAGTAGTGTGATTAAGGGGCTGTTTACACGACACTGTTTTCAACTAAAAAACTTTTTATGCGTTTTGGCCTTTCATTTATATGACAACGGCGTTTTGGTGGTCTGAAAATGCAAACTTTTCAAAACGGGTTTTAAAGTGCAAGTTTTTGTAAACGATACCGTTGTCATCTCCGTGTAAACTGCAAAAACGCGAAATCTGTGAAAACGGTGACGGCATGCACATGCGTATTACGTGTTTAGTTTATCCACCTTATTTTTCAATGCAGAAGTAAGGTGTTTTCTGTGAATGTGTGAAACTTCCGATTTATTAGGCACTATAGGGAAATAACGAGAAGAATATCAAAGTCCAGTAAACTGTAAAAATAAGGTGGATAGGCATGCGCGTCTGTCGCGAGTGCTCTATAAAAGAATGCGTATGCGCAGGCGCGTAGTCTTTCATTACAAAGTGACATTGCCAACTACTTGTCTGGCATGCATAATACAGCGTTTTTAGTCATTTTTGCGGATCCATGTGAATGGGGATAGTTTTGAAAACGTTTTCATCTGTACAAAGATAAAACTTTTCTGTTTTTCCGTTGTCATGTAAATGTACCCTTAGTGTGATGGCGGCTGCAGCATCATTTTCATTAGAAAATGTGCATAATTAAAGAGCATAGAGCAGTGGATTGATGTTCCTCAAACATTCTGGTTGGGGTTTTTCCAAATGATTTTCTTCCTTCTGTGAAACACAAAACTAGAAGCAGAGTGTTTGAGGTTCTGTTTTCAATAAAATACATACTTCTAAGCTCCTAAAAAAACACCATAAAATCAGTCTATAGGACAATGCACTATATTCCAAGTCTTCTAAACGCAATCAGAAATACTGTTCACTGATAATTCTCTGCTGTGGAATATAGTGCACAAGTCATATTGCTGTCTTGCATCATGTTTTAATTGTCCATTTTGGATCTTGGCAGTATGAATTAAGAGTAAATGAGGAAGAGTAAATGATGCCAATTTTTGGGTGAACTATCCCTTTAAACCAATAGATGTTCAATATTCAAAACGCTTTTTAATAACATTTGCATACTGAATTACAGCTGGTCTTCTTTCTCACATCAGTTTGCATGATGAATTGTGATTGGTGTTGCCTTTTTACTGTACAGGTGCATCTCAATAAATTAGAATATTATGAATTTTTTTTTTTTTTTTTTTTTTTGTAATTTAATTCAAAAAGTAAAACTTAAATATATTCTAGATTTATTAGACATAAAGTAAAATTCTTCCAGACTTTTTTGTTTTCATTTTAATGATTACAGCTTGCTGCTCATCAAAATCAAAAAATCAGTATCTCAAATTATTAGAATATTTAATTTCAAGTTCTATTAAATTACCAATCTCAGGGTATAAATACTGGGTTTAGGTCAGTAATCCCAACAGCAGTCATGGGGAAGTCTGCTGACTTGACAGTTGTCCAGAAGACAATCATCAAGACCCTCTACAATGAGGGTAAGCCACAGAGGGTCACTGCTGAAAGAGCTGGTTGTTCACAGAGTGCTTCAAAAGGAGTGGACTGAAGCTGAAGTCAGTGCATCAAGAGCCACCGCACACAGACGTCTTCAGGAAATGGGCTACAACTGTCACATTCCACGTACCAAGCCACTTCTGAACCAAAGACAACGTCAGAAGCGTCTTACCTGGGCTAAGGAGAAAAAGAACTGGACTGTTGCTCAGTGGTCCAAAGTCCTCTTTTCAGATGAAAGTAAATTTTGCATTTCATTTGGAAATCAAGGTCCCAGAGTCTGGAGAAAGAGTGGAGAGGCACAGAAACCATGTTGCTTGAAGTCCAGTGTGAAGTTTCCACAGTCAGTGATGATTTGGGCTGCCATGTCATCTGCTGGTGTTGGTCCACTGTGTTTTCTGAAGTCCACAGTCAACGCAGCCATCTATCAGGAAATTTTAGAGCACTTCATGCTTCCTTCTACTGACAAGCTTTATGGAGATGCTGATTTCATTTTCCAGCAGGATTTGGCACCTGCCCACACTGCCAAAGGTACCAAAAGCTGGTTCAATGACCATGGTGTTACTGTGCTTGATTGGCCAGCAAACTTGCCTGACCTGAACCCCATAGAGAATCTATGGGGTATTGTCAAGAGGAAGATGAGAGACACCATACCCAACAATGCAGATGACCTGAAGGCCGCTATCAAAGCAACCTGGGCTTCCATTACACCTGAGCAGTGCCACAGGCTGATCGCCTCCATGCCACGCCGCACTGATGCAGTAATTCATGCAAAAGGAGGCCCAACCAAGTATTGAGTGCATAGAAATGAACATACTTTTCAGAAGCCTGACATTTGTTTAAAATATCCTTTTTTTATTGATCTTATGAAGTATTCTAATTTATTGAGATAGTGAATTGGTGGGTTTTTGTTAAGTGTGAGCCAAAATCATCACAATTAAAAGAACCAAAGACTTAAAGTACTTCAGTCTGTGTGCATTGAACTTATTTAATACACGAGTTCCACAATTTTAGTTGAATTACTGAAATAAATGAACTTTTCCACAACATTCTAATTTATTGAGATGCACCTGTATATGAAACCATTTATAGCTGTAGCGATTCACAGCACTCGAGTGAAACTGACTGTAGCATGACACTGGCTTTATCATTTAATTTACACTGAAGCAAAGTCATCTGACTCTTTCCCACTGTCAGAAAATGCAAATCTAGTCCGAGTCCATGACTCTTTTGTATTGGGTTTCTGCCATTAAAGCGAGCACTGGTGCTTAATTGCTCCGTGTAATGAAGGGCATAAATATTAAATTGGGAGGTTGTTGTGTAGGTGTGTGTGAGTAATTAAACACGCTCAGACCCAGAATCAGTCTCTTTTAACAGCGCATATGTCAGCAAGCGTTTCACTCTCTCTTAGTTCAATAGGCAAACACAAGCACTTACCTTGCTGTTGGTCTCCAGATAGTTGTACAGCACGTTGACAGAGATGGTCAGGTCTCCTGTGTTGAACGGGTAGCTCCTGTTCCAGCCCTGAGGGCCGAACTTCCTCCGCTCTGCCACCACCGCATGGAAGTAGCACAGGGCGAACAGAATGCTCTTGAACTCGTTCTCGCGGGCGCACATCTCTAGAGTATCCTGTCAATTAGGACACATCAGTATCACGTTTCACATTCTGCCAACAAGATCTGACTTGAGAACAAAGAGAAAGCATTGAAAGTGAAAACCTTTGCCGCTGCTCTTTCATTGTTAGGGTTCCCAGTGGACATCAGCCATTAGGACAGACAAAATAAAGACTTCATTCCAATATATTTAGGAGCTGAGACTCCTTTTTAATTGTCACTGCTTGTTAGAGCTTTCATCGCCAGGCTCATCATTTCAAATCACTTCATTGAGATTGTGGGATTGAGGGGGTCAGGAGCCAAATGGCACCTCCACCTCATGGGATTCTTTTGTTTGCTGCTCAGATTGGTTTGCGTCTGTAACTCCGTATAGCTTTGTTTTGAATCTCTTACTTTTATTCATTGTTGCTTATTTTACTTTATTATTATTTTTTTATTACCTTATATGTAATATTGCCTACCACACTAATCTGACGTCGCTAGCTTGTAATCTTTGAATCTAAATCGCTGTTACAACGCGTTTGCATTTGCAGCGCTAGCTTGTTAACTTGTTAACAGTCTCTCGCGCGCTCCTTTTTCAACGCGTTCTTCAAACAGCTGTGGTAAGTCGGATCAGTCTACAAACACGGTGAGTCATGTCATCCTCTCCCAGCATTGCTACCTGTTGCATTTGCCACATGTTCACCATAGCTCTCTCTGTCAGCGACGAGGGATTTACATGTCATAAATGTAGGGAAATAGTCAGGCTGACAGAGAGAATCTCAGAATTAGAGACACGCATCCAAACTTTAATCGAGGATAGTAAGAATGCAAGGGCTTCAGATACTGTTTTGGATGCGACTAGCTTAGTGAACTCTGTACATTGTTCGGTTCCGGCTGTAGAGCCCGCGCAGCAGGGCACTTGGGTAACTGTGAGGCGGCATAGCCGCGGAAAACACCACTCTTCCGTTCCAATAAGAACATCAAACAGGTTCTCCCCACTCAGTGACGCACCCACTGAGAATCCTGTTGAAAGTGCCCTAGTTATTGGCGATTCTATTACACGGAACGTGAAAATAGAGACACCAGCCACCTTAGTCACATGTTTGCCGGGAGCCAGAGCACCTGACATCAAAGCAAATTTAAAAGTGCTGGCTAATGCTAATCGTAAATACTCTAAGATTATTATTCACGTCGGCACTAATGATGTTCGACTTCGCCAGTCGGAGATCACTAAAATTAACATTAAAGAGGTGTGTGAACTCGCAAGTACAATGTCAGGAGAAGTAATTTGCTCTGGCCCCCTTCCTGTTCGTCGGAGTGATGAGATAGTTAGCAGATTATCATCACTCAATGGCTGGCTGTCTAAGTGGTGTCCGCAAAATAATATAGGTTTCATAGACAATTGGAAAAGTTTTTGGGGCAGACCTGACCTGTTGAAAAGAGATGGTATTCATCCCTCCCGGGATGGTGCTGCTCTTCTCTCTAGTAATATGGCACATAGTCTTAGAGCTGAAACATGACAAACTGGGGCCCAGGTCAGGAAGCAGACATACTGGCTAAACCGACCGTCTGCTAGCTGCCTCACGTTACAGAAGTCAGATAATTCAGATAACTCCCAACACATAGAAACTCTTACACCTAGATATTTTCAAATAGAGACTGTGTCTGTACCCCGAATTAGTAAAAACAAAAAACTTCCAAACCCATTTAATGGTAAAAATTTAATTGATGTTCAACAAATAAAAAATAGAGATAATAATGCTAAACAAATGATAAAACTCGGGTTGTTAAATATTAGATCCCTTTCTTCAAAATCACTTATTGTTAATGATATTATCAAAGATAATAATCTAGATGTGCTGTGTTTGACAGAAACTTGGCTAAAACCGGATGATTACATTACTTTAAATGAATCTAGTCCTCAAGGTTATGATTATCGACACAATGCCCGTGAGAAAGGCAAAGGGGGTGGTGTTGCTGTAATCTATAGTAATACTTACAGTATTAGTCAGAAGTCTTTCAAATATAATTCCTTCGAAGTGATGGTACTTTACGTAACATTACGTAAGTTGACATTTGTGCTGGCTACTGTATACAGGCCACCAGGACACCATACAGACTTTATCAAAGAATTTGCTGACTTTCTATCGGAGTTAGTAATAGCTGCAGATAAAGTCCTTGTTGTTGGTGATTTTAATATCCATGTAGATAATAAAAAAGACACATTAGGATTGGCATTTGCAGATATTCTAAACTCTATTGGTGTTAGACAACACGTGTCAGGACCCACTCATTGTCGTAATCATACTTTAGATCTAATATTGTCACATGGAATTGATATTGATGCTGTTGAAATTCTGCAGCAGAGCGATGACATCTCTGATCATTATCTAGTCTCGTGCATACTACATTTAGTCAAGGCGGCTAAACTGCCTCCATGCCATAAATATGGTAGAACCATCACTTCTACCACTAAAGATCGCTTTATAAATAATCTTCCTGATCAGTTTCATCGCCTTAGCATACCAGAAAGCTTAGAAGACCTCGATGTTGCAACAGAAACTATTGCCTCTGTCTTTTCCAGCACATTAGACTCAGTTGCTCCTTTGCGCTTAAAAAAGATTAAGGAAATTAATCCAATGCCATGGTATAATGAGCACACTCGGGCCCTAAAGTTAGCAGCCAGGAAAATGGAGCGCAGCTGGAAGAAAACAAAACTAGAAGTATTTCGCATTTCGTGGAGAGAGAGAATGATTGAGTACAGAAAGGCCCTAAAATCTGCTAGATCTGCCTATTTTTCAAAACTTTTAGAAGAAAATAAACACAACCCTAGGTATTTATTTGATACAGTGGCTAAATTAACAAGAAATAAAGCTTCAACTTCTGATGTTTCCAAAGAGCACAGCAGTAATGACTTTATGAACTTCTTTACTTGCAAGATTGATAATATTAGAGAAAAAAATTATAACCATGCAACCGTCTACTACAGTATCGCGTCAGATAGTGCATTGTAGTGTCCCTGAGGAAAAATTCAATTCATTTACTGCTTTAGGAGAGGAAGAATTGTCTAAACTTGTTAAATCATCAAAATCAACAACATGTATGTTAGACCCTATACCGACTAAGCTATTGAAAGAAATGCTTCCAGAGGTTATAGATCCTCTTCTTAATATCGTCAATTCATCTTTATCACTAGGACACGTACCAAAAACTTTTAAGCTGGCTATTATTAAACCTCTTATTAAAAAACCACAACTTGATCCTAGAGAATTAGTCAATTACAGGCCGATCTCAAATCTCACTTTTCTGTCAAAAATACTAGGAAAGGCAGTATCATCACAACTATGTTCCTTTTTAGAAAGAAATAGTATCTGTGAGGATTTCCAGTCAGGATTTAGACCGTACCATAGTACTGAGACTGCCCTCATTAGAGTTACTAATGATTTGCTCTTATCATCAGATCGTGGTTGTATCTCTCTATTAGTGTTACTGGATCTTAGTGCTGCATTTGACACTATTGATCACAATATTCTTTTAAATAGACTCGAAAATTATGTTGGCATTAGTGGAATTGCATTGTCATGGTTCAAATCATACTTATCTGACCGTTATCAGTTTGTAGTAGTAAACGAAGAGATGTCATATCGATCACAAGTTCAATATGGAGTACCGCAAGGCTCAGTACTAGGACCGTTGCTTTTCACTCTGTACATGCTACCCTTGGGAGATATCATTAGGAAGCATGGCGTTAGTTTTCACTGTTACGCTGATGATACTCAGCTCTATATTTCTTCGCGCCCTGACGAAACTTACCAATTCACAAAATTAACGGAATGCATAGCTGATATAAAAAATTGGATGACCAGTAATTTCCTACTACTAAATTCAGAAAAAACAGAGATTCTAATTTTTGGGCCAAAAACTTCATGTAATAACCTAGAATACTGTCTAACACTTGATGGCTGCTCTGTTAAGTCTTCGTCGTCAGTTAGGAACCTGGGTGTG
This sequence comes from Mylopharyngodon piceus, assembly GCA_039654765.1. Lineage (NCBI taxonomy): Eukaryota > Metazoa > Chordata > Actinopteri > Cypriniformes > Xenocyprididae > Mylopharyngodon > Mylopharyngodon piceus. The sequence goes on from CM077456.1 coordinate 21,481,260, forward strand.
CTCTTTGATACTAATCTTTCATTTGAAGGCCATGTTACTAGCATCTGTAAAACCGCATTCTTCCATCTTAAAAATATATCTAAACTACGACATATGCTCTCAATGAAAAATGCAGAACAGTTAGTTCATGCGTTCATGACCTCAAGGCTAGATTACTGTAACGCTTTACTGGGTGGTTGTTCTGCTCGCCTGATAAATAAACTACAGCTCGTACAAAATGCAGCAGCTAGAGTTCTTACTAGAACTAGGAAGTATGATCATATTAGCCCGGTTCTGTCAACACTGCATTGGCTTCCTGTTAAACATCGTATAGATTTTAAAATCTTGCTAATTACTTTCAAAGCACTAAATGGTTTAGCTCCCCAGTACCTGAGCGAGCTCTTAATTCATTATAGTCCTTCACGTCTATTGCGATCTCAGAATTCAGGCCAGCTGATAATACCTAGAATATCAAAATCAACCGCAGGCGGTAGATCCTTCTCCTATTTGGCACCTAAACTCTGGAACAATCTTCCTAGCATTGTTCGGGAAGCAGACACACTCTGTCAGTTTAAATCTAGACTAAAAACGCATTTCTTTAACCTGGCATACACATAACACATTGCCAATTTATATTTTCAAATCCGTTAAAGGATTATTAGGCTGCATAAATTAGGTCAGCCGGAACCGGGAACACTTCCTATAACACATGATGTACTCGTTACATCAGAAGAAGAATGGCATCTACGCTAACATTAGTCTTTCTGGTTATCCCGAGGTTCACCGTAGTCAACCGGATCCGGGCCGTATCCAGGTGAGACCGAGGACCTGCGCCTTGACACGACCACAACGCAGCCCTGAAGTATCAGCAGAGATTGAGTCAACTAGATCATCCACTGTGAGGGCCTCATCGACACGACAGCCACGACACAGTTCCTCAACAACCGTCCATACCGGCGTGATGAATACGATCCTCAATTGGATGGAACTGGAATAAATACTTTGAATGCTGCGATCCTATTGGACTTACGATGGCAACCTGAATCGTAACAAAGCACTGTTGGCCAGAGGAGAACTGGCCCCCCGACTAAGCCTGGTTTCTCCCAAGGTTTTTTTCTCCATTTAAACACCTATTTGCCACTTGTCTGCCACCTGATGTCACCTGATGGAGTTTGGGTTCCTTGCCGCTGTCGCCTTTTGGCTTGCTTAGTTGGGGACACTTGACATTTGACTTGACATTTGATATTCAACAGTGCTTTGATCTACCTGCATTGACACTATTCTTTAAGAGCTGCTGTGCAGCCAAATAATGTACCAGTTATCAATGTAAAGCTGCTTTGACACAATCTACATTGTAAAAAGCGCTATATAAATAAAGGTGACTTGACTTGACTTGACTTTGTACAAGCAATCTAATAACGTCATTAAACAAATATCCTCCGCTTATAGGAGCCCTTATACAGTAGGTTGATCTGGTGCTGCTGATACAGCCTGTTAACGGTCAGTGTTTCGGTAGCAGGGAACTTGGCACGCTTATTTCATTGTTTTTTTTGTCTCTCACATATTTAATTAATAAATTAGGTATAATTCAAAAACTTAAACACTCAAGATTCATCCTGTGAAAAGCGTTTTGAAATTGGACATTGCTTTTACCATGGAAATGGTACTTTAAAACCTTTTAGTGGCTAAATTGTTGTGATATCAACTTCAAATTTATAGAACAACTCAGACATATGGCTTTGATTTTCTAACCATTTCAGAGACCAAATTATTTTGTAAAATAAATATTTTGTATAAAATAAAAAATGTTTAGTTCAGTACATTTGCTTTACAGTAAGGGATTGAGGTGCAATCCAAGGGATACAAGCAATCCAATAACATCATTAAACAAATATCCTCTGCTTATGAATATGTCATAAGCAATGGGGGCTCTTATACAGTAGTTTGTTCTGCTGGTGCAGCTTTAATAATAGAGGAGTTGAAGCTCTGATCCAGACACGAGCGACAGCATTAACATTCAGCACTCGCACCAATACGAACACACATCCTATGAGTTTGCAATCGCAGTTTATGATCTCCATAGCGATGTTTCACTGCTCATGTTCAATGCGATGTTTCATCACAATCAAACCAATTACAAATTATATTAATATTAATTATAAAAAATAATTTGAATTTGTCGACGCCGAAAGGAAGCAATTGACTCTGCTCTTTGCTAGGACACCTGAGAAGGTCAATATGAAAGTAGTTGTCATTTTCTGTATTACTGCTGCTTACTAGAGTTTGAGAGCTGTTTAGGCCTTTTTCTCTGCCATTGATTGGCTTTCAAAGAGCGTACATGACTAGAATGTGACTCAGTGAGAGTCATCAGCACTAGAATCGGCCTGGAGTGAGCTCGAAAGTCCTGCCACAGATCAGGCTTTATCGAGAACACATGCAGAACTGTAATTAGCAGAAGCACCGCAAACACACTTGGTCACAGGGATTATCTCACAACGAGCAGATGCTGACTACTTTATCAGCCAAATCCAAGATATATGGGACCTCACAGAAAACACAGAATTAACTTAAATACACCTCTTCTATGATGGACATATTTAGATTAATTTCTGAATTAAAATTCTTTTTTATATTTTTTGGATAGCATGAAGTCATAAATGTCAGGCTGATACAACTGTTATTGTCGCCAAAAACAATGATATTTATGAATTAATAGATTTGAGGGTTTTTTGGGCAAATATTGCACAACATAATTGTAGTGGTATGCAACTATGTGACAGTCCTTGTACTGTGTGTACTTTACCGCAGTCATTGCAGTTGCAGTATGTTTCATATTTATCCAAAGGCACCTGAAGCAGCTGGATTAGGTGTCAGAAGCGTGTGATTATCTAAAGGTCACCGTACCTGATTGAAGTTATCCAGGGCTTTGTGCAGGTTGGCATGCATGCCCGTCGGTGGCTCGTTGGTGATTTTGATGGAGTTCTCCAGGATGCCCTGTGGAATGATGTGGCCGTCAGGCGAGGATGAAGGCTCTGCGCTGATGAAGACCCTGAAGTTCTGGTGGCTGCCCTCTGCAAGCTGCTCCAGCTTCTTCTCCAGAGTTCCCAGCCATTTAGAGACCAAGTGGATATTCTAGTTATGACAGAAGAGACAGATCTCTGATGACAGTTTGTAGTGGGTACAGAATAACACAATGAACAAGAAGATGCAATTTAAGGGTTAGGGTTAGGTGATGTAAAAATCCTTCTACAATTTTCCACACAAGTATCGTCTTTTGTACTGTCTGAAGCTCTAAACTGCAATGTTTTGCATTTTGTAAAAAAATCTAATAAATAAAAAGGGAAAAAGGGGAAATTCTGGTAACAAAGATGACAGATTTCACAGCACACCCACTATGAAAATAACAGTGACTGATAATACAAGAGCACAAAATCTCCTTAATGCTGTTATCTGCAGAATATAACATTGTGCTGAATGAACTGTTACATTGTTAAAATCACTATAACAGCCCTATTGATCCTGAGAAAGATTTAAATGAAAGACGAGAAAAAAATGATGTCAATATTGCAGTTGGTTTGTAACGACTTGAAAGTACCAAGGATGAGCTAAAGGCCACCTCAGAAATTAAGCCTTTCTCTCTTTCTTTCTTTCTTTCTTTCTTTCTTTCTTTCTCTCTTTCTTTCTCTCTTTCTCTCTCTCTCTCTCTCTCTCTCTCTCTCTCTGGCACAAACACAGTTCAGAGCTGCTAACATTCTGCCATTTTTACTTTCCCGGGTGAAATTTTTGTCATTTGCTGTGTCTGAAAACTGAAACATGCAGCTTTTGCAGGCGATGTTTTCCGGCACATACAAATGTGAAAAATGCAGTATGCTAAGATAACTGCATTTGTTTTTTGCTTTCTTTAGGAGCTGCCTTGATTTTAAAACACTGTTAAATCATTAACTAAATGAGGACATACCAAACACTAAGACTTTCTGGCATCCATTTTAATCGTACTCAAATAGTAATGTTCATACTATCATTAGTACTGAAAAGGTGTATTAAATTGCACAACTGATGCATTTGGTCCTCACTGTACAAATTGAATTGAATTATAATTTCATTATTTCAAAGGATTTATTCTGGCACACAATATGCACATTGTAACTGGGCTTCAGGGGAATCCAGTTTCCTGCCGAATCTGCCAGTCAAGCTTGATAATGCGGGCGGCAGTGGTTTTAAAAGGCTGAATGCAGCATATTCCTTGCAGAAATGCCATTAAAGTTCAACACTATCCAGCCACTTTTCAAATAATAGTTGTCCACGAGCAAATTCACCTTGCTCTCTTCGTCTTTGCTCACTGTGTATCTAAAAGAAGAGGGGAACTCTGGTCAGCTGAAGTCTGAGGAATTTCTGCTCCAGTATTAGCGATTGATTGCCTCACTACAGTGAGTGGATTTCTGCATTTCTGCTGGACAGGACCCTGTGTGCTGCAATCTAATTAACCTTCGCTGGAGGGGAACTTTCCCTTGATCCACCATCTCCCCGGCAAAGCCTGAATTCATAAGTGGGCTGAAACAGACTCACTGAGGTAGGAGATGAGACGGCCTGATGAAGACTGTGGGAAGGCGGTACGGAGATGGGAATCTTTGGGTCCACTGATTGAGATTCTCATGCAAAGGCAATTAAACTAACACTCATCTCCATGTTTCTGACCAGCACAGCGTGCGGGGGATTTCCATTAAAGATATTCACGTTCTGCCGCTTCATCCGTTCAATAAAAGTCATTGTGATTCTGTGCAGGTGCATCTTTAAAGAGTGAGATGCATTCCTGCGCTGTTGAGATTGCATTCCATTATGCAGCATTTTCTCGTGAGAATCGTCCACATCAGAACATTTGAATTCAGACCAATAGCCTCCGTGTTTTCTTGACATATTGAACATTGTTTTGTGTTTTAAGCAAACCACATCTATATGGCTAGTTTGTACATGTGGGTGTCTGCTTGAGGACGTCCAAATTAATATGTGTAATAAACAGCTGTGGTCGGAGAGTGACATTTGAATGAAATGGACTCATTAGTGGAGTGCAGCGGCCGGACAGGTATTCCTCTCTCCCGGCAGAACACAACAGGTCATTTAATCAGCTGTGAGTGAGAGCCGTGAGGCAGACACCACCAATTCAGTTCAATTTTTGTTCTCATCTGATAGTGTCAGTGAAGTCGGATCAATAATATTACTGCATAATTAGTGTCTTATCATGTATTAGTAAATGCTGAAATTAACATTAAGATAAATAAGTACTTTAGAATTACTTTTCATCATAAGTTCATGTTAACTAATGTAGTTAACTAAAGTTAACAAATGAACCCTTATTGTAAAGTGTTACCAATAATGCCAATCAGTTAAAAGAGTAAATGTGACCACAAAATCAGTGCACTGTGAGCATGTAAACTTTAGTGATCCAGTGTGCTTTACTGCATCAGACACCTGGACTCACAATGCTCTTCGAATGTTTAGCGATTTCACACTCAGTTTGCAGCAGTTGTGAGAGTTTAGTGTTTTACCTGTAAAATCACCCAGTGTCCCTCTCTCGCTGCAGTATCCAGAGCCTGTTCTGCCACCACTTCCTGTCCCTGGCCCAGCGAAACGTTGTGGAAATTCTTGTTGTCGAATGTGTATCCCAGTTTTCTTCCTGCAGGATGTTATTAAAGTGTCAGATTACAGATCTGAAGTGTCTGAGGTGTTTCGCGAACCCTCGGTAATCGGCTAGCGTGTGATTTGACTAGTTGCTATCACAGGCGTGTTTAATCTGATCCCTCACGTGACTATCAGTAAACCTTCAAATCTGCCTTAGAGGAAAAGTACGAGAGAGTCTGGATACAATAATTAGCACTGACAGACTATCCCAGACACGCCAACGTTTAGTTTAGGATATCAAATGCATAAAAATCACTGGCTTTGAGTGCAGGTATCTGCTGATCTCATTTTAAAAAATACCAAAATGACATTTGGAAAATGCCAAAATGACACCTTAGCTTTAAATCACTGGTGATTACTGCAACATTTTGGTGAAATGATGTAAATGGTTTGTACCGTGTTTCTCCACATCCTTCAGCGGGTTGACTCCAGGAGACAGGATGAAGAACATGGGTGTGGCGGCTCCCGACTCCTCATAAGACACGGCGAAGTCCAGCGAGCGTCCCATCACATATTTACTGCCCAGCTTCTCCTCCACAAAATCTCTGAAGAGTGAACGAGCTCGTTACTTGGCCTTTTACAAACTCATTATTATGACACTGTAATAATGATGAGCTTATTATTTCAATATGTTCCAAGTGAACCATGTTAAACAGCGTTGAATGAACTGAACTCTACACAGAGCATTGGTGAAGACTGATTCTCAGTGGTGAAGACACTGGCCTGCGCTGTCTTATTATATTAACACTGTCGTTGTCTTCCTAAAGTTCACATATCATGGACTCTACTGCATAAACTTCTCAACTACTAACTCTTGACCAATGGCAGACGGCGGTCTCTATAAAGCAGGATGAGTGATTGGGAATATAACGCCAATGTAGAAAAAAATATTTTTGGAGGGGATGATAAGATTAAGATTTAAGATTTTGGGACACTTGATTTATGAACAAATGAACTGTTTTTTAAATGAATCGCAGAAAGACTCACACAGAGAGATATCAGTTTTAATCAGTCTGACAAATCCATCACTAAATAAACTGAATCCATCAGAGCGGTTACTGAATCACCATTCAAATCACTTTTTGAAATCAGACATTGTGTTACCATGGAAACGGTACTTTCAAACCTTTTAGCCACTCATTTTTTTGTGATATCAACTTCAATTTTGGACACAACTTGGTTTGATTTTCTAGCAATTTTAGAAGCCAAATTATTTTGTAAAACAAAAATGTTTAGGTCAGTACATTCGCTTTACAGTAAACTTAAACTTCTGTAACATTCACTTCCACAATAATCAGCTGAGTGTCTTTAAACAGAGACCAGAATTAGGTCTGTATTCCAAAGCATTCATGAACTACAACCACCTGAGTTCAGATCTATGATCAAATAGGGGAGACAGTAACAGGTTAAACTCTTTAAAACATTCAAACAAGTTAATAAAACAATTATAGTTCTATATATATGCGGTTGGGCTGCTACCCTGCGGCAAAAACAGTCACATAAGCATGGCAAAATAAGGTGGAAATGTCCAGATGTGGTCTGACCTGACAGCGTAGGTCATTCTGTCGGGACGCAGCGCTCTCATCATGCACAGTCGCTGCATTGACGTCTTATTCTTCCACTCCTGAGGAAACTTCTCTTTCTCCGGACACTCGGACTCTACGAACTTCTTCCAGCGTTTAGCCGAGCCTTCAATGTCCCGGTCAAGGTTATGAAACTCCTCCATGGCAGAGAGAGACTGAAACGCATATCACCACAAAATAATGTCACCAATCTTTCATTAAATAAATTAGAAGTACTTTTTATTTTATGTTGTCTCAGAATTAATATGTCATAAAAGTCATAAAAGCTGCCTGCAAAATAATTAGGAAAAAGCTTTACTAGAGTTTAGCATGGCACACTGCAGGACACATCGACTTTCCAGAAGTGTTTCATGTCAGCTAAGCTTTCATCAATAATACAAGTATGTTTCATTCAGTATGCATCATTTTGCAGGCATGCTGAGAGGACAATGTGCAATCTTATCAAAAAGAAGAGAGGTTATGATGACAGAAGAGCTCAGATTCAACATTGTCAAGGCGCTAATCAAATCTAACTACAAAGTAAAGTGTCTTCATGCCAAAAACTGCTAAACATGTAAACATGAGCATGTTTCTTCATAAACCACACTTAAAGAAGTGCTTAGGCAGAGTTAGATGTTTAGTGAGTGCTTTTCAAGAATAGAATAGATAGGAACTGGTAGAAGTAGTGCACTTAATGAACTAACCGATGAGTTTGTGTAGTTACTATTCATTTGGTCATTTTGAATTCCTAATTCAGTATCTATGATGAAGTGATTGTGATAAGACATTAATATTTCACCCAAAAAATTAAAATTTGCTCATCATTTAAGGCCCGTTCACACCATGGAAGATAACTATAATGATAATGTTAAAAATATAGTTCTAAAAATCATTCTAAATATAAAAGAATAGCAGAGTCCACAGCACAACTTTAACGATAAAGACACAGAGGAATGATATTGTTGAAATCAATCACTTTCAGAACGATTTTTTCCAGCTGATGAACAATAAAACACTGACAGCCAATCAGAATCCATCCTGCTTTAAAGAGCTCAAGCATTTAAAGCGACAGACGACAAAACTGAGAATAAACAGAACGATATTGTGCGCTGGTGTGGACGCTAATATAGTTCCCTTTCGAAAGGGAACTCAACTCTGCGTTCGAAAACGCTATGGGGGAACGCCTCCGCGTGAACCGGTGTCTGAAAACAATATCAACTCACGACAATCCTATTGGCCGGCGACAGCCTATGACGTCATCATAGCACGACCCAGAAGTATATAAGGAGCGCCTAGAGAACCAGTCAGTATCTTTTTCGTCTTCAGGGACTGTTTTGTTTGAAACGATCAAACCGATATTAAGGTAAGACAATTTATGTCTGACAAACGTTTCAAGAAGTATGTGCATCCATGTCCCATAGAGTTGACATCTGATCACATACATAACTTATAACGTTGTCTTTTATGAGAACAACGAGCATGTACAGGCAGTTCTTGTGGGATCTGTCTGTTTGTTATTGTGAGTGTGTTTTACTTGTAAAATGCTCCACTCTCATCTGGTCTTTTCCTCGAGAGGAGAAGGACCGGCAGCTGCACCTAATGGTTCGGGTCTTACTCTTGCTGAGGCAGAGTAGAGACTAGATCAAGGGGTTTTCAGCTGGAGCTTGTTGAAGAGTTGAAGGGGTGAAATTCCCCGCGACCTTCGACGGCTGACGGGAGAGAGCTGTGTGATTATGATGATGTGTTGTCTATGACATCGTTAGATTCAGCAGCAGTTGCTCTTCTTGTTCTAAGCCAAACAAGAGAGCAGGAGATGGCTGAGGAGGATAAAGATGGTGAGCCTCCTGAATCCTCAAAGCCACCCTGCCCCCGCGTATGTACAGCTGTGTGAGATTATGGAACGCGCCTCTGGCAGACTGCGGCTGCCATTGCAGCAGGTTAAGAAAGAAACTGCTCGCGGACGGTTTGTCGAACGTTTCCTTTTTTGCCATAATTCTCCAGCCACCGTAAGCTTTCCATTCCTTCTTGATCTTCATACTGAGATCGAGAAGGCATGGAAGGACCTGTATTCAGCTTGCGTTCATCATCATCAGCAGGTTAATTCGCTGATGTTGATGGAGTGAGTATGGGTACGCGTCGACGCCTCCTACTGACGAGATGAGTGCAACTATCTTGTGATATAGGTAGGCTCCAACGCTCTATACGCGGCAGCAGGTCAGGCGGGTGTTGCTTACACACAATGTCTGTTTGTAAGCATATCAGTTAGACCTGCTGAATTTGGCTTGGTAGGTTTCTTTATGTTTTTATTTATAATCAGTTTCCTGGATGCGGACTAAGGGCCCTGAAGTTCCATTAGGTTGGCTGTAACGATATTTATTAGGGTAGTACTGTGTTTGTCCCCTTTTTTGGATGTGTTGGCTTCAGATAATGAAGCCACCGTTCATATGTATTCAGATGTCGTCCTTATCTAAGCCGCACTGTTAGCCACCTTTTGGTTAATTAGCTTTCTCCTCTGGTAAATACTAGAGATTTGAGATTAGCTTTCACTAACTTCAGATAGATCTATGTTTAGCGTCGGCCTTACAGACTGCCTGACATTTTGTGCTTGGGTTGAGCTTTGCTCCTCTGAGCTTTACTTAGAAATTTAGTATTCTCAGAGTTTGCCTCCTCTCAGTTGAGAGTCGTTGGTAGAGGATGGTGTTTCTTAGCCCCAGGCAGATCTATGCTTATGTGTTGGCCCTCAGCTACAGCTGGCCTAGGCTAGAACTAGGGTTTAGGCGCTGCTAGTAGCATTTTTCGCCCTTTTTATACTACCCCTTTTTATGTGAGTGTAGTTTTCCTAGTTCTGGCCTCCTCTTATCAGAGTTGTCAGGCCAAGGCCCATTGTCCCTTCGGTGTAGGTGCAAAATAGATAGCAGCTAAGGTAGCAGACTATTGCTAAGTCTCCCTGGTGCCGTCGTCTCAGGCGGTGTAGGCCCTTTTCACTATGTGAATAGAAACTTTGCTGCTGTGGCCCCGCTCCCCCAGAACTATCTAGTGGTACTTTGACTTCAGTGTTTCCCCTGAACCCCTTGAACTATGTTCAAGCTTGAGTGATATGGTTTTAGCTTTTTATAAAGCTCCTGTTCCCTAGGGTTCAGTACAGATTGTATCTGTTTTTGGTGAGAATTTCTGATGTGAAGTACCCACCCTGTTTTTTCAGGGTTGGATTAATAGTACTCCCTTGTTGTTCAAGGCTATTGTACTTTAATATGTTAGTTCTGGTTCCTGCCCTACACTTTGTGAGCTCAGTAACTCTAATACTGCCACAGGCTAGCACCCGTGTGTTCTGGAGTAGTAGGCCTGACTTTGGCCTCCTTTAGAGTATGGTGATGTAGTTTGTACTCCCCTTGCTGTAACGGTAAAAAGTGTTTTTACTGAGTACATTGCCTGTTGTATAAGCATGTGTATAAGCTCAGGCTGAGTTTAATAAGCTAACCTCACTACATAGTTTGGTTTTCATATATGGCACCCTTAGAGCTTGAACACTGCCACAAGCTGACACTCGTGTTGTGTGAAGTAGAAGGCTCCGTTTGGGCCTCCTTCAGAGCACAATAGCTTGTTGTATTACAAGGCTTGTTGGTAGATGTTTTCAGTTAGAGTTTGCTCACTTGGAAACTAGCACTGCCACAGGTTGAAACGCCCGTGTCATTCTGAAGTCGCAGGTCCTGTTTGGACCTCCCTCAGAGCATGATGGCGTAAGTTTGTACTCCCCTTGCTTTAAGAGTAAAAAGTGTTTTTACTGAGTACATTGCCTGGTGGAATGTGTGGATAAATTAAGCTCAGGTTGAGCTAAACTAGTTAACCTCACTGGATGGTTTGGTTCTCAGATTTGGCTCCCTTAGGGCTTAGACACTGCCACTAGCTGACGCCACGTGTCTTTCTGGAGTCGCAGGCCCTGTTTGGGCCTCCTTTAGAGCATGATGGTGTGAGTTTGTACTCCTCTTGCTTAAAGAGTAAAAAGTGTTTTTACTGAGTACACTGCTTGTGGGTATGTGTGGAAGAAAATTAGCTCAGGTTGAGTTAAACTAGTTAACCTCACTGAATAGTTTGGTTCTAAGGTTTGGCTCCCTTAGAGTTTAGACTGCCACTGGCTGACGCCCATGTTATTCTGAGGTCGCAGGTCCTGTTTGGACCTCCTTCAGAGTATGATGGTGTAAGTTTGTACTCCTCTTGCTTAAGAGTAAAAAGTGTTTTTACTGAGTACATTGCTTGTTGGAATGTGTGGATGAGATTAGCTCAGGTTGAGCTAAACTAGTTAACCTCACTGTATGGTTTGGTTCTGAGATTTGGCTCCCTTAGAGCTTAGACACTGCCAGTGGCTGACGCCACGTGTCTTTCTGGAGTCGCAGGCCCTGTTTGGGCCTCCTTTAGAGCATGATGCCGTGAGTTTGTACTCCTCTTGCTTAAAGGGTAAAAAGTGTTTTTACTGAGTACACTGCCTGTTGGAATGTGTGCTCAGGTTGAGCTAAACTAGTCAACCTCACTGGAAAGTTTGGTTCTCAGATTTGGCTCCCTTAGAGCGTAGACACTGCCACTAGCTGACGCCCGTGTCATTCTGAAGTCGCAGGTCCTGTTTGGACCTCCTCTAGAGCACGATGGCGTAAGTTATACTCCTCTTGCTTAAAGAGTAAAAAGTGTTTTTACTGAGTACACTGCTTGTTGGAATGTGTTGAGGTAAACTGTAATATGTGGGCACTCTACAGTCTTATCTGCTAGTTAAACTCGGTTCATTCTGAGCAAGTTCCATGTTTGTGGGATCTTGCTTATCAGCTAGCAAGCTGTCCCCTGACTGGTTCTCTAGGCGCTCCTTATAAACTTCCAGGTCGCGCTATGATGACGTCATAGGCTGTCGCTGGCCAATAGGATTGTCGTGAGTTGATATTGTTTTCAGACACCGGTTCACGCGGAGGCGTTCCCCCATAGCGTTTTCGAATGCAGAGTCTCGTTCCCTGTTCTCAGGGAACCATGGTTACATATGTAACCTGAGACGTTATATGGTTATAGTTATCTTTACGGTTCTTGGTGTGAACGGGCCTCTACTCTCATGGTGTTTTAATTTTCTTTCTTACGTGAATCACAAAAGATCTTATGTCGAATATCCGAGCTTTTGTTGTGAATGTAGATGGTGATTTAAACTGCAAACTCCAAAGAAGCGACATAAAAGTATCATGTTATTGGCTTAATTTTGAAATCTTACCTGACATTAAAGCTCATCTTGGTTTTGAACTGATTTGACAATTAAATATTAAGATATGACGAGCACAGAGAGTGAGTTATGTTGAGAGATGCCAAATTTTGTTCCTTTCAAAGAAATAAATAATAGAAAGAGAGACTGTAGCGAATTAAGGATCAACACAGACAAATGACTCACTTTAATCCCGCCCCAGGAGTGATCGGACAGGAAGTCCACTGGTGACGTCACTCCTGGCTGCACCGGGTACCGCAACAAGAAGTCCAGCTCTCTGGGATTGATCTCTTTACTCATGAGCAAGACCTACAGGGGAGATAAACAGTGTGTTTAGGAAAAGCAAGCAGAGGCGTGGCATGTGTTGGAGTCTAATGAAATGAAGGCTCACTTGGAAGGCCAGCTGGGCGGTGTAGGTGAGTTTGTCACACTCGAAGAGCCCGCGGGTGGTGTACTGGAACACAGAGGACGTGATGCTGTCAATCAGATTTAAGACCCGCTGCTTCAAGGTCTCATCCGGCTCGGCTTTCAGTACAGCCTTTTGAAACACAACGCTGAAGGCCTGGACATGAGGAGCACAAAGGCATAACATTGAGGAGAAACAAAGAAATGCGATCGAAGCGGCCAAAGAACTGTAACGAGTTTTACTCTAATGAGGCATTTCTGTAACTAGTTCTAAGGAAGATCAAGATTTCTCTGCATATGTTTGTACAAAAAAAAAGCAGCAATTATTTTTTGATAGCTGTAGACTGTATCTTGTTGACATGATGACTGAAAACAGTCATCATGCCAAAAAACATGAAAACGGAAAGCCAGTGAACATACACAAATTAACTATGCATTCATAATCTATTTATGTCTGCAAAGCTGTTCTTCAGAACATTAAAATAAAATGTTTCTTAAAGAATTCTGTGCTGCAGTTAGGGAGAAAAATAAAAAATAATAAAACAAAATTAAACATTAGACATCTTGCCTATTTATTATCTTTATAACTGTAGAGCAAGCAGTACATGCCTGTGCTATTAGTTAGTGTTGTAATACACTGAAGAGCATTACACTAAACGCTGTAGATCATCACGACTGAACAGCCAACATGGGACAGATCACACCATTGGTGGAGAAGAGAAACACAAGAACCCAATCATGTGTGTGCTGAGGTACCTTGAGAGAGAACTGGTACATGGGATGTATTTTATTGAGGTCATTCATGATGAAATACAAGAGCGAGGCTCGGGCCGCCGCCGGACGGTAGTGTTCCCTTGCGTCATTGATCTCAGCCTCCGTCACCTTGGCCTCCTTCACCTGTAACGGTGCAAACACACACATCACTATTAATATGTCAATACAGCATTTAGAAATGGCTGACAGATGCTGAATTTAACTACTCATGTTCATGAAACATCACAGAATAATACCAAAAGTGTGTTACATACCACACAACAAAAACTAATATAAACTAATGACTCAAATAGTGAACAAACTACAACCAACGACAACCAATTTCCAATTAGCATTTCAGAAATACATAAAAAAAAAAGTAAAACACATACATGTGGATGTACAGTTTGTCCATCTCGCCACACAAGTATTTGTGCTGTTTTTATGAACTTACTGTACATTTTTACTCTTATATTTTTAATGCAGATTGCAAAAGAAACTGGATTGATTAAAACTACATTCACTGGTGGACTTTAACATCAGGTTTTAAATTAACCCTTGCCTCATTTAGTCAAAGACTATAGAATAACACAAGACGCGTCACTCATATTGTTTTGAATGGGAGAAAGTGCAACGTGCAATATGGCGGAATAAGTCCTGCCTCCTAAATAAGTGACACAGTGAGAGTGTTGCATCTGAGCCCGCGCGACCATCCTGCCCCACGTATGTTGAGTTATTGGATGTTATGGAGCGCACCTCAGGCAGATTAAAACTGCTGTGGGCGCGCGCTTGGGAAGAAGTGGTTCGTGGGAGGTTAGACGAACGCTTTCTTTCCGGCCATACTCCTCCAACTTCCGTGAGCCTTCCATTCCTTCCCGATCTCCATTCTGAGATCGAGAAGGCATGGAAAAACCCTTATTCGGCCCGTATTCTTCGGTCTGGGCAGGCAAACTATGCCAATGTCAAGGGAATACGAGAGCACGGATATGTGGTGATGCCCCCTATCGACGAGACGATCGCGAACTATCTTGTCAGTGGTGGAGCTTCATCATTGAAGGCTCCGGCCCTGCCTACTAGACCATTAAAAACAACTTCGCGGTTGAATGGCAGGGCATACGCGGCTGCAGGTCAGGCTGGTGCTGCACTGCACACTATGGCAGTGCTTCAAGCATATTATATTTTTAGACTACTGAAGTATGGCAGGCCAAATTTACATTCGGCCTCTACTCTTGTTGGTCTTGGGTGAGCTTAGCAGGTCACTGCCCCGCTATGGGAATTTTCTTATTTTGCAGTGACCGCGGCTCGCTGCTCTAGGCTGGCAGAGCTTTTATTTTGTACTTTTTTTTTCTTTGGGGCTAGGGCCCTGGAGCTCTGTGGAAGGATGTCTTTTCACTTCCTTGCCATTTGCTTCCTCTCTTTCAGAGTTTGTTGAAGTTTCTAGCGAGTGTTTTCTTAGAACGGATTTATAGTATGGCAAGCTATTTTATCATCTAGCTGCCTTTTACTTCTGAAGCCTCCTATCCAGGTTGAGTTTTCAGTTTAGTTCTTTTTGGGTAGGCCTTCTGGCCTCCATCTCAGCCCCTTCCTTTAGGTTGCAGCGATGCGGTTCTATTTGAACCTCCGCTCCCTTGAGCTCCAGTTCCTCATGACCTGTTGGGTGGTGGTTTTTTGCTCAGTCCAGCTTGGTGTTGTCTTAGCGTCGGCCTTTCTTAGGCCGCCTTGACATTCTTGAGTGTGTTGGCCCTCTTTATTATGATTTTTAGGGGCCTCTGCTCCTTGAGCTTCAGGCTGTTTTTCCCTATATTTATCAGCCTCCTCTTTGTTAGAGTCGCTAGGTTCAAACCACTGCCCCGATGAGTGCTAGTGTTTTTCTGTAATTAGAATTTTTCTCCTGGTAGGCGCCAAAGTTTCGTGTATTTAACTTTGGGTTTTAGCCTCATGTCATGTTCAGAGGTCGGCCCTCCTCTGGGGCCGCCTCTGTCCCGACCTAGGCAGACGTTGTCAACCTGTTCTGACTATTTAAGCAGTTGGTGATGGCTGCTTCTTTTTAGCCTCCTTTGCTAGTCGCTCAGTTCATGTTTGCCTCCCCTCTCGTCAGGGTTGCTTCTGGTCGGGGGCCCGCCTTCTGCATTAGGCTAACAATGCGGCCTCCTCTTCTTTATTTCTTTACTCCATTGCTACTGTATTTTAGCAGTGTTTGAGTATGTGGTTCCCTGGTGTTTAGCATTAGCTCAGTGACAAGCAGTGAGCATTTGTTATTTAGCCTCTCTGTGGTTGCTGTATGCGTTGCAGGCTTCCTCTCGCTTTTGTAGTGATTTTGGATTAGCCTCACACGAAGGCACCACAAATGTAGTTATTTATGGTCTTAAATATTAATATTAATATTTTGTATTAATATTAATATTGAGTCAGATGATTCCTTCCAATATTTCAATCATTAAAGATTGTTGACTGAATTAGAATTTTATAAATTGGAGGAAGTTTATCATCTGACCAATCTGAAGGATTTAGTGAGATTCGGGCGAGCTTGTAGAGCCTCTGATTATCAACACAAGAATAACACAGTTTGCAATAAAATGAATTTATTTACAAAAAGATATACAAGAGTAAAATATCACACTCACTAAATACTACAAAGGGTAATGACTAAACTACTAAGGAAAAATGACTAAACTACTAAGAAAATTGGAATCAAAACAGAAACTACAAACTACAACACAAATGGATGTTAACAAAACTGAATGCCAAGTAGATGAGCAACGGATTGGACGAAGCAATGAATGCGTAATTAGCAGTCTAT
Source organism: Mylopharyngodon piceus (assembly GCA_039654765.1). NCBI lineage: Eukaryota > Metazoa > Chordata > Actinopteri > Cypriniformes > Xenocyprididae > Mylopharyngodon > Mylopharyngodon piceus. Next base: position 21,497,662 of record CM077456.1, read on the forward strand.
GAGGGAGTCAATTGTGGTCTTTCTGGATGCTGTTATGAAATAGTAAATAAGCATTTACTATGAATACAGATAACGTGTCTAATGTATCTATCTGTGTAGGCTGACCCTAGATAGACAGTCTCTACACAAATAGCAATCTCATTTAGCAACAACCTAATGCCAAGGCCTTTGGGAAAAGGTTTGGTTAGCTTATATTTACGTTTCACTTGGTCGGGTGATCAGTCTGGGAATGGGAAACGTTGTCCACTGGTATCCTTCCGTGTGCAGTGGGAGACTGGATTGCTTTCCAAAAGTTGCAGAGCTGCACTGAGTGCTGGAGGTCTTTGTGTAATCCAGAGAACTGTAGGTCAGATGGTGGTCGGTCCGTAAGATCTTCTGTAGGTTGGAGGTACTTGAGTTATGCAGGTCAGGAGCCAAAGTCCTCTGCAGAAGCAGTTGGGCTTGCTTGAAGGTCCCTGCGGTGAAAGGTTTACTCGCAAGAGTATCACCTTGGTCGTGCTGTTGTTCTTCCCTCGTCAGGTCAGAACAAGGGTTTGTTCACTTGAGAAAGCTTTTATTCCTTCCTGTTGGGGAGGGGATTACAAATCCCCACCTTTCCTGATGTGGTGATGTGATTGGGTCGTAGCATTCAAGGTGTCCGCCCATCACATCACCTTCCCATCCTGTGGAACTTGTTGTATTGTCCCAAAATACACAGTTAAATAAGTCAGTGTCTTTAGGACCTTGAAAATGCTTTATTTCTTTTTCAAACCTTTCTCAAAGTCATTCACACCTTGGACTCAGGCATGGAGGGCTGAGGTGAACAAAGGCAACTCGTGATGAGATTAGCCTTTGATCAATGGGCCGTTGATGTCATCTTTCCTGTCCTCCACCTTTGGCAGTCCTGATTACAATAGTCATTTAGTTGTCGTTAAGGGTCCTTTCACACTCTTTTGTATTAATCAAAGTGGGACAAAGGGATGTCTGTTGTGAAGCTCTGGTTCCATCACGTCTGCTGTTCACTACACTTTCGAGAGCACGCTTTTTGCTGAAGCCTCCGCTCTCTGAGCTTGGTAGTCTCATTGCGAGTGGCCCCTTGATTGTTTCAAGTGTTTGTTTAAATGGCCGGCCTCCTTTGGTTCTTTCCTGTGGAGGCCGCTATTTATATGGAGCTAGCTCCTTTGAGTCTCTTAGGATCCTCTGGATCTCTCTTTCTATTTCAAGCTCTATGCCCCATGCAAGCTTTACACCTACACTGCTCGGGTCGAATGCGTTTTTTCTCCCTCACTGATTCTGGAAACTCGCTCCCCTAGAGCTTTAGCATTGGTAACTCGGGCCTGTGGCCGTGTTTCCTGGGAGTAGTAGGTCCTGCTTGAGGCCTCCTCGCCATTCTGGTAGCGTTATGTTGTGCTCCCCTCATTGAAGGGTTGCTGGGCGATATGCTGAGCACACGGCTCGTGTTTGCTATGCAAACGAGTCTTCCAAGCCTGCAATTCTATTCTCACGTCTAAGTAGTTGGCTCCTCGGAGCCTCCTTGGGTGTGCTATGTAGATGTTGTAGGTTTCTCTTCCTGTTACCTCCATCTCTGAGCTGTTCAGATTCCCCTGGGTTTTTTCTGGGAATCCTCACCAATTTCTGGTGCTGTTTCGCAGCTCTTTATTGCTAGGCTTGGTTTTGCTCGTTCCGGTTGAGCTTAGTTCTCCCATTATCTTTGGGTCGTTAGATTTGGCTCCCGAAGACCGATCGGAAGGTAGAAGGACTCTTTAGACCGCCCTGAAGGATCGGTTGTTAGGCTGTTGATTCTCTCTTGCTGTTTGTATGGTTTATATGCTAGGAGTACTTTCTATCTCCTACTATACTCCAGTCTCTATTCCTCCCCTGGCTTAACTAGAGTACCCAGCCTCCAGAGTGTTTCTCCTTCACTCTGTAGATCCTAGGTTGAGTAGACTGCTCCCCTCTTTCAGGGTTCCTGGCTATTTGCTGAGCTCTACTCCCAGGGATGCCCATCTCTGGTCCGGTGAGTTGTTACTGTCTTTTTGCAGTTCTTCTCACAAGGTTTCTTCCTCTTTGTGGAAGTTTGTAGAGATTCTGTTCTTTCAGACAGGTTGTTGGCCCGACTAGCCCTTCTCTGGGCCGGTTCGACCTCTCTGGTGGCCTTCAGGGTTGACCTTTTGTCCCCCTAGTAGTGACGGGCCAGAGTCCTTGCGGTACTCTGGCCATTCTCCCTTAAAGGGACCCTTTCTTTGAAGTTGTTGGTTCCAAGCCTTTGAGCGGCCTTGGTAGGCCTTCACTCTGTGGAGGCCTCTTTGAGGCTTTTTAGCTTGGGCGGTGGCCGTAGGGAGTTATGTCACTGACAGCCAGTGACCAGGGGTTGAGTGCTTGGCTCTCTTCTCAGCCATTTTTTGGCATGCACTCCCCTCAGCATGGCGGCGTGGGTATTCCGTTCCCCATATGCGTTCTAGGACGCAGTGCGAGTTCCCTTTCGAAAGGGAACGTCTCAGGTTACGCATATAACCATGGTTCCCTGAGAACAGGGAACGAGACACTGCGTCTCCCTGCCATGCTTCTGGGCTGCCTGCTACAGTCACTTCAGACGAATAGCGGATGTCATGTTTCCTAGGCACCCTTTATATACTGTCGGGTCGCACTAGTATGACGTCATAGGCTGTCGCCGGCCAATAGGATTGGCGTGATTCCACTTTCACTTCAGACACCTGTCACGCGAGGGCGTTTCCCCATATGCGTTCTAGAACGCAGTGTCTCGTTCCCTGTTCTCAGGGAACCATAGTTACATGCGTAACCTGAGACGTTTTTTTGTCACGATTCGAGCGTTCAGTAACAAAATATATGAGACAGTTGTCAGATTTCATTGGTGATTTCAAATATGAAATTTAATCAAAAGTCCCCATTCAAAGAGATAGGAGCTGCACTTGCATGCCCAAGAGGCGTTTCAAATATGGCCGCCAAGTGAAATGACTTTGATTTAGTATACGCGGATCAAAGAATATGCAAATTAGCCCCGTCTCCACTCGCTCACGCAGCTCAGAGATGAACTCGCTCAACTTATTGAGGTAAACGCAGCACAAAGGTATCGCTCTTTACAACACCGGACACATAAAGGTAATTAATATGATTAGCCTTTTGCTTGACTATGTTATCAAACAGCGGTTAGTGCTGTTTGTCAAGTCAAGTCAAGTCACCTTTATTTATATAGCGCTTTTTACAATGTAGATTGTGTCAAAGCAGCTTTACATTGATAACTGGTACATTATTTGGCTGCACAGCAGCTCTTAAAGAATAGTGTCAATGCAGGCAGATCAAAGCACTGTTGAATATCAAATGTCAAGTCAAATGTCAAGTGTCCCCAACTAAGCAAGCCAAAGGCGACAGCGGCAAGGAACCCAAACTCCATCAGGTGACATCAGGTGGCAGACAAGTGGCAAATAGGTGTTTAAATGGAGAAAAAAACCTTGGGAGAAACCAGGCTTAGTCGGGGGGCCAGTTCTCCTCTGGCCAACAGTGCTTTGTTACGATTCAGGTAGCTATCATAAGTCCGACAGGATCGCAACATTCAAAGTATTAATTCCAGTTCCATCCAATTGAGGATCGTATTCATCACGCCGGTATGGACGGTTGTTGAGGAACTGTGTCGTGGCTGTCGTGTCGATGAGGCCCTCACAGTGGATGATCTAGTTGACTCAATCTCTGCTGATACTTCAGGGCTGCGTTGTGGTCGTGTCAAGGCGCAGGTCCTTGGTCTCACCTGGATAAGGCCCGGATCCGGTTGACTACGGTGAACCTCGGGATAACCAGAAAGACTAATATTAGCGTAGATGCCATTCTTCTTCTGATGTAACGAGTACATCAGGTGTTATAGGAAGTGTTCCCGGTTCCGGCTGACCTAATTTATGCAGCCTAATAATCCTTTAACGGATTTGAAAATATAAATTGGTAATGTGTTATGTGTATGCCAGGTTAAAGAAATGCGTTTTTAGTCTAGATTTAAACTGACAGAGTGTGTCTGCTTCCCGAACAATGCTAGGAAGATTGTTCCAGATATTAGGTGCCAAATAGGAGAAGGATCTACCGCCTGCGGTTGATTTTGATATTCTAGGTATTATCAGCTGGCCTGAATTCTGAGATCGCAATAGACGTGAAGGACTATAATGAATTAGGAGCTCGCTCAGGTACTGGGGAGCTAAACCATTTAGTGCTTTGTAAGTAATTAGCAAGATTTTAAAATCTATACGATGTTTAACAGGAAGCCAATGCAGTGTTGACAGAACTGGGCTAATATGGTCATACTTCCTAGTTCTAGTAAGAACTCTAGCTGCTGCATTTTGTACGAGCTGTAGTTTATTTATCAGGCGAGCAGAACAACCACCCAGTAGAGCGTTACAGTAATCTAGCCTTGAGGTCATGAACGCATGAACTAACTGTTCTGCATTTTTCATTGAGAGCATATGTCGTAGTTTAGATACATTTTTAAGATGGAAGAATGCGGTTTTACAGATGCTAGTAACATGGCCTTCAAATGAAAGATTGGTATCAAAGAGCACACCCAGGTTCCTAAGTGACGACGAAGACTTAACAGAGCAGCCATCAAGTGTTAGACAGTATTCTAGGTTATTACGTGAAGAAGTTTTTGGTCCAAAAATTAGAATCTCTGTTTTTTCTGAATTTAGTAGTAGGAAATTACTGGTCATCCAATTTTTTATATCAGCTATGCATTCTGTTAATTTTGTGAATTGGTAAGTTTCGTCAGGGCGCGAAGAAATATAGAGCTGAGTATCATCAGCGTAACAGTGAAAACTAACGCCATGCTTCCTAATGATATCTCCCAAGGGTAGCATGTACAGAGTGAACAGCAACTGTCCTAGTACTGAGCCTTGCGGTACTCCATATTGAACTTGTGATCGATATGACATCTCTTCGTTTACTACTACAAACTGATAACGGTCAGATAAGTATGATTTGAACCATGACAATGCAATTCCACTAATGCCAACATAATTTTCGAGTCTATTTAAAAGAATATTGTGATCAGTAGTGTCAAATGCAGCACTAAGATCCAGTAACACTAATAGAGAGATACAACCACGATCTGATGATAAGAGCAAATCATTAGTAACTGGCATACACATAACACATTACCAATTTATATTTTCAAATCCGTTAAAGGATTATTAGGCTGCATAAATTAGGTCAGCCGGAACCGGGAACACTTCCTATAACACCTGATGTACTCGTTACATCAGAAGAAGAATGGCATCTACGCTAATATTATTCTTTCTGGTTATCCCGAGGTTCACCGTAGTCAACCGGATCCGGGCCGTATCCAGGTGAGACCAAGGACCTGCGCCTTGACACGACCACAACGCAGCCCTGAAGTATCAGCAGAGATTGAGTCAACTAGATCATCCACTGTGAGGGCCTCATCGACACGACAGCCACGACACAGTTCCTCAACAACCGTCCATACCGGCGTGATGAATACGATCCTCAATTGGATGGAACTGGAATTAATACTTTAAATGTTGCGATCCTATTGGACTTACGATGGCAACCTGAATCAAAACAAAGCACTGTTGGCCAGAGGAGAACTGGCCCCCCGACTAAGCCTGGTTTCTCCCAAGGTTTTTTTCTCCATTTAAATACCTATTTGCCACTTGTCTGCCACCTGATGTCACCTGATGGAATTTGGATCCTTGCCGCTGTCGCCTTTGGCTTGCTTAGTTGGGGACACTTGACATTTGACTTGACATTTGATATTCAACAGTGCTTTGATCTGCCTGCATTGACACTATTCTTAAGAGCTGCTGTGCAGCCAAATAATGTACCAGTTATTAATGTAAAGCTGCTTTGACACAATCTACATTGTAAAAAGCGCTATATAAATAAAGGTGACTTGAGTAACTCTAATGAGAGCAGTCTCAGTACTATGGTACGGTCTAAATCCTGACTGCAAAATCCTCACAGATACTATTTCTTTCTAAAAAGGAACATAGTTGTGATGATACTACCTTTTCTAGTATTTTTGACAGAAAAGTGAGATTTGAGATCGGCCTGTAATTGACTAATTCTCTAGGATCAAGTTGTGGTTTTTTAATAAGAGGTTTAATAATAGCCAGCTTAAAAGTTTTTGGTACGTGTCCTAGTGATAAAGATGAATTGACGATATTAAGAAGAGGATCTATAACCTCTGGAAGCATTTCTTTCAATAGCTTAGTCGGTATAGGGTCTAACATACATGTTGTTGATTTTGATGATTTAACAAGTTTAGAAAATTCTTCCTCTCCTAAAGCAGTAAATGAATTGAATTTTTCCTCAGGGACACTACAATGCACTATCTGACGCGATACTGTAATAGACGGTTGCATGGTTATAATTTTTTCTCTAATATTATCAATCTTGCAAGTAAAGAAGTTCATAAAGTCATTACTGCTGTGCTCTTTGGAAACATCAGAAGTTGAAGCTTTATTTCTTGTTAATTTAGCCACTGTATCAAATAAATACCTAGGGTTGTGTTTATTTTCTTCTAAAAGTTTTGAAAAATAAGCAGATCTAGCAGATTTTAAGGCCTTTCTGTACTCAATCATTCTCTCTCTCCACGAAATGCGAAATACTTCTAGTTTTGTTTTCTTCCAGCTGCGCTCCATTTTTCTGGCTGCTAACTTTAGGGCCCGAATGTGCTCATTGTACCATGGCATTGGATTAATTTCCTTAATCTTTTTTAAGCGCAAAGGAGCAACTGAGTCTAATGTGCTGGAAAAGACAGAGGCAATAGTTTCTGTTGCAACATCTGGTATGCTAAGGCGATGAAACTGATCAGGAAGATTATTTATAAAGTGATCTTTAGTGGTAGAAGTGATGGTTCTACCATATTTATGGTATGGTATTTGTGTTGCTAATGTTACACAATGTTCCCGTAATGTTCCCCTGTAATGTTCCCGTTCGCCATGTCAGAGTCAGACAGCTGCCTTCTAACAATTAGTATCGTTACAAATGCTTTGAACAACTCAGAACGTCAGTGGAGAAAGTCATATAGTTCATCATAACATCGTAATATACATCATACACCCGCCATATTACTAAATCTACACGATTTTTCATATCAACAGAAAAACATACCGGGATAACCTGGCTTCTCTCAAGACTCCCCTGCTAGTTCGCTGTTAATGATATGCTAAAGCCCACTGGCACGTTGACGTGATTGGTTACAAGGTAGTTTGTGACATCACAGACAACAGCAATGTTTGTTTTTTTTTCTTTCCTTTTTTCACTGCAGTTTTAAGGAGAAAATACTCAGCAATGGTGTTGACATGAATTTGCACATGGTTTGTCTTAAAGCACATTAAAAACACCACATAGACATAAACAACATTAAAAACTTGATTTTTACCACAGGGGGTCTTTAATGTTAACTAATTTTAACAAATGAAACCTTATTGTAACAGAACATGATGGCTCAGTGGTAAGCGCTGTTGCCTCACATCAAGGTCTCTGGTTTGAGTCCCGGCTGAGCCAGGAGTCCTTTCTGTGTCGAGTTTTCATGTTCTCCCCGTGTCAGTGTGGGTTTTCTCCGGGTACTCCGGTTTCACCCATAGTCCAAAGACATGCAGGTTAGTCAAAAATTGCCTGTTTGTGTGAGAACCCTGTGATGGACTGGCCATCTGTCCAGGGTGCGTTCCCCTGCCTCAGGCCTATATATATATATATATATATAGTTATGTATATATATATATATATATATATATATATATATATATATATATATATATATAGTTATGTATATATATATATATATATATATATATACACATAACTGTTGTGCTACTATCAAACTGTAAACTGTGGCACCTTCTATTCCAACCATTATTTTCTAGTTAGTGTTTTTTGTGTCAGTTGTGAAACACAGGCACTGCTAAAACGCAATTACACACCTTGTCTTCAATCTCTGCCGCTGTTCGTTTGGTAATCTCCAAGTTCTCCACCAGTTCAATGTCTCCGAGGAAGTTTCCGGACGCTGAGGAGAGGCGTGAGAGCAGGTTGTCCTCCAGAGTTTTCAATGTGATTTTGAAGCCATTCTGTTGCTTTGTAAGGTTTGACTACAAAGTAAAAGACATGGAAAGACGTGTGATTAAAAACGAGCCACGGGCAAAGTCAGGCACATTAGAGGCCATGTGAGAGGCTAACACCGTGTCTACACCGGATGCGAGCGGCGCGATGCGACGCGACAAAAGACAATAAAACCCATTATAATCAGCGATGTTGTCTACAATGGATGCGGCGCGATGCGAGCGACAAATCTCAGACAGTACACTGATGCCTCGTTCTATTTATGACGTACTGACACGAAGGACAAATGCTTTGCAACGGGCGCTTTGTTGGGTCCAGTGTAGACAGCTTTTAGCTGTTGCGACGCGAGCGACAACGGTCGCGTCCGGTGTAGACACGGTGTAAGAGATCAATATATGCAGTAGTCTTTGCATGCACTAACAGACTTCCTCTCGCCAAAGACATCACCAGATATCTACACTGTCAATGCTGATGGATCCATTCCCTACGTCTAAACTAATGCACACAAGTGACAGAAAAGTAGTCAAATCACACAGACACGCTTAGAGAGCAGTCATCTCAGAAAATCTCATATTGGACTGTAAAGACACAATACATCCCTGAAGAGGTCAATCTGCACAAAAACTAATTAACATTTTGTAAGTAAAGGTGAGAACACACAGTTGCTCTCTGGGAAACAGCAAGTGGATCTTCTTCAATCTTCAAATATTCTGATACACACACTGAACTGGAACGATTGACTGCATGATGACTAATTATCCTTGAGTTCAGCCAATCTAGACCTCAGAAACTGATTAATCCAATTAAGCTCACAAATGCATGTCAGATAGCATCTTCTTAAGCGTCCCGCAAATAAGTGTGGAGAGAAGGATCTGATATGAAGGCCTTTAAAGGGTTAGTTCACCCAAAAATGAAAATTATGTCATTTATTACTCACCCTCATGTCTTTCCACACCCGTAAAACCTTCGTTCATCTTCGGAACACAAATTAAGATATTTTTGATAAAATCCGATGGCTCAGTAAGGCCTGCATCGTCAGCAATAACACTCACTTTTCAATGCCCAGAAAGCTACTAAGAACATATTTAAAACAGTTCATGTGACTACAGTGGTTCAACCTCAATATTATAAAGCGACGAGAATACTTTTTGTGCGCCAAAAATAACAAAATAGCGACTTTATTCAACAATATCTAGTGATGGGCGATTTAAAAAAACTGCTTCATGAAGCTTCAAAGCTTTATGAATCTTTTGTTTTGATTCAGTGGTTCGAAGCGCATATCAAACTGCCAAAGTCACGTGAACTATTGAAGTTTCAAAACACTTATGACGTAACGAAGCCTCGTTTACCGAAATCATGTGATTTTGGTGCTCTGAACCACTGATTCGAAACAAATGATTCGTAAAGCTTCGAAGCTTCACGAAGCATCGTTTTGAAATCGCCCATCACTAGATATTGTGGAATAAAGTCGCTATTTTGTTTTTTTTTGGCGCGCAAAAAGTATTCTCGTCGCTTTATAATATTAAGGTTAAACCACTGTAGTCACATGAACTGTTTTAAATATGTTTTCAGTAGCTTTCTGTGCATTGAAAAAGGGAGTGTTATTGCTGGCGATGCAGGCCTCACTGAGCCATCGGATTTTATCAAAAATATCTTAATTTGTGTTCCGAAGATGAACGAAGGTCTTACGGGTGTGGAACGACATGAGGGTGAGTAATTAATTACATAATTTTCATTTTTGGGTGAACTAACCCTTTAATAAAGCCCAACAGCACATCTAAAGCACCTTGAGCTCCTCCAGGTCGGGTCTCTCCATGCTGACCACAGACGCCAGCAGCTGGTCCTCCAGGCCGTCCCGCGTCACGGTGAAGTTGACCAGCGTACACTGAGCCTGAAGCTCGGGCTGGTAGTGAGGGTTTGCCAGCTTGGTGTGAAGGATCAGACGGAAACTGGGGTTGTACTCGCACTCCTTGTCGCCAATCTTTATGTAGCTTTTGCGGATTAAAAATGAGAATTAGCTCATTATTCACTGCAGGTGCCATAATAGGACTTTCTTTCTTTCATGGAACATCAAAGTAGAAGAAAGTTAGAAATACATATGGTGCTGTATGGAGTGTAAGATTCTTTAAAAAAAAAAATCTCTTTTGTTTAAAAAAAACACAAAACAACATACAGGTTTGGACAGACATGAGGGTGAACAAACAACACAATTATCATTTTAATTTAAACAAACAAACAAAAACCTTCAAAAAACCTTCATGCAACAGTTGTTTTAAGGTGAGACACTACAAGCAAAACCAGTATTTCATGCACTGGTCAGTTTTGAGCTCTATTTTGCTTCTTCTTTCAGACTAGTGGAAAGAAAACATCCAAAATGCACATTTAAGTGTTTCTTTTATTGCACTTGATCTATTAGCGCCTTTAAAGGTGGTGAGTTTAAGTTTAAGTAAACTTGTAATACAAAGCAACTGTATAGGAAGTATGGCGATATCTATTACTTCACCTGTGTTGTCTTGCATTAAAAGTGCAGTAAGTGATTTGATGGGGGAGGAGAGAGAGAGTGATTAAGAGCAAAATTTGAAGAAAGACTGTAGAAAGAGAGATGACTAAGAGACATTACAAAAGAGAAAAGCTTTCACTGAAAGAAGAAGGGTTACGATCAGGCAGGAGCTTTAGGACCCGCGGAGGGGCGGAGCAATGAAGGAAGGGGCATGTTTGTTTGGGTTGATTTCAAATATCAACAGTGTTTCTCAGAAATCACTTACTGCACCTTTAATAAAAGATGTTTGTAGAAACTAGTCACATTTTGACACTATATATAATGATAAACATGACTAATAACGGCATTTAAATGCTCTCACCATCCTTTCTTTATAGTTTCACGACCGAGCAGTGGACCGAGCACCGGATCGACCGTCTCTTCTAAATTCTCAATGAGGACGACTTCACCTACAGATAATGCCCTCTCAATGGAGTCCAGATATCTATATTGGAAAGTAAAGTTATAAGCATTAATAATGAACCAAGCAGATACAATATATGGTCTAACAGAGATGTAAGGCATGTTTTGAGCGTATAGTATCTACCCTCTCTGCCCGATCCTGATGATACGCAGGTCATCTCCGTATCTGTTTTTGATCCATTTAATTCCCTGCAGCTGTGGATCCACCATGAGTGGCCATCGCTCGCAGTTGGTGAGGATGGTGGCGTTCTCAGTGGACATTCTGTCTGCCGGCAGCCCTTCGTTCTGCCAGGTTGCAATGTCAGCGTCATCTGTCAGCATGGTCAGCGGGTCCAGACCTGGAGTGACTGGGATGGGCACCTGTGGCCAACAACAAGCAATGACAATGACAGATACTGCGCCTGTCTTTATGAACCCTTTTTACATTATGAATTATAACCGATTAAAGTCACCATGAAATCAAAATGGAATTTTTTTTTATCCATTATTGCAGTTTATTATAAATGATTTATCGGTGCACATCATTATTGTTTTAAATTCATGTGTCTCATAATCTTGAATCAAAACAACTCCCCCTCCCTCTTGCAGCGACATCTCTTCTCTTCTCTGATGACGAGGACAGGGCAACCTGTCACTCACATGAGATCCACCAATAGCAAACCACAACCATCCAATCAATTCCCCACAGACAAAATCAAGCCCCGCCCCACATTTATTCTTGTTCCAGAAGCCGTTTCACTCGGATATACAGCACAATAGGGAAGAAAAGACGAGTGCAACTTCTCTTTCATGATAACTTTAACAATTATGCTTGTAGATTTCAAACGAAAGCCACATCGGCCTTAAACAAACATGCATATGTTATTGTTAAAATGAAAAATCCTCAGTCTTTAGCAGTGATTGGTTGAGATGTGGAGCAGACCTTGAGCTGGCTGAGGTAGGGCCTCCAGGCATTGTCCATCAGCTCCAGGCGGTAGCGTTTCGTGAAATATCCCAGATAAGAGACGAAGGCAGTGATCAGGAGCACGTCTCCACACAGAGTCTCCTCCTGACACTTGAAGGTCTTTACTGCCTCAGCCCAGCGCACATTCTCAGACGCCAGACCGCCGACCTGAGACGCAGACAGAAGAATATAAGGTCATTAAAAATACTCACAAAAAACAATTAAAGTTCAAAGTAAAAATTGCACACACACACACACACACACACACACATATATATTATTATTATTAAAAAGTAAATTGTGTGTTTACCAAGGCAAGGCAAGGCAAGGCAATTTTATTTATATAGCACAGTGGTAATTCAAAGTGCTTTACATAAAGAGAAAACAAATACATAAGAGTAAAAATGGAATGCATAAGAAATAAAAAATAACAGTAAAAACAGAGAATATCCCTATCTGGATGGAAGAGTCAGGGAGTTTCAGTCAGAATATTTGTAGCCACCAGGGCTAACTCAACTTTGTTTTCCGTCAGAGCGGATCTAAATGGATCTATCCATCAGGGCGGATCTAAATGGATCTTCCTCACGCTGGAGGGATAACTGTACTCAACTTTGTTGTCCTTCAGAGCGGATCTAAACTGATCTATCCATCAGAGCGGATCTAAACGGATCTTCCTCACGCGGAGGGATAACTGTAAAAATATTTATATTTGTCAGGTAGCTGTGCGTTTAAACAGTACCCTTACAGACAAATCTTCCTGGACTAACTCTGTCAGAGCTCCATCCAGGGATAACAAATGCTCACTTCCTAATTCTCCCAGCTCTTTCAACCAGACAGCAAGATTTAAAATGCATTAAAAGTCAGAAATAAAAAGATGATCCATAAAAGATTGATATAAAATGCATTAAAAATGAAATAAAAACAAGAAAAAGAATTAAAAGAATAAAAACATGATACATATAAAATAAAGTGCAATCAGTTCGGACATAGCACTGTGCTCAATTAGTAAATGCATAGCTAAATAGATATGTTTTGAGTCTGGATTTGAATGTGACTACTGTTGGAGCACATCTGATCTCTTCAGGAAGCTGCTTCCAGCTATGGCTGGCGTAACAGCTAAAAGCAGACTCTCCTTGCGTTGAGTGAACCCTTGGTATTTCTAAGTGACTTGATCCTGATGATCTGAGTGATCTGTTTATATTCTATATACATATCTGCAATGTATTGAGGTCCTAAGCCATTGAGTGATTTATAAACAAGTAACAGTACTTTAAAATTCTAAATGCAGCTGGAAGCCAGTGCGAGGACCTGAGGACTGTTGTGATATGTTCATATTTTCTGGTTCTGCTCAGAATCCTGGCGGCAGCGTTCTGTGTGAGCTGCAGCTGTCTTATGGTCTTTTTGGGAATGTCAGTTAGGAGTCCATTACAATAATCCAACCTGATGGTGTTGAAAGCATTAACAAGGTTCTCTAAGTCTTGACTGGAGACAAAGCATCTAATTCTTGCAATATTTTTGAGATGATAATATGCTGATTTAGTTATTGCTTTTACATGACTACTGAAACTCAGGTCTGACTCTAAAATCACATTCCTGACTTGATTTTTAGTTGTTTGACCCCTAGAGTGAAAGTATGCGTTCACTTTGAGAACTTCATCTTTGTTTCCAAACGCAATGACTTCAGTTTTGTCTTTGTTTAACTGAAGGAAGTTTTGGCACATCCAATTTTTAATTTCATCAATGCATTGGCTCAGGGAGTCAATGGGGCTGTAGTCGTTAGGTGATAGGGCTAGGTAAATCTGGGTGTCATCTGCATAGCTGTGATATGCAATTTGGTTCTTTCTCATTATTTGGCTCAGTGGCAGCATATATAGGTTGAACAGGAGCGGTGCAAGTATTGAACCTTGAGGGACTCCGCATGTCATGGATGTCCACTCAGACTTATGGTAACCGATACTCACATAATAACCTCTCCCTTCTAAGTATGACCTGAGCCATTTAAGGACCATCCCAGAAAGCCCAACCCAGTTTTCCAGCCTGTCAAGAAGTATGTTGTGATCGACAGTGTCAAACGCAGCACTGAGGTCGAGTAGTACCAGCACTGATATTTTACCTGTATCGGTGTTTAGGCGAATATCATTCATTATCTTTAAGAGCGCTGTCTCTGTGCTGTGATGCGGTCGGAAACCAGATTGAAAGTTGTCGAAGTATCCATTTAAGCTTAAGAATTTTTTCAGCTGATTGAAAACAACTTTTTCAATGACCTTGCCTATGAAAGGAAGATTTGAGATTGGTCTGTAGTTGCTCAATATGGTGTTATCCAGATTGCTCTTTTTCAGCAGGGGCTTAACAACTGCAGTTTTCAGGGAGTTTGGAAAAGTCCCAGAAAGAAGTGAGGCGTTTACCACTTCTAGGAGATCTGCTTCTAAACAGTTAAACACACTCTTGAAAAACCAGAGACTTGAGCAAATTCTACTAGCTGGAAATTCAGAATTTCCACATACATCTGCCTGCATGTTTCTTCTAGAATGACAGCAGAAATTACTTATTCTGGGGGTTTGCTGCATAATTATTATTCAGATGTTTTTCTGTTCCGCTTGCTCATCTATTGTTTCTTAATTAAGGCAGGAAGCACAGCTAGAGGTTTAATTCGATCAGTGCAGAGCGGGCGCAGACAGACTCACCAGGCGGTTGGCCAGAGCGATTGTGCGCGCCGTGGTCTCGGCCTCCTGTTGGCACCTCAGCTTGTCTTCTGTGGCTTTCTCAAACTTTGCTGTCAGTTTCGCCAAGTTCTCATTAAGTTGCTGTCAAGAGAAGAAGACAGGCAGAGGATGTTATAAGAATGTTTAAATCACACATTTTAATCACACGTTACTTGTAAACCTAACCTAAACCTCAAAACTTAACTAAACGGTCTTCAAGATGTCATAACAAGTGTTTGTTAAAAATTTTACATTTTATATGTGGATATACGCAGTCAAAGGACTATATAAAGCAGTTTAGGAGAGAACAGCTTGTGATACCACATTTAACCAGTCAAATCGATCTGTAGTCAAACTTTATTAAAGTCAGAGAGACATTTAGAATATTGCTAAAGTTAATACATAGCACAGAAAATAAAATATAAATAAGTTGAAGTAATTAATTAGGGAAAAGATATAAAGAGACAATACAAGAAAATAAATAAATAAATCAATTTTTAGCTACATCAAGATTTTATGTAAAATGTACACGGAAATGGATAAATGCCCATCTTAGGTCATGCTTCCTTTATGTTCTTCAACACTTTCCACTGTTTGCCTTCAATAATTCATTTTAAACAGTGCTGTGGTGACAAATTAATTTAAAAAAGTAAATATCTCAATGAATATGAGGCCATTTAAGCTGTATGCATAACAATAAAAGTTTGATACATTTTAGTTTACAATGTTAAAAATATTCGTAGACAAAGTATAGCATTTCACACAAGATGTGAACTTTCCAAAAGTATTCATGTCATCTACCTAAATATAGTGTGTTTATACTGGCTATTTTACAGCTATGGATGTGACTCTTCCAATCAATTTTCTGTTTACTGTATTTTGTGTCTTTTCACTTGTGTTCGACGTTCTAGAACAGCGATCAGAACGGAGAGAAACATACAGAACGCGTTACTTACATTGATTTTTGCCTTGATGACAGAGAGCTTCTCCTGTGCAGCGGCGAGCTCTGCATTGGCTTTGTTCAGGGCTTGTCTCTTGGGCTCGACCTCACAGTAGACCTCATAAAACTTCACAATGTTGATGACCCAGGAGCAGAGGCCCGCCGCAGCATTAGATTTGGCTGCTACTAGCTCAGGCTTGAAGTCTGGATCCTGCAGGTACGGCTGGATGGCTTTGAGACAGTTCTCATGAATGTTTTCCTTTTTGAAATTGATCAAGGAATCAAGGAAGTTGTCGACCTTAGCCATCATCACTTTTGCGGCCTTCCAGCTGCGGTCTTTGGGAACGCGGCCGCCAGGAGCCGCGAGGACCATGACAGCGGCTGTAACATTGGTTACAGCGGCTACAGGAGCACCGAAAGACTTGAGCTCGGTCAGATTGTTCTAGAAACAAGAAGAAAAGGGTCAAAACAAGATAAATATACACTAAGCAAACCTTCTAAAAAATTACAATATTATACAGTGTATATATATGTAAGGAATAATTGACGACGGGCCGTTGAATTCTTAGAAAATAATGCACACGCGATATACAATATATTTTAATAATATATATATATATATATATATATATATATATAAAATTTAAATAAATTAATCACAAATTCATCTTTAGCACATTTACAGTCAAATCCCGGACCTTGTTGAGAGTGTTTAGAGCCTCTTGAGCTGCTATGAGTGCAGGTTCGGCTTTAGCCAGGTCCTCCTCACAGTCTCGCTGTTTGCGCGTCACTTCCTCAGCGATGCAGGCCACTTTCCGCTCCTCTTCATCAGCCACCGTCTTCTCCCGCGCCACCTTCTCCGCCTCCACTCCCACAACCTGGATCAGTTTGTCTGCGCTCTCATTCTTCAGTTTCAGCTCCACTTCCTGTGCCGCAAGCTTGGCCTTCAGGTCGTCCACCTGAGTGACAATGGTGAGAGTGTTGGATGAGGTGCATAAATCAGCAATACATGTGTGTGATACAATTTATATATTATATATAGAATGTTTAGTAATGAACGTCTTTTTGTTTTTATATGTCACAATGGATTATGCTATTGCCACTTATTCTGCACAGCAAACAGTCAGAGTGGGAAAAGCCGATCGGGAGAGAAAATTGGGCGAAATACGCAATTAGCTGAAATACTGTTGTCAGACTCAATCCCGAGCATCAATATGTCATCATCAACAATGTCACTCGGAAAGCAAACAAATACTGAAATAAGGCATGCCGAAACTGTTCTACAGCAATCCCAAACTCCTCTCGAATCTGCTCCCTTTCTTCAGCCTCCAAAATGAGCTGATTAGCCTTAACTCAAGTCAAGTCAAGTAACCTTTATTTATATAGCGCTTTTTACAATGCAGATTGTGTCAAAGCACTGGTATATAATTTTGGCTGCACAGCAGCTCTTAAAGAAAATGGTGTCATTGTCCATCTTAAGTAAATTCAGTATTGATTAATTCCGTTGTAAGAATCAATAGTTATTAATTTAGTTAATTTATCTATATCAGCACTGGAGTAAACAGTGATGTCATCATCCAGCTCAGTTCAGTTCGCATACAATGAAAACAAGAAGTCAGGGATGAACTGCCAAAGGGTAGCAAAACTGTACAATACCCACAAAATCAAGTTGCTATCATGTGGGTAATTAAACTGATGAATAGGAGGTAAAAATGATGGAGGACTAATTGCCCTGAAAACGCAGTCAGAAAGTGAACTTAAAGCTCTTGATGGAAGTTTCTCCCTCTTCTCTATTCTCATCTTCACAGGCCTTACATCAAAGTTTACATTAAAGAACAGTCAGTTACACAAGGCTGACAGTATACAATCAGACCTGCTCATTTCAGTCCACATGAGGAGCCACTCTCATCTACAGCAATGTAATGTGCCGGACATTCATACTGTACACAGGGGTTATGAGATCAAGTCCTTAACGGATTAGTTCACTTTGAAATGAAAATTAGCCCAACCTTTACTCACCCTCAAGCCATCCTAGGTGTATATGACTTTCTTGTTTCTGACGAAGACAGTCGGAGAAATATTAATAAATATCCTGACGCATCCGAGCTTTATAATGGCAGTGATAGGGTTCAATGAGTATGAGCTGAAGAGAGTGCTTCCATCCACATCCATCCATCATAAATATGTGCTCCACATGGCTCCGGGGGGTTAATAAAGGCCTTCTGAAGTGAAGCGATGTGTTTGTGTAAAAAAAAAAAAAAAAAAATCCATATTTAACAAGTTATGAAGTAAAACATCTAGCTTCCGCACAAGCCGCCTTCTTTATTCAACGTACGCAGAAAGTGTAAAACTCTTGCAGTTCACAAAGCTTACGCTACGTCCTACGCCTTCCCTATTCAACTTACGGAAAAAGTGTAATTGACGTGACGCCAGTTTACACTTTCTTCGTAACTTCAATACGGAAGGCGGTTTGGCGGAAGCTACATATTTTACTTCATAACTTGTTTAAATATGGATTTTTTTTTACACAAACGCATCGCTTCGCTTCAGAAGGCCTTTATTAACCACCCAGAGCCATGTGGAGTACATATTTATGATGGATGGATGTGGATGGAAGCACTTTCTTCAGCTCATACTCATTGATCCCTATCACTGCCATTATAAAGCTCGGATGCGTCAGGATATTTATTAATATTTCTGCGATTATGTTCATCAGAAAGAAGAAAGTCATATACACCTAGGATGGCTTGAGGGTGAATAAAGCTTGGGCTAATTTTCATTTCAAAGTGAACTAATCCTTTAACAGTAATAGTGATATTCTAAAACTACAGAAATGATACAGTAGGCCATAAAGCCAAATGACTGAAATCAACAACATTTTCTTAACACATTCATACATCATTAGACAAAGTCACCTGGCTGAAGTGTTGCTGTGTTTTAGAGATGTTGAGTGACCTGCTCTCCTCCTAGAAAGACTCCATTAATGCTGTCAGGAGAGCGACAGCGACAACAAAACGTTTGCTGGCAAGAGAAACACTTCAAGCCTGTCCTACACAGCTCGCATTTAAAAGACCGGTATAAAAGGCATCAGGCTGTGCTTACTTTACAATGAAGAGGACCTATTAATGAATAATAATGTGTTGACCAGTGACCACTGAAAAAAATAAATTAGCTAATGGCACATGAATTTATGGCATGGAAATGAATCTTACAGCTGTGCTGCAAGCACTCATGCCAATGAAGCCACACAGCTAATGCTTTTAAAGCTCTTCCTGCTTTTGCTCCTGGAATGTAATTTTTCTTAACTATTTCACGTACAGACTACCATTATTATGTAAAAAAGCACACCAAAATTGTTTTAAGAACAGAAGAGCAAACGACTGGTTCACCGAAAACAGCCAAACACACAATGTGCTCATCAAAGTCATTAGATCTTTATCTTGCCATTTATTATGTGATGTGCAGCAAGGTTTATAAGTCATGAGGACCTGATTGAGATCACCTGAGCTGTGGTGCTGTTGAGCTTCTCCAGGCCATTTTCCAGCCGCTCCATCTTCGACGTGAGATCATTCCTCTTGAGCGCCAGCAGGTTCCCGTAAAGTTTAATCTGCTCCAGGAAGGACTTGGGCGTGGTGTAGTTATACCGCCGCTCATTGGTCAGGTAGTCTTTCGAGGTCTTGTTCACACTCACGTGTACGTAAGCCATGAACTTACTCACCGAGTCCTTCACCTCAGGCTAAACATGTGGAACAATTAACAATGCAGTTCATACATGAAATATAATTACCAGAATATTGGCAGAAATGTCATACTACTGGGCCGTCACAGCTATTTAATTTCCCTGAAATATAATGCAGAAAGTGACTGCACAGCGCTCGCCCAATCTAATTATGTTCTTCATGACTTCAGGCATTTGCACCTGATTCCGTTAGATTGGTAAGAGGAGCTGTGCTCTGTCTAACCAGCTGAGACCTATAAATGGGATCTCAATGCTTTGGATTGAGGAAATCGTGATAAAACCTGTTGATGAAGATGTACTGTTTCTCCAGATGTGTGTGTCTCACCTGAATGTTCTCCACATCCTGTAGGAAGCGCAGACTGACTGACTCCAGCGCCTCCTGTGGCCACTCGTGGAACCAGTCGATGGCGGTGCAGTTCACCACCGCGGGAAACTTTCTGCTGCGCACCCTGAGCTTACTGCCCACCGGAGAAAAACAGAGCGCCACCTGCAGGACAACATCTGTGTGAATGAAACGCACTCCTAAACAATACTAGACAATACGCCCATACTAGCCAATAATTTTAATTCTTTCAAACAATGGTCGAGTGTCAAATAAAATGTAAACTTGCATCGATGAAGTTAATGTTGTTAGTAATTGTTTAAAAATGACCATGGTAATTCATATAGTTCCAACAATAGTGTTGCATGTCCACGGACCCCTGTAGAAATCTGAAGTACTTTGTTATCCAGGGGCGTTTCTAGAGTTTGATCATCACTAAAAGTACCACTCACATCGTTTTTCTTTAAATTACATTATATTTATCCCAAATTATTGTTAGTGTACATAATCACCCTATGCTGGAGGTTTGTATATTGTGCATTTTTCAGCAAAACATTTGACTTTCTGTGGCTTGAATAGAGAGCTGTAATGACAGACTCTTTCCGTTTGGTCTGTTTTTTTCAAACACACAGAAAGTGCTCTGGAGTTTGGAGTTTAAGAAAGCGAGTGCAAGTGTCTTGAGACATGACTTGAAAGAGGACCTATTCTGCTTTTTCCCCTGTTCATCTTTCTTTAGTGTGTAATTTTGCTGTTTGAGCATGAAAAACCTCAAAGTTCCAAAGTCCCTCCAAAGGGAATTATTCTCTATATCAGTGCGCACTGTTTCTAAACTCCCTAAAACGCCTCATTTGTAGTCTGGAGTTTTCTTTCGAGAACGAACACTTCATAATATTCCTCATTTAAATAATTCATATACTAAATAAAGGGGCGGGGCCTGGTTGAGTTAGTTAGTAGTGTGTTGAAACTGGCAGTTATGGTAAGGGGCAGGACATTTTCTCAAACACGCTTCAAGAGCTTGACCAATCACAACACACTGCTCCAGCCGACCAATCAGAGCACATTGTACTTTTCAGAAGGAGGGGCTTCATAGAGAACTGGAACTAAACAGAACGTTACTGACAAACTTGGAAGGGAATGTCAAATATGGGGAAATGTCCTCCATCCATCGGCAGCAGAATCAGCCCTCGGACAGCCTTCCCAGAGACGTCAGGCTGTTCATGTTTATCTAGTTACATTGCGAGAACTGGAAACTCATTTACAGAGACTGTGGGAGTACAAAGGCAGCACTGTGAGGCTTCATGAATCATTCTTGGTCACGCACTTTGAGTTGCCTACGGACGCGGTCGATGAAGAACTTCCAGCAGTTTTCCCTGGTGTCTAACAGACCCTGGCCACGCACTTCATTCCTTAAAGAAGCGATGATGTTCTCCACCTCATCGTCAGGGAACAGGTCAGGGATTTCACCTGTGATGAAGACAAAGGATGATGTTGAGGCATGCCGTTCAGACAGATGCTGATGATATCAGTCTTAAAGTGGAATAACACAGTGCTCTGACACAAGGAAACATTAGAAATTGGCCATAGGCAACAGGAAAATAATACAGCTCTCTTAAAAAAGACAATACTTTAAGGCCTGAGAAATATAAATAAAACAATTATACTAATATCTTGATACAGTGAAATGACTTAAATGGGCGATTCTTTTCAACCAGATCAATCTTTTTAACCAAACATTTACTGTGGACAGGAAATGTTTAAAGCAAGTACAGTAAAAATCTACATTTACAAATAATTATGGCATGTTTTTCAATATATGAACAATATATGGATCTGTATAATACATAAACAGCAATAATTACCTACATAATTGGTTTCCAAAATAAATGCATAATAAAAGTAAAAATGCATATTAATCATCATCATCATAATACTGTTATTATTATTGTTTGTTGTTAATAATATTTACTATTAAAAAATACTATTAATGTAAATATCTTTATTAACATATAGAAAAGCTATTTCAGCACATCAGTGAACATTCGAGTGATGATGTAAACTAATCATTGAATCGATTTCTTTAAAACATTTTCAAACGACTCTCAGAAATGAATCAAAAAGCTACTGAAGTTAAAATCAATCTCTTAACTCTCTCATGCTCATTAGCAGCAAAAATAATGATTGAGCAATTCATCTAATGACACAGTCTTAATGAAACATAATGGAGAAAATAAAAAGCACATTAAAATCTTTGCAATATGAAGTTTATATTGCCAGTAATATCATCACAAATACATAATCTCTGCATCATCTGGCAGAGAAAACCAGCAGAGTTTGATGCCAGCGGGCGCAGAGACACAGCAAAGCTTACCAGATGCTAAAAGGTCGTTCACCAACACTAGGAACTTCTCATCTGCGACCTGGGCATCTGTCATGAGGAGCACCGTGCCAATATTCTTCACGCCAGCTTTAATGTACAATGCGCCCAAATCGCTCTAAGAATAAACAAAAACAACAGTC
This sequence comes from Mylopharyngodon piceus, assembly GCA_039654765.1. Classification (NCBI taxonomy): domain Eukaryota; kingdom Metazoa; phylum Chordata; class Actinopteri; order Cypriniformes; family Xenocyprididae; genus Mylopharyngodon; species Mylopharyngodon piceus. The sequence continues at coordinate 21,519,845 of CM077456.1, forward strand.
ACATGCCACGAGCTGCTCTTCTCTGGAAAAGTCCCAGCAGAACAGTAGGAAATGAAACATATTACAGGCATGAAAGCTGATTAGCTACACACGCAGTAATGTGCAACATTGTGTTCAAGAGCTCCTCTGTGTACTTGATAATTATTCCATTATTTTTCTGAATTTTGTCTGAAGTTGCACCTAGACTTTACACTCTGGCGAGGAGCATCACAATGAATATTTGATAGGGCCAATAGCAAGCAGTCGCAGCAGAGATGAGAGTCTCATGTGAGTGTGATTTAGAGCAATTGTTTTGGGTCAGGCTAATAAACCTTTAGATCAGGGATGCCGTATCCTTTCTTCAGCGTGATCTGAAAGACCTCCAGGGAGCTAATGAATGCTGCCAGCCTTGTCAGGCTCTGCTTCCCGCTGCCTCCCACTCCCACCAGCAGAGCGTTTCCCCGCGGAGACTCCAGGATCCGATTGATACGGCAGCTGAAGCAGGTGAGAAGACATGTGAAGCAGAGAAACAATCACACTGCTGAGTAATGCCTAACTAACTCCATGAAAAATCAACCACTCTGAGTAGTTAGTGGTTGACCAGTACAGGTTCTTATTCATTATACTGAATAATACGTGACTGTACAATTCAATAAACACTTATTTTACTTTACTCACTAAACAGATCTGAAAGCATATTTGCTTGTTATTAATTGATAATGCTGTCAGTAGAGTTTGGAAAGGGCAAAACAAAAATCGACCAATGATTTGCTCTGTCACTACTAGGGATGTGCAAAACGTACATATTTTCATAATCAATGAGTTGGTGGGTTGCTAGTCAGTTAATTAGTTTTAAGGGAGTTACACTTATTTATAATAAATAAAAAATTTTAAAATGTAAATTATTACAGCTTCATTTTGCTTTCTAAAGCCTGAAATCATGAGATTAATCATGGTTAAATTATTCCTGTTAAAAACTAAGGATGACAATATAATAAGAAAAAATTAATGTGCATTTAAAAATGTTAGACTACAGTAAGCGTGACATGGTGTCTATAAAACGCTAGTGGTAAATATTTAAAAAACAGCACAAGACATGGTTTCAGTGCAGTGAGATCCATCTAAATGCGTTTGGCTGTGGAAAAAGGACAAATTAACAAATACAACATTTCTGAGAGGGCTTTAGCGTCCTCTTTCTGGAGTAAGCTGCACAATCTATAGCAGTCTAAAGAGGTGCTGAGAAATCTAAATTCATGTCAAGCTGTGCATCCATCAGCAGTGGCATTCTTACATATGAGACATGGCATCCTCAAAGAGAACAAGGTTCAGAGCCGGATTGACTTCATTGTAACTTTCAAGCGCTTCCAGCAAGATTTTGTTCAGGCTCCCCCAGGATTGCACTGGCATGTATTTGGGTTCGCCAATGCCCGTGGCGAAGTGGCAGTACATATTCATTGCCTTGGTCTCCTCCAGGGTCTCCTCCATATCCTGATGGGAATAAAAATAGCCTTAAAACTCCATGAAATATTAAAAGGTGAATAACTAACGTTCAGCGCTGCTGCCTTGGGAAGGAGCTCAAGTAAAACCAAATAACTGCCACCCTGAGAATTAAATTAATTCATTTCCCTCTTTGTTTGTCCTTTATTGTTCTGGAGGAGTGAGTGTGCGCTGTGCAGAAATGCGCATGGCAGATGATTAAATGGAAAGTGCTATTTCTCTCCTTTACTTGCTCATGAACCTTGGGGGGCGTGGAGAGAAAAAAACAGTAAAAATCATTTCCCAATTTGCTGGACTGACAGGGTTTTGCTTTGATTAGCATTCTTGCTCTCTCCACTGCAACAAACTTCCAGTGAAACTCTCTCACCTCATAGAACTTTTTCACTGTGTCTGACTGTAGCTTGTCAAAGAGGGCAAAATCTTTGTCCTCTACCATCTTGTCGCGGTAAACTCGGTTGGACTCATGAAGGTAAATCTTAAGCAGGTCCTGAGGACTCCGCACACACTCGCTGGTGCAGAAGAGGATACCCTGTAATGAACAACAGAAGGTTTAGCGTTTCTTCTCGAGCATTTCAAATCTCAAAATACTGCACAAGATTTTCTTTTGCATCCCAGTGGCAAAATAAAAATCTTTTGCAATAAAATGACACTTTATTTAACTATTAAATATATTAATGACTATTTATATAAATGATTTCACATAATACTGAAATAGGAAATTATTTTGTTGTTTTTATGTATATGTTATTATTATTATTATTATTATTATTATTATTTTGTTTATATGTATATTTACTATTTTTAATCACTCTTTGTTTAAATTATGAAAGTCTGGGATAAGGGTACAACAATAAAATCTATACATAAAAGGAATTTAAAAAGTAGCCAAAAATAAATGATGAAAGCATGTAAAAAAAAGTTTAAGACAAAGTTGTCAATGTGACATTCATATCACAAAAAGAATAAAGTTGATAAAGTCATAAAGGAAAAAAAATGCCAGACAGAAAAACACCTAGTTACAAAAAAAACTAAAAAAAAAATCAAAAATCAAAATGAAACATTAAATAATATCAAACTACAAACACTCCATAGAGTCTGCTGCTTCATTATTCTGCAGTCCAGCACTGCAGTCAAGATGCCATTTCATAGTGGCCACCTTTGAAAACAAATAAATCAAACGGAATGGACATCGCTGCTCAGCATATAGGTTCAGTCTTTCCCAGAGAGCACGTGATGAAGTCCGTAATGATGATGTACAGCGGGCAGCATCATCGCCGTTACATATGTCCTCGATGGAGCCTCATTATCTCAGTGTTCTCTCACACCCGGATATAAATAATGACTACACGTCAATCACCGTGTTGAAATGTACAGTTCCTACTGGCAGCATCTGAACAGGGAAGTTTTCCACAGAACTTTATTAAAAATGTTTAAGGTAAACTTTTTCTTGGCTATGGGGCGAATAGGCTGCCTTTTAATTTTTTTAAATCATTCACAAAAACAAGATGGATCCGATTGTGCCTTTGGGTCCTTCACGGCGAAACATGAGATATTTTAAACTGCATATCGCCAACTAATTAAACCAGTCCAAGAAATAGTCGAGCAATCACTGCTGTCTCATCACAACAGAAACACTGAACGTACAGTGGAGATTAATAAGAAAAAGCCGAAGATTGCGACGTAGATGAAGCCTTATGGAGAAATCTGAGGTAAAGTGTGCTTTGAGGCTTTGCTGTAAGGCAGTCTCTGTCCTCAGACAGCTGAACTTTCAGCTGAATTAGTAAGGCAGAACTAAGGGCAGCACTTCAAATGTTCCATCAGCAGCGTCTCATCTGCTCCTTTCTCCTGCTCTCATTTCGCTTTATTACTCCGACTGCACCCAAAACAATGAGTGGAGGTTCACAGGCTATTCTCTTTTTTTTCCGGCTATCAACATCACTTTTTCTGCTTTCAATATCATCAAGGAAACGGGGCTCAGTAAAGCCGTTATAAAACAATGAAATCCAAAGAGTATTCTAATCCAGCACAATAACAAGAACTGGGACAGAAGAGCCGCACTTAAAAGGTGGACGTGCTGAACTGTTTATGCGTGAGCATCTGCTAATAATGTTGACTTTCACTAGGTTGAGAATGGACTCAAAATCTGACCACATGCATGTCTGCTGGTTAAAAAAAAAAAAAAAAAACTGAAATGACTTTTAATAAATGGATTAAATGGATTTGTATGCATCTGTCAGGATGTGCACATGAAAAGACTCCATGGGTGAATAAATTATTAATTTCACCTGCAAAGAGAAACAAATCAGAAGCTGATAGGTGGGCTTTTGACAGAGATTTAGCCCTGAGTCACACCAACAAGTGCAGTTACATTTGAACCGCCATTTTTATTTCAATAAATCCACCACCAGTTCTGGAATCAATAATCTACAGCTCATCTCAAACAATTAGCTTTTCCTTCCAATCATTAGTCATTTGAGACAGAAATGACTTGCACTGTTTTCAGAGTAGTAGTAGTAGTAGCAGTAGTATAATTTTATTTAATGCCATGTCAGCATCTGAGGCTATTTTCATGGCAAAAACTCAATTACAAAAATACAAATATCATGGAAATACAATAAAAACCAAGCAAACAAATAAACTCAGCAAGTAATATTATATAAGATTTTTTAAATTAAAATATGATAAAAATTCAGACAAAATCTTACTAAATAAGTCCTTAAATGAACTAACTTCATAAAAGAACTTTCAATTGCATTAAAACCGGGACAGTCCAATAGAATATGCTTAATAGAAAGGGGAGTCTTGCAAAACACTTGTATGTATGACCTATACGACATCTGGTGAAGACCACTTGATCAAATCGGGTTTTAAGGGAGATTAAAAGTCTGTTTCAGCACTGTTTTCAGAGTTCATGACTTATGAGGCAATCATATAAATGTAATATTACACATAGGTAAGATTATAAACTTTCACCAGTTAAAAGAGCGATTGATTGGCATTCAGAGAGCGACTGAGAGGGGTTGCTGGGATAAATGGTTTATTACTGGAAGGCTATTGTTTCAGTCTTATAAGCTGACTAAGGGCTTGTACCTGGAATATGTTGGAGAGATCGCGGAGATTGAAGATGTAGTGGAACTTGATGGCGGTGGGAAGGAAGGTGGTGGTGATGCGCTGATGGAAGTCGAGTGCCAGCTGGACCAGCTGTGAGCTGCTCTTTTGCAAAACCGCTGCGAATCCCTCGCTGCGCAGGTGCTGGTTTAAGATGCTGCAGTAGATGGTGTTCAGTGCGTCCACTCCGGGGAAGGAGAGCGCAAACACCGAGAAATGCCTCTGAGATACATGTTTCAACAGTTTTACATTAAGCCTTTGCTTAAGCTTTGAGAGGTGACACTAGCTATATGAAACATTTTCCAAATACAATATGTAGTGACAGTAAACAGTGTCAGGTGAGAGAGAGTGTTTAATGTCTAGTATTGAATTGACACTGATAGTGAGCACCTGTAGGCGGGGGTTGATGGTGAAGCTGCCGGCGGTGGGATTCATGCAGGACACGTACTGCACATTGTGGATCTCCTTCAGCTGCAGCTTGCTCCTGTCATACCTGAGAGGAAACAGCATTCCGTCAGTCACACAAACACATGCTTTGTATGCATCCTGCCCTAAGCCACTGCAGCTCAAAGAAATACACTGCCTTCAGCTGTTCTCCTGCTCACCTCCAGTCTAATAAACACAGCAGAGACAAACCAACAGTAGATATGCTTTTATTCAAAGACAAAACATTGACATCCTGTGCAACAGAGACAGAACCTCTTCAGGCCTTGCACACAGGATGATCTTAACAACATAAAACACTTATGTAACAAAATCAATAATCCATAAATTGTCCACCTGAGCAAAGGCAGCAATGCGATGATCAGAATCAGAAAGAGCTTTATTGCCAGGTTTGTTTGCACGTACGAGGAATTTGTCTTGGTGACAGAAGCTTCTGGGTGTGAGGGGTCAAGAATGATTTTGCGAGCCTTTCTACTCACTCTGGATGAGTACAGTTCTTGGAGAGTGGGGAGGGTTGTACCAATGATTCTCTCAGCAGTCCGGACTATCCACTGTAAACTTCTAAGGTCCTATTTGGTAGCTGAGCTGAACCAGACAACAGAAGTGCAGAAGATGGATTCAGTGACTGCAGAGTAGAACTGTATCAGAAGCTCCTGTGCCTGGTTGAACTTCCTCAGGTGGTGAAGGAAGTACAGTCTCTGCTAGGCCTTTTTGACAATGGAGTCTATGTGGAACTCTCACTTCAGGTCGTAAGAGATGGTGGTGCCCAGGAACCTGAATGATTCCACTGTTGCCAGAATGCTGTCCATGATTTCGAGTGGGAATAATGCTGGGGTGTTTCTCCTGAAGTCCACAATCATCTCCACTGTTTTGAGCATGTTAAGCTCCAGGTTGTTATAACTGCACCAGACAGCCAGCTCTTTAATCTCCTGTCTGTAGGCAGACTCGTCACCGTCCTGAATGAGGCCAATGAGTGTGGTGTTTTCCGCAAACTTCAGGAGCTTGACAGAGAGGTCTTTTGCAGTGCAGTCATTGGTGTGTAGATGGAGAAGAGCAGTGGGGAGAGAACGCACCCCTGGGGGGCGCCAGTGCTGATGTTAATTTGGACAGGAGGAGGTTTGGGATGATGGTGTTTAAGGCCGAGCTGAAGTCCACAAACAGGATCCTTACATAAGTCCCTGGTTTGTCCAGATGTTGCAGGATATAATGCAGTCCCATGTTGACTGAATCATCCACAGACCTGTTTGCTCGATAAGCAAACTGCAGGGGGTCCAGCAAGGGTCCAGTAATGTCTTTCAGGTAGGCCAGCACCAGTATTTCAAATTACTTCATGACCACGGATGTTAAGGCAACAGGTCTGTAGTTATTCAGTCCTGTGAGTTTGGGTTTCTTTGGGATGGGGATTAGGGATGGCTCGATACCACAATTTTGGCTTCAGTATGGTATCACAATCTAATACCGAAATATCAATATTATATTGATACCATACAGGGCCCGAATTTTGGCACGGGTATTGCTCATAATTTTACTCATTCTCGCAGGTTTCGCGTTTATAAAGCATGAAATTACCACAAATGTTTATTAGTAAATTAACGAACACAGATTATCACGTAAATCAGTAATTTGAAAACTTTCTTGTGAGAAGCTTCCCCCCTCTCTATCTCTCAAAATGAGCAAATAGCTTCTGGCCTCAAAAGACATCGCGCCTGCATTATAAAAGCGAGCTGCGCGCTGCAATACAACACTCTTGTGCGCGTTTCTGGATAGCTGATGGAAATCACTTGCCAATGTCTTTTAAACCTTGCCAATTTGAACATCCAAGCGATTTTATATCATTCAGTAGTACTTGGGAGCTCTTTGAGTTTCTTTGCGCTCATACCAACAACACACACACAACCCGCCTGTATAGAGTTCGCGCATTCCAAATTGAGTTGTTTTACCTAAACGGTCAAATACACACAAAATTATGTCAAAATGTCCGTCTTAGTGAGTATTCACATAAACACAGTCGGTTATGTCTTACATGAATTTAAACAGTGTAATAGTATGCGTCATCGTATGTGTAATACTATTGTGATGAATAGAAGTAAACTATTTGAATGTAGCTATGTTTAACGTACACTTCAGTCATTGTGAGTGGGTGCTCCCTAATTAAATTAATGTGTGCAGGTGATGCATGTTAGGGTGATTATTTAAGGAATGTTTGAGTTTTGCTCAAGGACGTGCTGGGGGAGTTTTTGTGTGCGGGAGCTCTCACTTATGGGGGAAAAATAGAACAAATAGTGTCTCCGGCGGTGAAGTGTCAGTTAGTGGGGGGTAAATGTGTTAGATAGTCAGGGGTGAAACTTCTGGTTAGGAGAGCTCCTGATTGACGTAAATAAAAGTGGCATCTCTGAGACCCCAGGAACAAAGCAGAAAGACTATGCTGAACCTGATGGACTGATTCTTTTCACTGAGTGACTTAATTGACAAAGGGAATTATAGTGTATCTTCCCCGCTGACGTGAGCCCATCTACGCATGATTCTTCAAGCTGATAAAGGGGGGTAACATCTTTTATGAAGTTGTGTTTTAGCCTTCAATAAAGAATTGCGTGTTAACTGTCATCCTGGTGTACTGTTCTCTGCCTCCTCATTTCGTGTGGCTGTTACAGTATATCGGATCTGTGAAGCCTAAAATACATGCTGCTGTCTGTCACTAAACAATGTTTGTAACTTTAATTGTAAGGATTTACAGTACCTGTTTAATGTATTAACAGTGACTATCCAGAGTTATTTTACATTTGATTACTTTATTCAATTTTCTATAGCATTTCTGTACCTGAATACAACTGTTAGACCTACCTAAACTTAAGTGCAAATATTGAGATATAAACATCATTGGTTCAAATGCACACTGTAGCTTTCGTGTTATCTAAACGATATGATCTTATGTATGTGCGTTGATCAGTGTTAAAAGAAAATGTCTAAATTAGATAGTCTGAATGATGCACTGACTTGTCGATCTTGCTGGAGGTGTTGATGGGTGTATGGAGAGAAGGTCAGAACGGGTGTGGGGCATGAGACCAGGTTTTTTAAACCTGCAAATAAAACTCTTTCAAATCAATGGCCAATTGTTGGTTCGACTCAGAGCTAGGGGGTGTTGTCTTGTAGTTAGTAATGTTTTTCAGGACTTTCCACACTGATGCTGGTTTCTCAGCTTTTCAGAATAGTTCCTTTTAGTCACTCTGATCTCCTTTGTCAGTGTGTATTTGGCCCGTTTAAACAAGACACTGTCCCCGTTCCTGTAGGCATCTTCTTTGGCCTGAGTTTTGCAATGAACCATAAACAAAATCAAGACAAAATAATGAGCATGTCTACTGTGTCAAATGGCCATTGAGCATCTCAGGGAATCAGAACAGAAACTACACTTTAAACATGACCTATTATGCCCTTTTACAAAGTCTTGATTTTGTTTATATCTCTACTAGAACAGGGGCCTGTACCATGATGGTAGTTGAACAAACTCGGGGTTACAGGATTAGTTTCAAGTTGACAAAACCAAACCACTCCAATCCGGCTTTGTTGGTACCATGATGCTGATCATCAACTTTCTCTGTCAACTCAGGGTTTGATCCTGAGTTTGTGGCGCGCGTGCACATGAATGCGTGACATCAGTAGCAAACAGCCAATCACATGGCTTGCAACAGAAAGAAACTGTGATTTACTTCTCACGAGAGAGTCAACGCGATTCAAAACTCTTTTTAAGAATTTAAACGCATTTACACTAAAGAAGAAACTTGTCCATGAAAAAAGAACAAATAAAAGAAATTATCTTGCTCTATCAGAGCAAGTGAAAATTGTCAAGTGTTTAGTTGATTATATATAGCAATAGAGACTCAAACATATAAGGTTATGTAGTCATTTTTAAAGAGTTATCTGTTGATTCTACAGCTTACATATGATCTGTATATATTAATATTTATTTAAAATAAATGCTCAATAATAACTGTTAAACTAAAATTGCTTGTGTGAAATGGATTAATAATAATATAGATCATATAATAATTCTATAAATCATATATAAATCATAAAATAATTCTATAAATCATTAAAGCAAGACAATTTCATCGTTAAATATTTGTTTTTACTATATAGTGACCTTTAATTTGGAGGAAGAGAAACTGGGGGAGGGACTTTATTGCGTTGGATGTGTCAGTGTTGCTTTGCTCACATCTGATTGGTCCAATTTCGGTTTGAGATCTCTTACCCAGAACATAACCTGCCCCGGAGCAGGTTAGCTGTGGAGCGTAAGTTACTATGGTGATGAACACCGCTAAAAGCTCACTTTCATGGTACCTAAAACCCAGGATTGGCACAAACTAATCTGAAACTTAACTGGCTAGCCAGCTAATCCGGCTTCATGGTACAGGCCCCAGGTTTTCATGCTTGAATGTTCATTATTTTCCCCAAATTTGACAATGTTGCAGCTCCTCTCTTCCCAGTCTGTCAGTAACGCTCTGTTTAGTTCCTGTCTCTATGAAGCCCCTCCTTCTGAAAAGCACAATGTGCTCTGATTGGTTGGTTGGACCAGTGTGTTGTGATTGATCATGTGCTTCAAGCGTGTTTGGGAAATGTCTCGCCCCTTACCATAACCACAAGTTTCAACACACTACTAACTAACTCAACCAGGCCCCGCCCCTTTATCTAGTGTATGAATTATTTAAATGAGGAATATTGTGACGTGTTCATTCCCGGAAGAAAACTCAAGACTACAATGGAGGCGTTTCAGGGAGTTCTGAAACAGTCTTTGCAGAGCTTTTTCATGCTCAAACAGCAACATTACACAGTAAAGAAAGACAAACATGGGAAAAAGCATCATACTAAGACTGCTGAATCAGTCATGTGATGGTCAGTACCAGTGGCTGTAGTCCATGTGCTGACGGATCAGCGTGTGAGGCTGGACCGTGCCGTACTCGTCCACCTCCGGCATGTTCATGTCATCGATGAAGTAGATGAGCCGCTTGCTGCCAGGCGGCCCGTAGTTCCTGCCTGCCTTCTTCTCTAAGGGCTTCTCTAAAACAGCTGCAGGGAAGATGCTTTGTGAGCACAGATTTACCAAATACATGAAGCTTATAGACAAAGTCTCATCAACATCAAACACTGCAGAGAAGTACAGAAACTTAACAAGAAAACTGCAGTGCATAAAAAACATAATGGCACTCTTCATGAAAAGGGTTTCACTTTGGTGCCCCAGTACTTTTAGATATGTTTAATAAACTATTATCTAACACAAAATGAACACAGTTTAAAATCCATCTAATGTCTATCAAGCCTTTAAAATCGTGCTTTTGCCATGTTTTTATATAATCTGTTGAAATGGTATTTGGTTCAGTGTGCAAAGGTTCTTTGAATTAATTGTTAGGCTAATTTTGCTGAATATATTCATTTTACTAATAGTAAAAACACAGCATTTCTCAATTGTGATACCCAGAAAGTATCATATTTTGGATCAGCATGATCAGAAGAAATCATTTACACAAACTATACTCATGTTATTCGAGTTATTGCAAGAAAAAAAATCTAAAATAAATATTTAGGCTAATTTTGCTGATTTGCAACCCAGTTATCCATTCAGATTTATACATTATATTATATTATATATTTATGTAAGTTTTGTTTATTTGGTGCTTGCTAGAAAATAACAAAAATCAGATGCACACAAACATACCCTGCAACATGGCTGACGTGGTGTAGTAGTTGAAGGGGACGTTTTTGATGGCGTATTTGTCTGGGTCCAAGGAGCCGAGCTTGTTTCCCACCAGAACAGATTTTCCGGTGCCAGCGTTGCCCACCAGCATGACGGGCCGCCGCCTCTCCAGCAGTCTGTCCATGAAGTAGCGCACGCGGATGGTTTCTGTAGTGTGGACTAGGCAGGCCTGAGGAAGACACATGGCCAATGACCTTAATTTCTCAACGACATACAGCCAGAGACAACAAAACTCTGTGAATGCCTACGTGTGCGCCGTTTTAAGGCATTGTGAGTGCGCTTCATTTAGAACAAACCTCTCTCTGTAGATTTTTCAGACCGTTGTTTTCAGCAATTTATTTGGTATATAGTATAATCATCTGTAAATATTTTTATCTTCCCTGTTTGTTTTTTTTTTCCATTGGTTTTTTCAAAGTGATAACATGCGTTTGTATGATGAGAAGAAACCTAAAATGCTTTATAACCTGTGTATATTCACCTTTGATGCATCAGTTTGTTTGATTCTGTAAATGTGGTTCCCTTTTGAATGAGAACTCGCACTGCATCTTCTAGAGGACACTATGAGGAATGCCTCCCGCATGACTGGTGTCTGAAGCACGAGTCTAAACACAACAATGAACTTGACATTGGCCAGCGACAACGTATGACATCACTACTGGTGTAACTGAGTATAAAAGGGCACCTGTGAAATACGTCATCCTCTTTCTTGTCTTCAGGAGACTGTTTGTTTGAATGCGTGTCTAAACATTGTGAGCATTTCCCCTATGAAGAAACTTCGCTCTCATCTGTCCCTTTTCTCGAGGGAATCAGGACAGCCATTTCTAAAATGAATGCAGCCCAAACCATTCTAGCTGTAACATGGCTCAGACCTTCAGACTGCTCTGACGCGGGTTGCTATCTATTCTAACTGATGTAGCCTATGGCTTTCGTAAACCAGACGATCAAAACTATGAAAAGTCCCAAAGACTGTCATTGATGGGGTCGAAAGCAATGTAGTAAATCATGCTAAAACAGGCTAAATGTGCTAAATTATGCTAGAAACAAGCCAGAAACGTGTTAAATCATATTATCAGCATGTTAATCATGCTAGCAGTGTGCTAAAGCATGCAAGAAACATGCCTGCAATGTGCTTATTCATGCTAAAACATGTTAGCAATGCGTTAGAACATATGCAGAAAAGTAAATAAATGTTAAACTTCAACAACAAAATTACTAAGACTTTAAAATTCTAACTGTAAATGAAATCTAATTCAAAACATAAAAACTACTACAATAGTATGTCAATGACAGTGAAGTCATGCTGGCTTGGCTTTGTTTTGCTGCAGATCATCAGTCTGATGCTGAAGTGTCATCAGACGTCTGTCTGAGTTTAAAGATGCTATAAAAACAAACAGAGCAAAAGCATCGATACTAACCTGCAGAGGTATATCAGGATCCATCTCAAAATTCGGAACCATTTTTGACCATGGCTCGAATTTTTTGCTCTCGGGATCAATGTAGTAATCGAATACGGTGCCTTGAGCCGGAAACTTCACGCTTTTGAACTCTGTCACCCACCACTTACTGAATTCCACCCTGTAATCCACGAGCTGCAGTGAAAGCGCACAGAAATTACAGGCTGCCGTGTTAAAACACTCATCATTCGTTTTGAACCCATGTGGAATTAAAGCAAATGGAGATCCACCTGGTCCTGGAACATGGTCCCTCCGAAGGCCCAGACAGCGGCGAAGACGAAGTAGAGCTCGTAGAGATCCTTATGGCTGTCTGGAGGAGTGAGTTCTGGGACGAGGAGACACTCCAGGAGGTAGCACAGCATTTGCACCAAACTCTGCTCAGGAACAGGGATGATCTTCTTAAATCTGGGAGCAGGACAGAAAGCAGCTCTGTGATCAGCAATTTTAACATATCTCAAAAACACAAGTTTGGCTCTATCTGCACTTCTGTCTCCAACACCAGAGGGAAAAAAGAACAAATTAAAAAGACTGAGGACTTCAGTGACTGAACTGTTTGACAAACTTGTGCACCAGAATAAGGACTTTGCCTTCCAGAAGCGCAGGAGGAAAGTGTTTCATCTGTTTAAGATCTCTGCTCGACTGTTTCAGCACAGTAAACTAACATGGGCTGTTTTCACATGCTGCGTTGCGACTCGCATGTTTTCAAGTATGTGCTACTGACTGGGAAAAATATGGCATGTTTGATCTGTGCTGTTTTCACCATCTCTGTGGTTACTCTGTGGGCTATTGTGAAAATGATGGGTAAAGTTATTACAGTTACTAAAACTAACACCATTAAAAAACATTTTCACTACTGAAATGAAAAATAAAAACCTTAAACTTATTTTATTTCAGCTAGTTGCCAAGGCAACATTTCTAATTTTTATTTAGTTTAACTTGATGCACTAAAATAATAAAAACACTATATAGACATATTTAAAAAAACAACAACAACAACAACAACAACAACAACAAAAATGAATACAAATGACAAAAACCCTCAACAAAATTACTAAGACTTTCAAATGAAAATTAAAATAGAAAAAATACTAATAAAAACTGTAATAGTACACTAAAATAACACTGGTAAAGGGTACATAAAGCACATAAGAAGTTTAGCTCATGAATATTAATCAGTTCATGCTGCTGTTGCTATATCTTTGTAGAATTCTCAGTTATGGAGCCTAATTAATATTATCGAGTTGAGTTCAGCTCTAGGGAGGCTGAAAGGGAAAGACAGAATTCAAAACTAGAACGCCTTTTTTAACTTGACAGATGCGATCACTATGAACTGAAGTGAAGAAGACAGGAAAGTGACGTACCTTGACCTGAGAGTATCGAGGCATGATGGGAGGTACTTGTCAAACAGAATGGTCAGATTGGCCTTCTCCGACTGGACTTCTCTCTGGTCAATCCAGCTCGACACAGGTGGATTCCAGCCCAAGTCAGCAGGGTTGATGTACAGAATGCCTGTATGGAGAAATGAAATGTGATCATGGAGTTGTATTTATTGGCTCACTGTGAAGCAGTGCTGGAGAAGCTACTTTGAATTATAAGTGGTTTGATTAATTTGCATCACTAAACTCTACATTTATGCATTTCCACTATAACTACACTGAAATCTCAGTTAGTGACCACACTAAACAGCATTTGACAGCTGAATACCATCAAAAAAAACAAAAACCATAATGAACACGAAAACGACATATATTATTTAAAAAAAAAAATAAAAAAAAATCAATAAAATATTTAAATATAATAAAATAAATAAAACATTTTAATATATAAACTATATTTGTTTTATTATTGTAATATATATTCTTATATTACAGTGAATCACTGTATGAAATTGAATTTGATTCCTAATGTTCCATATGACGGACATTTGATTCAGCTGTATTAGCTGTACTATATTACATCAAACAGCAATGAAACATTTTGTCAAAAAAAAAGCTGCTTATTGGAAAAGTGACTGTTATGATATCAGCTGAGCTACTATACAGTTCTTCTCCATTGTTTTCATTACATTTTAACTACACACATGTTTTTGTATATAACATAGAACAGGAACAAAACAAAACCCTTCTCAGTGTTTTTATATGAATATCCAGCAACACCTCTATATTAGTCTTCTGTTAGCATGATTTAAGAACAGTCTGAAAGGTCCCCAAACTCCATCAAAAATGTTATATTTATCTCTTAGAATATAGGTTATTTTACACTGACATATGTTTGGTACACAAAGCTTCTGCTTCTCTCCAGCACTGACCGGCTCTGGAGACCGTCGCTGGAGTGGCTGTGCGGAGGTGGCTGATCTCAAACACCAGCCTCATGGTTGGGTTCAAAGGAATCCGCTCATTACTGGCCAGAGTCAGCACCTACAGCATCAAACACACACACAGATAAAGGTCATCAAAAGGTCAGGGTCATTTTAATGCGTTCCGCCTGTATGTGGCTGAATGTGGTCTCTTTCATAAAGATATCTGAATGTTATGTGCGAAAGCCAATATTGAGCTGGAGTTCTGGCAGTCTCGGCTTTACCTTGTTATCATCCATTACTGTGTTCAACGACTCAATCCACATCGGATCTATATCGCCATCCAGGACAATCCACTTGGGCCCGGCGTGACTGATGTTGGCCAGCTCACGCATGATATTAGAAAACAGTCCTGCAGGGGAAAAGCACATGTTGAATCTCGCATTCGGCTGTGACGGAAGCACTAGGAAAAACAACAGCAGCCCTCACCGTCTTTCCACTCGCGCGTGGCTGGATTGATAATACCGAATAGCTCGTCGTTGGTGACTGCTTTAGGGTTGAGATCGGCCCAGATGACCCTTTGCTTCATGTTCTGATATGTCCTGTGGAGGGATTTGAGGATCTGGGACTTGCCGGTGCCGGCGTTTCCCACCACGAACACGGAGTGACGGACAGCCAGCAGCTCCTCCAGCTGAACCACCTGAGAAGAAGAACAGAGCCAAATATGACACACACAGCATTGCTTTGCTTGATGTTTTTTAGCTATAAACCACACACACGAGAGACAATCTAGCTTGGGTGGCTGAAACAGCTTTCACTAGGTACATCCTGAGAAAGTTTCTACAAAAAGTTCATAAAAAGTTCAAGAAATCTTTTCCCTGTGCTGTTCAATGGCACAGCAGCAATAACTAAACTAAACTAGTGTGTTGAGTTCAGCTCAAGTACAGTTATAGGACAGGTCCTCCATCAAAGACGCTCTGCGCTCCAGTGGGAGCGGGCAGTCTCAGTGCAGTTCTGATTTTTTTTATTGTTTTAATAATGCATATGCAGAACACGTCTCTGTTTCCTATAGTGAAGTCTAAGCGCTACAATTTAAACATTGGATTTGTTTAAAGGCAAAGTGTGTGATTTCTGCACCACTAGCATCACCAAACAGAACTGCAGAAATGTCATTTAAAACCCAAAACACTCAACAGCTCTCAAAACACTCACAGCTACTGAATCTATAGCACCAAATAGACAAACGATTCAGTATGTGCAGTATGATTCACTACTGCATGACTCTAATGAGTTGGCTCTTCAATGAATCAAATACATAAATAGAAATCAGTGCAGTTGTGATTCACTATTGCATGACTCTAACGAGTTCATAACGGTAAGACTTACTGTAAATCAGTGACATTTCTGACTGGTTGTTTATATGACAAGTAGTTTTGTCAGTAATATTTAATAAACTGAATAAAGAATAGACCCTGTGCTTTTAAATAAAAACATGTTTTATTCTAGCTTTTTTTCCCCCTTTTTGAGCAAGAAAATCTGACAGTTTTAAACTGTTGTAATTCATGAATGCTTTAGAATACAGACCCACTTTTCACTATTATACGGTAGGTCTTGCAGAGGTGAACTTCAAAAAATGAAAGTGTAAAAAGTTATAGAAGTTTACTGTAATGCAAATGCACTGTACTAAATGTTTATTTTATACAAAACATATATTTTACAAAACGATGTGGAGTCTAAAAAGTCATATGTTTAACCAAGCTCTGTTCCAAATTTGAAGTTAATATGACAAAAATTAAGGTTCCTGTGAGATTTTTGTTCAGGTGACACACTGCATTGATTTTTTTTTATTTTTTTTTATGCATTCTCCAGCCACAAATCAATACATTTAATTATAAATACGATATCACTTCTATCACAATAACAGTGAATATGGAATCTAAATATGGAATCTATATATATTATGCTCTTTAGATATTGTTAATCGTCGGCTATTGAAAACCCTATATGGATTGGCCAGTAATCTTATGTTTAACTTTAGATTATTATAACCCTGGTGAGGCGTTGACCATTATAGAAAAGCAAACCTGACAGACCTGACTGAGGTCTGCTGAGGCATTTCTCACAAGAGATGGCATGTGTCACCTGAACTTACCTTGAGCACAAAGTTGTCCTCAGCCTGCAGTTTGAGATCCAACACGGACTGCTTGACAAATTTCTCAAAGTCCATGTCCCTTTTGCGCGGCACGTCAAGAGCAGGGAAGAGGTCCCCAATGAGGCCCATGAAGACAGGCATGTCATCGGTCACGATCTTTGGGACATTGAAGTCTCTCAGGGCTCTCATCAGCACCTGGTCCTCCGGTCTATGCGGATCTCCTCTCTTCAGGGAACCGGCAACTACTAGCACTGACTTAATGGCCCGCAGACCCCAGTCATAGTGATCCTGCGACGGTGAGACACGGGAAAAACAAAAACTAAAGAGAGTCCAATCAACTGCAACCTATGCAGACCAAATTTTGATTGTTCAGCTTCCAATTCAGATATTTCACAGTTTGTACCTAAAAACAATTCATAAAGTAACAGAAGTATGA
This sequence comes from Mylopharyngodon piceus, assembly GCA_039654765.1. Taxonomy (NCBI): domain Eukaryota; kingdom Metazoa; phylum Chordata; class Actinopteri; order Cypriniformes; family Xenocyprididae; genus Mylopharyngodon; species Mylopharyngodon piceus. Next base: position 21,536,957 of record CM077456.1, read on the forward strand.
TAGTGGGATTGACGGCATTTTTATTAGAAAACAATTGGATGTCTCATAACATCGCAATCAAATAAAGTCCCAATGACAGGTAAACATTCCTCAAAATGCTAGAAAAACTGCTCTCACTAAAGGCCTTGATCTCAAACAGCTCTCTAAGAAAATTGTAATGGCATTGGAGCGATCATTTAAGACTATACAGCATAAAGACTTCTGAACCTGTTTGGAGAGCAACTCCTTGCAGAGCTGATAGAGAGTGATGAATTTTCTGGCCAAAAGTCGAGCCTCGATGAAACCCTCAGCCACCAACATGATCTCACAGATGAGCTCGAAGTCTGGCACCACCATCGCACATGGCCTACCGGACAGAGAAACCACAGAATTACAAAGAAAGAACAACATCGTGACTGTGAGCCTACAAACAAATCATACATGCAGATCAGGCTTACAAACTACTGGACACTTTGACTGCAGGCTGTTGTTTTTATTACCATTAATGTTGACACTAATAGGTCTACACTTACACAGTTACTGATGGACAGAGCTTTTCTGATGTGATGCCTGAGGCATTTTTGGTTTGTGGATCAGTCCCACTAAAAATGGATCATTTCATTTCATGGATAATTTTTCCACATGTGTGCTTGTGCAAAAAAAAAAAAAAGAAAAAAAAAAAGAAATTAACATTATAAGTGAACCTCAAGGAACATATTAAAATTATAAAAAAATCTTTATAAATAAGAACTTTATAAATCACTATGGAGAAAACAAATGGGAAAAAATATGCCACTAAAAAGTGAGAGATCGCGGTTACGCTCTATAACTCCACTTTGCTTTGGCCTTTAATGTTCTTTTTAAGTATGTTACACAATAGCCTAGTATAGAAAAATATTTCAACATGGCTTATTACAGGCCTAAAATATATCATACAGTATGTGTGAAATATGTACTTTCAGTTCTTATCTATTTAATAACTGACTCTTTCTGGTCTCTTAATGGGACTGATACCTGCTGATCCACAAAACAAAAACGCCTCAGGCATCACATCAGAAAAGCTCTGTCCATCAAAATCTGTAGGTGGCATCCAATCTCCTTATGAGCAGGATGCAGATGCTGATGTTTAAAACGGCAGAATTCCAATTTAAAAGCAAACAGCACCTAATGAAATGCTAATCCTAAACACACCTGAAGAGAGCCTTGAGGTTTTCTGGCAGCTCGGTCCTGCCGGCATAGCCGGGGTTCATAGTGATGAAGATGCCCACCGAAGGGACCAGGTTTACATCCTCGCCCATGAAGTTAAACCTCTTCTTCTTGTCTCGAATGGCATCTTGAATACTTTTGACCTGATGGATCATACATTGACAATATAAATGACACAAAATGTGTATTACTTGCTCTTAAAAACCAATGAGAAAGTGAGAATAAATCATAGAGTGCAAAAGAGCACAAGAGAAGTAAAAACTGCATTCATTTTCTTAACAACAACAATAAACCTTTTTAGACAGATCTACCATGAGCTCTGAGATGAACATCTGTAGAAGTCATAATGAAGATGAAATCTCACTGACTGAATTGTGTTTAACAGATAAATTGTCAGTGAAGCTACCCATAATCCACTAAACAGAGAAGTAAAAATGCTCAGCAGCAACCTCTTACTGAAATGAAGTGTTTGTGTTGCAAATCATGTAATCGAGTTTGTCTGCACTTTCAAACAACTTTTTATTTCTGTACGTTTGAATATTTTGCAATACATATATAAATTATTACATTACATTATTACATTACATTATTCAGGATATAGTTACATAAAGAAAGAAAAAAAACAGTGGACAGTGTCTGAGTTAGCAAGTGGGTGTTGATACTGTTTCCAATGCAATGCCGTTAGCCAGTCATAACAATGGGCATTTACTGACAAACATTAAAGGAGCCACGCCTTAAAAATGTGTAATTTCAAACTGAATAGTCAGAATGAGGGTTGAAAATATTCATTTTTCCACACATATGTTTGTTTTTTGTGCAAAAAACTTTAACATTATAAGTGAACCTCAAGGAACATATTAAAAGTATTAAAGGGGTGGTTCAGTGGTTTTTTTTCTAGGCCTGATTGTGTTCTTGGGGCGCAGTTTAACATGTCTTAATGCTTCGTTTTCTAAAAAAAGACGTATTTTTCATATATTTTACATTTATTCTACACCTCTGTTTCCATTGTCATTTGAACGGCTCGTTTGACTTCCTGGTTCTATGATACCACTCCCTCCGAAATACGCAATGTGCTCAGATTGGTTAGCCGGCCCAGTGTATTGTGATTTGCTGAAGCGTCCGGAAACGCCACGCCCTTTACCATTAGTTGTTACATGTGCTTCAGTGGAAATGTAAATAACGGCGTCTATATTGCTGTATCAAATTGAGCCCGAATCAGACCCAGATGAAGAGGGTCAAACAGAACCTCTGCAATCGCGGCTTTTAAAGGATGTTTATGAATGGTATTTCATTTTGTATTTGTGTCAAAGTGTTTAGATATGCTGTCACTGCTGTTTGTTAGCTTTCAATATACAGTTTTATCCTGATTAAAGCTTTACTGTAGCCGAATACATGACTGAGTAGTAGCAGTTTTGTAAAGGTATCGTTTAATTTATAGCATGAACAAATGTTTGTCTGTGAACATAGAAGTTTGTAGGCGTTTGTTGGAGAAGTATGCAATAGAATTTAGCTAACTGGCTAGTGAAGTAAAAACGCGTTGGTCTTCGTTTACGTCCTTGATGCCACCAAAAAATAGCAGAACTATACATTTAAAAAACATGTACAAACAATAAAACGTACTTACAGTTTGGGGCCGATAAACAGCAGCTTCTGCTTTTAAAGTGGGAACTGCTTCTTTCAGTAATAGTCTTTGTGCAAATCCAGCATTGAACTCGTGTAGATTCTGGAAGCTGTCTCCCACGGCGCATCCAGTGTAGAAAATATCACAGATTATAATGGGTTATATTATCTTTTGACGCGACGCTCGCGTCCGGTGTACACAACTCTTCCGCTTCCATTATACTGCGCCACATGGCCTCGCCCACTTTGTTGCGTGTTCCCGGGGGCAGTGTTTTGCAGGGTTTATGATGTCACCAACCCGGGAAGAAGCTCGTTGTAGTCCAAACCGGTCGTTTTTGTAGGCATTAAACTGCCATAACTTTAAAAGACAATATCTCTGTTTGCATTGAACTTTAAGCGCTGTAACTTTGCAGATACTGTTTATGCTCAAGCAGCAACATTATACATTAACTAAAGTTAAAAAAGTTAAATAGCAATGAACCACCCCTTTAAAAAAAATCATGAACCCTTTAAGAACTTATGAAGTTAAGAACTTATATTTCCTAAGAATAAAATAAAATACTTCCCAAAACAAGGCCACTGAAAAGTGATCAATCTGATCGGATTACAGCGTCACACCGAATGGTCAACCTGTCCAGCAGGGTGTGTGGATCAGTTTAGTATCAGCAAAACACGCTTCAGCACTGAAGACAGTCTGATTATAGAGTTCAGGCTAGAAGCAGATAAACACTGACGTATAACATTACCTACTTTGCCACGGCCTTATATGAACTCCAAATCCCACATTATATAGTGCCTTCATGAATTTTACATATTGTTCTATAGTAGAGCAGTGAAGCCAAGCATAGCCATGCATTAAGAGCAGCTGAAACAGCAGAGGAATGGAGCGTTTGGGACAATTTTTTGTTTGTTATCCCATTGACTTCCAGTGTATGGAGCAGAGCAGCTCAGAAATTCTGCTAAACACCTCATTTTGTGTTCCACAGAAGAAAGTACATCAATACAGGTTTGGAGCGTCATGAGAGTGAGTAAATGAAGACAGAATGATCATTTTTGTTTCCTATTCCATTAATAGCCTGGGTTAAAAACAGTCTCGTTGTTCATAATAAATGAAATGATGAAATCAAAGTATTCATATTTGCGGACACTCCTCTGCAAATCTGTTTCCCCTGCCATGGTGAGCTGCGGTGAGGTGAACACTAGAGCTCGCTTAATTTGTCTCAATATTGATACATCTGGAGCTCCTTCTGTTTGTTTTAGTTTAACCGAATGGAAAATTGATTCAATCAGTCTCTGTGAGAATAAAATTTCAATAGACTACATCCCTGCGAAATATCCTCCTACTTAAAATGGATAACGCTACACAGCAGGCACTTCCCATCAGATGCTCATCCAAGGGCCTGACAAACACCTCGTATCATTACTCTGATGTTCTGATTCACTGTATATTGTTCTTCATGACAGCTGCTCTCTGAAAACACTACAAAAGGAAAAGTAATTCATTTTTTATCACAAGGGAGAATCACCTTTCAAGTCTTTCTAACTTTCAAAGGAAAAGTGTGCAGTTCCACGAATTAGCCATTAAAACCAGTCGTACTGTATCACAACAAAATGTGTCTCGAGATAAACGACGAGCAGCTACACATCATGGCCATAATCATCATCATCATCATTAACATAATACCCATTGTGAGCAAATGACGTCTGCCAGCATAATGAAGATGATTCATTCAGGTACAGTACACACTGTCTTCAGCTTCCCTGCGTAAACTGTGAATTGCAAGGCATAAAATCTCAATGGCAAACACCAGATGACAGGGCACTATGAGATGGTGTGACACATAAGCAGCTGAGCGAATCATAAAGGCAGAATTTTCTCGCATGGTGTTTTCACGATGCATTATATCTTTCTTTACAGCTGAAAACTTTCCCTGGTTCCATTTCAAGTTTTCTAAGCTGATAGACACATAAATCTGGCCAGTAGCTCAAGAGCAGTTGGTTATTCATAACTGTGTCGTAACTCACTCACCTGCACCGCCACCACAGACAGCACCTCCACCGAGATCCTGTTGAACTCGTCAAAGCAGCCCCAGGCTCCAGTTTGCGCCAGGCCTTTGTAGATGTTGCCACATGACTAAAAGAGAGAGAGAGAAACCAAAGGCTTATAAGTGCATCACTGGAAAGCATCAATCACAACAAACTGAAGCACACAAAATTATGCAGCACACATTTTCACTGTCTTTTTTAGACCATCTGAGATGAGCTCGGGGCCAGGGAACTTGGCAGCATCTCTGCATTAAACTGATGTATAGCTTTCTCCTTGAGTAACAGAGATTCAAGTTGCATTTCTTGATGCAGCGGCAGAATGTGTTAAGTGACAACGGTTTTCCAAAGTACTCCCGAGCACATGTGGCTATATTTAACACAATAGCATGACGGTTTCTCATGTAATGCCATCTGAGGGCTCGAAGGTCACGCACATTAAACAGAAGTATACTGCCTGGCCGTACACAGACTGAGATTTCTCTGAATTCCCTGAATTTTTTCACAATATTACGTATGGTAAATTCTTTGCAATCTTGCATTGAGAAAAGTTATTTTTGAATTGTTTGACAATTCTCTCATGAAATTTGGCACAAAGTGGTGAGCTATGACCCATCTTTGCTTGCAAAGACTGAGAAGGTCTTTTACACCAAACACGATACCCTAAACTATTACCAATTCACCTGCTAATTGTGGACTGTTTTAAAACAGTTTAACTTGGATATTCTATAATCTTTTCACTTTTATTTTGCCTCTGTCCCAACTTTGTAGTTTGGAGTGTGTTGCAGCCATCAAAATCAAAATATGTTTATATTTACAAAATACAATTATGTTGTTCAGTGAAAACATTGGAAATCATTTCTTTGTACTTTTGTGAGTTAAAAAAAATGTTCAAGAGAATTAACAAATCACAGATTGTGGATTTTATTGCATTTTACAAAATGTCCCAACTTTTCTGGAAATGGGGTTTGTAAGTCGCTGTGGATAAAAGCATATGCCAAAGGCATAAATGTAAATGTAGATGTAAAAAGGCTTTTTATAGCACACCATGGCCAGTCCATTTCAACAGCCTGTGATATGCTCAGTTCTCGTCACCTTGTAGTCCATCTGCTCTGAGCAGTTAAATACGTAGACCATGATGCCCAGGGCTCGGCCCAGGTCCTTGGTGGTCTCGGTTTTGCCTGTGCCGGCAGGACCAGCTGGGGCTCCGCTCATGACCAGATGCAGCGACTGGGTCAGTGTGATGTAACATCTGCATTTGAGAGGAGAAAAACATGCTTTAGCAAACAAACATGAACACAAATTCTCAGTCACATACAGTATGTGGTGTATAAATATAGACTTCCTCAAATTCAAATGTTTACCCAAGGCTAAAGTTTTTACACTGTTTTTACAGTGTGCTGTAGTTGTGACCACAGACTCAAGAGGCATCAGCCTGAGCAGGCTTCAGCCTTCAGCCTGAGCACGATTTTGGGAGACGGAGCACTGCTAAATGGCATGTATTTACTGACGAGGAACAAACATATTTTAAGTGTTTAAGGCTATTTGGCAAGCCTTTACCTCTGAGAAGTCCTTCAGTGAAGATAATTTGCATTAATAAGCAAATGCCTTTACTGTCACTATTGATCAAATTAATGCATCCTTGCTGAATAAAAGTATTAATTTCTTAAAAATATATATCTTTTCAACCCCAAACTTTTGAACAGTAGTGTACATTTCTTATGATCCCTAATGTATAACATGTAAGTCTGATGAGTTTTCTTTTTAGCTTGCATAGGTTCAAATATTGATTTTATAATAAACCTGTTACATGTACACTCTGTTTTGGACTCATTTTGGACTTGTTGTTCTATTTCCCGCCACTAGTCATTCACCATGGTAACTGATCACCTTATCATCACATTCAGCTGTGTCCTATCACCCCATTGTGTTCCTGTGTATATAAGCCCTGTGTTTCCAGTCTTGTGTTGTCCGGTATCGTTTGTCTATACTTTGGTGTGTTTTCCTGTATGTTCCTGATCTCTCCATTTGGATTTCCTAGTAAAAGACTTATTCTGATTATATCTCCTCGTCATGTGCTTTATACACCAGGGATTGTAACAGAATACCGGACCCAAAAAAGTTAATACAGATTGCAGCGTGTTTTTGTTTTCCGTGTCAGTGTTTTTCGTGTTTCTCTTTTCGTTCCCGTCACTATGTACACACCCGCATTTCTGTTAATCTGCCTTGAGCAGAAGGACCGCTCCCTCGAGGCACATTTGGACGATTTTTTGTTCCTAGCACCAGCTACACATTTCCCGGACAGCAGCCTTTGCAACTTTCTGTTTGCCGGCCTCAACACCGTCACCAAAGCGCAGCTGTCCAGGGAAGGGCCTCGAGGGAGCTTCTTTGAATACGTGGAGTGGGTACTGGCGTCTTGTGGATCGTCGTTGTCGCAGAAATCCACGGTCAACGACGGCCACTCCCACTCCAGTGCCCAGCCAGGAACCCTCTGACGGCGTGGAAAGTCAGCGCAACGCCACCGAAGACAGAGAGCCCGCCTCCACCGCGATGCAAGAGCCAGCGATGAGTGGAACAACTGAGCATAACATCGCCGCGGAGACGGAGCCCAGCGTGTCTGACCAGGTGTGTGAGTTTGCTGCTACCATCGCCGAGGGAGACAGTGAGGAAGACGAGGGGTTGGAAGGGAGCCCCGCCCACACTCCCGCCACTGAGAGTGAGTTCCAGGCAAGCACCATGGATTATTTTGAATTTGGAGAGGAGTCCCTACTCCTGGTAAATCCTGAGACTGTCTACCCCATTCTTGATGAACTGGTCCCACCCAGCCTCCCTCTCCCACCTCCTCTCCAAATCCCTGGTAATGACTTTGTTTACTTCTCCTCCTCTGCTATTCAACCTGTTCTCCAGCCCTCAACCTTGCCTGCTACCCAGCCATCGCTGTCTCACATCACTCCCTCAGCTCTACACCAGCCTCCTCTCAGTGGCGTGGCTACACCTGGGGCCTGCTGTGAGCCAGCCTCAGGCGATGAGGATCCTGCGGCTCTGCCTCCGGCCTCAGGTCACGTCGTTACACCTCGACTCATCGTCCTGACTCCTCCGCCTCTGCTCCTTCCACCCTCGTCTACAGCAGAGACCATCGAGCGTTCGGCTCCACTGGACTCCCTCGGACCCTCGACTCCGCCTGGGTCAGACATCGCCTTTACATCGCCACGGACTTACGGGTCGTTCCATGCTCTCCGACCCTCCACCCCTACGGCTCCGATGGGCTCCGCCTTCCCTCAGACTCCGCCTCAGCCCTCAGTCGTTCCAGCTCCACCTCAGCCCTCCGGTACCCTGCTTCCGCCTCAGGGGGCCGTCGCTGACTCCGAGACCTTCGGCATCACTCCGTTCCTTCGGCTCTCTGTCTTCGCCCAAGGCTCCACCTCCATCGGCTATGCTGCTTCCACTCGTCACCAAGGTTGCTTGGAGACACTCACCACCATGGCTCCTCCCTCCAGCAACGCCGCCGTGGGTCGCCGTCCTGGCTGTGGCCTGGAGCACCACCTGGACTCTCCTGCTCAAGGCACCTCCCTGGTCTTCACCACCATCTGCACCTCCCTGGACTCCTGCACTTCGCCTCCTCTCGGGTAGCCGTCCGCCTCCTGAGCCGCCTCCTACACCTCATCTTCATCTTCCCCTCTCCACGGCGCGAGGACGCGCCTTTCCGGGAGGGGCGATATGTTACATGTACACTCTGTTTTGGACTCATTTTGGACTTGTTGTTGTTCTATTTCCCGCCACTAGTCATTCACCATGGTAACTGATCACCTTATCATCACATTCAGCTGTGTCCTATCACCCCATTGTGTTCCTGTGTATATAAGCCCTGTGTTTCCAGTCTTGTGTTGTCCGGTATCGTTCGTCTATACTTTGGTGTGTTTTCCTGTATGTTCCTGAACTCTCCATTTGGATTTCCTAGTAAAAGACTTATTCTGATTATATCTCCTCGTCATGTGCTTTATACACCAGGGATTGTAACAAAACCAAGCAAAATAGCAAATTAAATATTTTTTTGAAAAAGCTAATTTAAAGGTTTAAGAAAACTCTAGAAAATAAGCCAACTATGCACATTAATAACTTTCAGTGGCCACGGTATCTTAATGGAGCCATCTGTACCGGTGTCATTTTTTTTGCATGTTCTCACTTCAGTGTGAATGAAAGACAGAAGTGTGACTCGGTCAGAAGAGCTCAGAGACAGACCATATGCTCAGGAAGCTGCACTGCCATTTATTTGACCATCAAACAGGAGGGTCTCTGCTTTGCTATGCTTTCAAAGGGTCGAGCGCTCAAGACAGATTCTCCTAAGCAACCTGCTGTCTTCTTTCAGCATAAGACCAACTGCTGGGACATTTACGGTTTAATGGGCTCCTCCATCTCTATGAGGATGTTCAAAATGAGTCATTTTAAACCTAAAGCTGTGTTTGTCAGGGTGTCTCACCTGTCTGTGAGCGGCGTGATGACTAATCGTGGAGTGTTGCCCAGATACTCATATGAATAGAGGAACTGGGCGTCGCAAATGTTTGCGAAGCAGTGTTTCTCTCTCTCGCCCCAGCGATGCCGGAGTTGGGACAGCCAAAGAAAGGCCTGAGAGTTCTCCACCTGAGAGAGATGATGATGAAGGATTAGCAGGAAGAAAATATTTTGAGCTGGGCTGGATAAAACATTAGTGCGCTTCTAAGCCACTCTATACAGCTTTCATCAGGGCTTATATTCTACTGAACCATTGGCCTTCAAGTGAGACCAAAATATGAGCAGTCACATGAGAGTATATTGAGACTTTCATTATGCTGGTGTGAATAGAGGCAGAATTGGTGTGAATATTCACAAATTGTGTGAATAGAGGCAGAATTTAATATTCTCTTATGAGATGCCTGATGCATGTGTGGGTTCAACTCATCTGCAGATATCTGAAGAAAATAACACTCAATGTAGTGTATAACAATAGGACCAATGATATGGAGACAAATTTGCTGTACCTTTTGCTTATTGATTTTGTCCACCACGTCTCTCGCATGGACGTCAATGGTACAGATGGTCATGACTTTCTGCCGGTCTCCAGGAGTGAGCTGGCCAATCAGCATGGTGATGAGGGTATTTAACTGATTCACTTGCTTTTTATAGTATTCCTTCATTGCATTCTCATTTCCATCCTCCAGTCCGGAGAACGCAATACCTACATCGGTCGTCCACCAGATCTGAGTGCAGGTAAGAGCGACCTATGGAAATACACACAGCACCAATAACCACTAGTCCAGATCTGTCTGTTTAGCATTGTGCCTATTATTAAAGATTGTTTTATTACAAATTATATTATTAGCACAACGAGTGAAAAGTTTAACACTGATGTCAGGATGTATTAGTATTTGGTACAGTATGAGGGTCAATGACATATTTGTGTCCAAGTAAAAAAAGTAATAATACTTGCACACACACGTGTTCAAGGTATAAAGGGGGAAAAAAAGATGAATAACAATATGATGTATTGATGCAACACATATATATATATTATATATTTAAGAGGCACCTTTATGACACTCTCCACATGGCGAAACTGTCACTGTCCCAATCTGGCCAGTGCTGAATCGTCACAAAACTTTATCAGTTGCATGTGTTTTAAGCCTTGCCAATATAGCATTCAAGCACAAAAAGACATGAAAGAACTCATTTAGGTACTCAGGTGCGGTGTGAGAAATTTTCTGTGCACTCACATCCGTAGCGCACACACAGAGAGAGAGTTCTCTTTCGCTTCTCTTTGTGCTTGAATGGACAAATACAGACAAAATTATTTCAAAATGCCTGTCTTGGCGAATATCCTTGCAGAAACAAAACAAAAATAACAACTTTATTCAACAATTCCGTCTCCAGTGTAGGAGAATGACAGAGAGGAGACTTGTTTTTGTGCACAAAAAACATTCTTGTCGCTTCACAACATTAAGGTTGAACCACTGTAGTCACGTGGACTATTTTAACAATGTCTTTTCTACTTTTCTGGGCCTTGAAAGGTGCAATGACGTTGCTGCCTATGTGTGGTTCAGATACCTCTCGGATTTCATCAAAAATACAACCCGAATTCCAGAAAAGTTGGGACGTTTTTTAAATTTGGAAAAAATGAAAATTAAAAGACTTTCAAATCACATGAGCCAATATTTTATTCACAATAGAACATAGATAACATAACAAATGTTTAAACGGAGAAATTTTACAATTTTTTGCACAAAATGAGCTCATTTCAAATTTGATGCCTGCTACAGGTCTCAAAATAGTTGGGACGGGGGCACGTTTACCATGGTGTAGCATCTCCTCTTCTTTTCAAAACAGTTTGAAGACGTCTGGGCATTGAGGTTATGAGTTTCTGGAGTTTTGGTGTTGGAAATTGGTCCCATTCTTGCCTGATATAGGTTTCCAGCTGCTGAAGAGTTTGTGGTCATCTTTCGTTTAATGATGCACCAAATGTTCTCTATAGGTGAAAGATCTGGACTGCAGGCAGGCCAATTCAGCACCTGCACTCTTCTACGACGAAGCCTTGCTGTTGTAATAGCTGCAGTATGTGGTTTTGTATTGTCCTGCTGAAATACACAAGGCCTTCCCTGAAATAGACGTCGTCTGGAGGGGAGTATATGAGTCTGGAGTATATGTTGCTCTAAAACCTATATATACACCTTTCAGCATTCATAGTGCCTTTCAAAACATGCAAGCTGCCCATACCGTATGCACTTATGCACCCCCATACCATGAGAGATGCTGGCTTTTGAACTGAACGCTGATAACACGCTGGAAGGTCTCCCTCCTCTTTAGCCCGGAGGACATGGTGTCCGTGATTTCCAACAAGAATGTCAAATTTGGACTCGTCTGACCATAGAACACTTTTCCACTTTGAAACAATCCATTTTAAATGAGCCTTGGCCCACAGGACACGACGGCGCTTCTGGACCATGTTCACATATGGCTTCCTTTTAGCATGATAGAGCTTTAGTTGGCATCTGCAGACGGCACGGCGGATTGTGTTTACCGACAGTGATTTCTGAAAGTATTCCTGGGCCCATTTAGTAATGTCATTGACACAATCATGCCGATGTGTGATGCAGTGTCGTCTGAGGGCCCGAAGACCACGGGCATCCAATAAAGGTCTTCGGCCTTGTCCCTTACACACAGAGATTTCTCCAGTTTCTCTGAATCTTTTGATGATGTAATGCACTACAGATGATGAGATTTGCAAAGCCTTTGCAATTTGACGTTGAGGAACATTGTTTTCCACAATCTTTTTACGCACTCTTTCACAGATTGCAGAGCCTCTGCCCATCTTTACTTCTGAGAGACTCTGCCTCTCTAAGACATCCCTTTTATAGCTAATCATGTTACAGACCTGATATCAATTAACTTAATTAGTTGCTAGATGTTCTCCCAGCTGAATATTTTCAGAATTTCTTGCTTTTTCAGCCATTTGTTGCCCCCCTGCCAACTTTTTTGAGACCTGTAGCAGGCATCAAATTTGAAATGAGCTCATTTAGTGGATAAAAGTGTAAAATTTCTCTGTTTAAACATTTGTTATGTCATCTATGTTCTATTGTGAATAAAATATTGGCTCATGTGATTTGAAAGTCTTTTAGTTTTCATTTTATTCAAATTTAAAAAACGTCCCTTTTCCGGACTTTTCCGGAATTCGGGTTGTATCTTAATTTGTGTTCCGAAAATGAACGAAGTGCTTACGGGTTTGGACCGGCACGAGGGTGAGTAGTTAATGACAGAAATTTCATTTTTGGGTGAACTAACCCTTTAAGTGAATGTAAACGGTTGAAAAAGAAAACGCTTTATTTTTGTAATGTCTTTTTATATTTATTTTTCTAAATAAATGTATTTTTTCTACTACTAGTGTACCTAATTTTTGTTGTTTCTTAATGAGTATTTACACTAGATTTTACAGAATTCATAAGTGAAAATGGAGTTAAATACCTGGGCTGGGTAGTCGAACAGCCACTGTTCCCTGGGCTTCTCTTCATAGGCCGAGACCGCCTCAGTCATCTCATGACGCACAGTGGCACGCATGGTGTCCAGAACACGGTTCAGCCACACTTCCACCTGAACAAACACAGCTCCATGCATTATATCGCTCCAGTGTGATGAAAAGGTTTGTCAGCAGCTTAATACTGTAAATTAGTTCCACTAGAAGTATGTATGCATCTGTCTAATCCATAAACAGATGTTTGAGGAGCACTGGAGCAAAACTCGACAAGAATACAGAACTTCAGGAGCAGGATTAGACTGTGGTGTAATCCACAGCATTATGATGCAGGACAGCACATCCTCCACACATTAGTAGATTTATACATTTTCTAAAGAAAATGTTTCACTGTGGAAAGAATGCTAGAGGTTTCTGGGTGCTTGGCAAATCAAAAGAGTCCATCTCTGATATTCTGGACTCAGGTAGCGTCTTCAGGTTAAATTTATGGGATTACTGTATTTCACCTGATTTATTATTAGTCACTAAGAAAAGTAACAGCACACCTCTTCTCAAAAAAAGAGCGTGATTTGAGGCGTCATTCATGTCGGTATGTCATTTTAGCCCTGCAAATATCCTAATTAAATGTCTTTTGTAAACAGTACTCTGCAGAATAAAAACACAGAGGATGAGTTGTGCCAATAAGGATTAGAGGCGAAGTTTAGAGCTAATCTAGGATTTGTTGATCTGGGGTTTTTTATTTTAAATCGAGTTGGGGTCGCAGATGAAGTAATCCCAGGGGAATCACGGAGGAGGCTGCCGCCAGCAGCTGTGTATTGTGCACAGATTGGACCCTTGTCTGAGCACATAGCAACCAGTCGTCTAGATATGGTAGATTTCACAATCCCTGGGCACACAGGGGAGACAGGGCAGCAATCATACATCTCGTAAACACACAAGGAGCTAGGGAGAGTCCAAATGGTAGAAGCTTGAACTGGTAACTCTTGTTCCTGAAACTGAAACGTAAAAATTTCCTGTGATGCATGGCAATCAGGACATGGAAATATGCATCCGTCAGAACAACAGTTGTGAACCAATCTCTTTCTGCCACTGACCGAAGAACTTTGATCACGCGCAACATGCGAAACGGGAGCTTCTTTAAGAACCTGTTGAGTCTCCTCAGATCTAAAATTAAACGAAAAACTAATCTCGCTTTGAGTAAAAACCCTCCCTCTGAACTAGGGGGTGAACCTCCTCGATCGCTCTCTTCTCCAACAAGGAAATAATTTCTTGAGAGAGAGCTGCTGAACAAATTGGGTCTACCACAACTGTTGGAATGCAACCCGAAAACTTTGGGGGCGGTCGCAGACAGCTTCATGCATCTTTCCAAAACCTCAGATACATCAGGACCAAAAAGATGTCCAGGAACAATGGGTAGATCCCTTAAGGTCTTTTTACAATCCTCTGGCAATCTGGCCTGAGCAAGCCAAACATGCCGGCGAGCAGTCAAGAGCGTCGCTGTGAGAGAGCCCAGTTCTTGTGTCATGTGCCCCGTAGCCAGTAAAGCTGTCTTCAAGAACCGTGGGACAAAAGGATCCATCTCTGCAGACTCCAAAGAATTGGAAGCAGCCAAAATCAGTTGGCAGACAAGGTGATGATACACGGGGCAACTTTTTGAGCAATGTTGCCGAGCAATGTTGCTTGGGCACTTTCCCATTGAGAATGAGCAACAAATTTCTATCTGGATACTTTAGATCGATCGTGGGCAATTTTTTGAGATCCTCCAATCAGATTGCTAGCAGCCGATCACGTGACTGGCTTGGAGATTTCAGAAAAAATTCAAACAAGATGGCGGCCTCTCAGCAGCGGAGCAAAGAAAAGGAGCATGAACTTATATCTTTTTACGCTTGTAAGTTGTCATGTGTCAACCCAAAACAGGGAATTTACCTCATTTAATGCTTAAAATACCAACAGGTGTCCAATTTAATGTGCGTAGGCGGTAATTTAGCCATCGAATGTTTTCAGTTCAATACTAAAAAGACGAGTTCCGTTTAGCGTCTGTAGTGGCGTAAGCTGTAGGGCGTATGGCACGTGAAAGTAGCTTTTGACGCGATTTACGCAGGTTCGATATCTACCTTTTGCCAAACTCGCTCTTCTCCCTTTTCCTATCACAAATCAGATCAGAAAGGCATTTATATTTAATAAAAATGTGGAAAATATTTGAAAAATTGAAATGAAGTGCCTAACAAGTGTTTAATAAAGTATTTACTGGGTTGGCAATAGATTTGCTCCTCTCTGATTAGTTGCTGCCAACTGTCCGTTGCCCTAATTAGTTGCCCTGTGTCTCACCAGGTTGCCCGTTGATGGCAACATTGCCCAGCCCAAAAAGTTGCCCCGTGTATCATCACCTACAGTGTTCTCAGCCCAAGTGATGTAGGCAGCTGACTCATATGCTTTCTTCAGAAAGGAATCTGTGTGGCCACACTGAACATTAGGGTATCGGACGTTCTCCAGCAGTGCTTCATCTGGTGACACCACCAGTGCAGCAACCGCCTGTTTGATTTAAGGTACACTCCGCACTCTAATGGACTCAGCTTCAGCCATTGAAGCCAGAGTGCGAGCAGTCTTGGAACACCTTTTGGCCATACCTGGTCCTTTGAGGGCACTTGAAAATTCTGCTATGAAATCCTGACATGCAGGCATAGCAAAGGAATCCATAGGTGAAGATCTACGGAAAAACACACTAGACTGAACAGGATGTGCAGGGCAGTCATCAAGACCAAGACGGGCCACTGCCATTCAAAGCATTTCCAATGTGTCATCCACTGGGGGTGGAGCAGTCCCCGAAGAATGAAGTGAGCCCTCACCAGAACCACCGGCCACTGTAGATTCCACTGGCTTGTCAAGAAACTTCAGTGAGAAGATGATTCTGGAAATGTGTTTCGGAAGCACATGTAGACATAGCATCAAGGTGGGAGCTATGAGGAGTATAGGGCAAAAAGATAGGCTCTTCACTAGACGAATGTGAGTGAGAGTCCTCTGTGCAAGCCACAGTAGCAGTAGGAACTGAGTCTGCAGGTTGGAGGTTTTGCAAGAGAAAACTGCACTTGAAGATAAGAAATAACACTGTCTACACCGGACGCGACTGTTGCTCACCTCATCGTCACAACTGCCGTTAAATGCTAAATATATTACTCTCTTCTGACACCGAGGTGCACCGAGATGAGTGACGGATCCGCATCCCAGACTCGATTGCAGACGTAAGATTACGGGATCAAAATGATGGTTTAAATGTAAATCTTATTTTTAAACAAGGTTTAAAGTTTGGTGCAACAGAACTATTAGATAAACCTTGATTTAATTTAGATTTAAGCTTAATCCATATTGGTGCAACTCACCCAGAGTGTCTCTGTAAGCAAACTCCTCTAATTGCCCGCATGATAAATAATTGATGGTGCTTTGTGGGTAATGTGTGCAAATGAAGGCTGGCTGTACCTGCCCAGTGCAGTCGCAGGGCTGACTGAAGGGAACGTACTCCTCCTCCTTACTGAACATGCCCAGCCCTGTCTTTGTGTGATTGCCGTCTCCATCCGTTTCAAACTTCAACTTTGCCATGTTGTCAAACAACTTTGACAGATGCTTTTGAACCTGAGGGAGAAAACGCACGGCTTCACAATTGCACAGCTGCTATTTCGGTCAAAGTTTTTTCCTAATGTGACATGGAAACTTGAAATTTGCCTTCAAGACAATTTGAGAAGCAGCAATCAACACTGCCCTCTAGTGTGTGCAAAAGGTAAATAAATGCCATTGCTGCACTGCAGTTCAGCTATAAGCAAACCTTATACTTAATGCTGAAACATTTAAGCACAAAAACATATGTAAAATGTTAAAAGAATATGATAAGGACAGCTGTATGTAAGGCCACTGTGATGTACCTGGTGTGGGTCAGTGCCACTGGACAGGATGTCTAGCAGGTCAGCTGAGGAGATGAAGTAGAAGCGTGGAAAGGCCAAGCGTTTGGTGTCCAGATACTCAGCCAGAGCTTTTTCACAAAGAGACAATCTGCAAGAACAGGTGCAATGACTGTCAAACTCTCAATTTGAGAGATAATCATCAGCTCAACACAAAACATCATGGGACACTGTGTACTTTCCAAAATGAAGACTTCCTCAATGAGGTTTCTTATTGGAATAGTTTCCACAATCAGTCACATGACGCACTAGCATGACTGCTGTATAGATAAATTAACAAAATTAATAACTAATTATTTTTACAATGGAATGAATCAATACTGAGATTACTTAAGTTGGAAAAGGACACTAGAGCTGCTTTACAGCCAAAATTATGTTCCCTCTATCACTGTAAAGCTGCTTTGACACAATCTGCATTGTAAAAAGTGCTATATAAATAAAGGTGACTTGACTAGAAATAAGTGCCATCAAGAAAGTGTCCAAATGTGCCTATTCCTGAACTATATTTACTATTAACTCCTGAACTAAGTGAACTATTCCTCTGACTTGAGAAGAGGAAGTTAAGGTAATCAGACGGACAAATAAATCCAGAAACCAGCTGCAAACCTGCTCTGCATGTCCTCTAGTTTGCTGTAGAGCCCAGGTTTATTGGTGGCCTCCACAACGTTCGGTGTTTTTCTGGCATCATGTGTCAACTCTTTAAAATCAGTATCGATACCTTCAAAGCGTTTGGAATCCTGCGGAGACATTCATGAAAGAATGAGTTGATACTTGATACAACTTTATTTGCCAGAAAGAAAAACCTCAAAAAAACCTCTGACATTCTGAAGAACATCTGTGTCTGGCCACAGGCACCCAACAGTAATTATCTAAATGTTTTCGGCCAAAAGCATAAGATGGACATTATCATCTCTCATCTAGATCTATGAATAGAGTGCTAGAGGGCAGGACAAGATGCTACTCAAATCTGAGCACTCATAGTTTACTCTCAGTTCTCCATTAAAGCATCTCAGATATCTGTTTCACATTTCCTATTTTACTATTCTGGGCTTTTTTACATGCGTGTTGGGTGACTATCCGAGGGCAAAATAAGTTTTCAGTCAAGAACGAATAATAAAAGAAATACATCAGCAAACCCGACCTCTGGTAGCTGAGAGCGAATGTCATCCGATCCGATAAAGATGCTCTCCAGGTGACACCAAGTCCTCTGCACTTCAAACCAGATGGAGATCACAGAGTCAGTCACCGAGAGCTTTTGCTGCCACGTCGAAACCTCCTCCAAGAAGAACGAGATGTATTTCGAAGTCATGAGGTTCTGCAGCTGCACCTGGTTGTCCTCCAGTGTTTCAATTAGTTCTTCATTGGACTTCAACAGAGGAATCTCTGTACGTGGGTGAGGCTCAAAGTCGAACGCCATACTAGTCCAGGTGGTGTCCAGCTCACCAAGCACCTTCTCCATGCCCATCTCCTTCACCGCCCGGTCGACGATGCTCCTCACGTCATCCTCAAAGTGGTGTAAGTTGAGGCGAAGCAGGTCTGCCAGCGTGGTGTCTTGGTCCATGGTGAAGTGCACGCCAGTGGCGTTCATCAGCTGCCACCAGTGACGCGGTCGGATGGCTGGGTTCTGGAGCTCGGCGACAGCTCTCAGCGAGATCAGAGTGTTTTTCACAGTACCGTCGAGCCCAGTGAAGGCGTCCCACGAGCGAGCCTCTTTGTCCAGCGCACGGAGCTCTTTGGAGAAACGCTTGCACTCCATCTCCATGTCATCCACGTTGATCTGTCTCCAGGGCGTCGTCTGCCAGGCTTCCAAACAAGACTGGACCACCAAGACCAGATCCCACAATTCCTTGAGAATGGGCAGCTCTTTTTGGCACTGCTTCAGCTGTTTATAGTCTGATATGTTGACTTCAAAGAGATTAGCCATCTCAATAAGCCCAGCCATCGTAGTTTCCATCTCCTGAATTTGTTTGTGTGCTGTGTCCAGCATCTCATGCGGATTCACACAGTCAAAACTGAAAACAAATGGAGCCTAGATGAATTTTATACATTTATTGAACTGAACTGAATCAACATTGAACAGACGTGAGCTCAATGTCACCACTATTGTCTTCTGTAGAGCTGGTTTACAGCAGAATTTGAATTTTCTCATATTTGATGAAGTTTGCATCATTGATTTTGTTATTTTCCTGTTTATTACTGTGAAGCTGCTTTGAAACAATCCATACTGTATAAAGCGCTATAGAAATAAAACTGACTTGATGAAACAAGTGCTCATTTTAGCCATGATTACTGTTACCCAATAAAGCAATGGCACATTCTTCGAGACTCTTCATATACATATACTATACCTAAAGAAGTCATTCTTGCGGAACTGCTCCCTGAAGGTATGCTGCTCCACATCGAACGTGGCACATTTCCTGCGCAAGTTAGCCACCTCGCTAGCCTGCAGTGGGGCAACGTGCTGCTTCACCACCACAGCCTGCTTTTTCATGTTGTTCCACTTCTCTGGCAGCATCTGTGCATCAAACCCAGACAAAACAATAAAAAGACCAGCATATATGATGATAGCCACTAGCTTATGATGTTAGCCACTAGCATCTGATGTTAGCCACTTACTAGCATATGATAGCCGTTACCATATGATGTTAACCATTAGCATACGATGCTAGCCAACAGCATACGATGTTAGCCACTAACCCCTGGTGTTAAGACTTGTATGGCTTAATATAACGTAAATGATGTCTCTTACTGAAATATGTAGTAGAAAACCCATGAAAGATTTACGTTATTTAAAAAATCCATGACATATTTGGACCGATTTGGACAATGGGCGGCGCCATTTTGTTTGCATTCTATGTCGGTGACGTCAAATGGTTGCACTCACTGCTCTACTGACACTGTCCTTTTGCTATTTTTAACGCAACACAACTCAGAATATAATATACAATGCCACATTATGCAGCTTTTGGTTCTAATTTTCAGTCGATGAGCCCCAAGAAAAGCAATGTAAGTCTTTACTGCTTTACTAGCGATAAGAGGAGAAAAGAATGGGAAGTTGTGACGAATGTGGATGAATAAAACTTCCCAAAGATCCACGTTTTTGTTCTCTTCACAAGCCCTGGTGCCTCTGAGGCTTTTAGAAGATCACAGCTGAAAGAGCTTACAGTTGCCGATGGATATAAGTGTATGCTTTAACCAAATGCCGCGCCTGTCGTGGAGACTGACAAAAGTAAGCCTATAACACATCTCGACTGAGACAGACTGCCTCAAAGCGCGTGTGTGCTGTGATGCACGAGATATCTGTGATCGCATAAAATAGTAGGATCTTCTCAGCATGTTTAACTGTGTGTAATGCATTCAGGTGACAGTACAATACAACAGTAGTTCGAATAGCCACAGAGACATTGCACAGCTTCGATGTTTTCATCCTCACTAATTTTGCGCTCTGGCTCAAATTAAAAATGCTGATCATGTTTTAAAAGGAACCCCGCGGATATTAAGACCTGTATGCATTACTAGATTACCGTTGCACCAAAACATACAGATAAAAAGCCTCAGTCATCAGGGCTAAAGTGAAGAGAACAAAGATGCAGTTATGAAGTTTTATTCGTCCACATTCTGCACAACTTCCTATTCTTTTCTTCTCTTATCGCTAGTAAAACAGACTTACATTGCTTTTCTTGGGGCTCATCGACTGAAAATTACAACCAAAAGCTGCACAATGTGGCATCGTATATTATATTCCGAGTTGTGTTGCGTTAAAAATAGCAATAGGACAGTGTCAGTAGAGCAGTGAGTGCAACCATTTGACGTCACCGACATAGAATGCAAACAAAATGGCGCCGCCCATTGTCCAAATCGGTCCAAATATGTCATGGATTTTTTTAAATAACGTAATCTTTCATGGGTTTTCTACTACATATTTCAGTAAGAGACATCATTTACGTTATATTAAGCCATACAAGTCTTAACACCAGGGGTTCCCTTTAACATATGACAATAGCCACTAGCATATGATGTTAGTCACTAGCATATGATGATAGCCACTGACAAATGATGTTAACCACTGGCACATGATGATAGCCACTAGCACCATGGTAGTCACTAGAACATGATAATAGTCACTAGCATATGATGTTAACTTAATCATTAGTAGTCCAGGTGATATGTGGAAAATTTGAGGTGAAATGTTCACTTTTTCATAAAAGCATGAAATTTGGTACACTTGTACAGTTTGGGGCCCTGAACATTTTCAGAAATGGAGCCATCACAAAAACGTACATAAAATGTTCAGGTGAATAGTTAATGGTGAATTCAGTGACGTGAGGAGGAAATCACAGTATCTGAGAACCTAGGCTAGACTTTATAATATGTGACCCTGGACCAGAGTCCTGCACGGGTCCTGTTTGATAAACCCGCACCCGCCCCCCACCCGCAGTTATTAACAGCACACCTGACCCGATATCTGACAAAAACAATAATTTTAGCCCGTACCCGACCCGTTTGAAATAAAAACCGCGACCCGACCCGCACCCGCATTAAATCTCCTACATGAGGTAGACAAAAATCATTTTCTCATGTAGCCTAACACAAGCAATAAAACCAACATTAGGCATTCTATGTCGCTGCATTTAATTAAACATTGCGTTAAACAACACAAGTAAAAATAATAGAACAAAGAATGTTTTAGTTGGCCTATTTTTAACTGTAAGCGTACAGCTAGTTAAATATTTTAGCAGATTAACTCGGCATTTAAACGTGGTTGTTTCTTCTGAAACTGAGCATTGTTTACCTGGCCGCTGGTCCTCTTTGTAGCAGCACGAAAAATATTCTAAAACTTTTATTCAAATTGTGAATAGCCTATATTAAATACACAAAGCGAGCAAAGCGCGCTCCCTTTAATATAATCACTATAGCTTTCAATCAGATGCCGCGCGATTGGCTACAATGTTCAGCGCTGCAAATCGTGCTTGTAAGCATTTAACGGTCTTCGACAGAGCGTGAACACAAATAACCACTGGACCATTTGAAAGCAGCTGTTAAATGCACCGAATTGAGTTGGAATAGTCTTGGCTATTGGTCCCGCAGTCCACCCGTGCCTACCGCGCGTCCGACCCGCACCCGCACCCGACACGTAAATATTATTCCACCCGTTACATTAAATTTGGCGGGTCACCCGTCGGATACCCGCGGGTACCCGCCCGCGTGCAGGACTCTGCCCTGGAGCACAAAACCAGTCATAAGGGTCAATTTAGTTCAACTTTAATCTGAAAGCTGAATAATTAAGCTTTCTATTGATATATGGTTTGTTAAGATAGGACAATATTTGGTCGAGATACAACTATTTGAAAATCTGGAATCTGAGGGTGCAAAAAAAAAAAGCCTTTAAAGCTGTCCAAATGAAGTCCTTAGCAACGCATATCCACTCACAAAAATAAATTTTTGATATTTATGGTAGGAAATTTACAAAATATCTTCATGGAACATGATCTTTACTTAATATCTTAATGATTTTTGGCATAAAAGAAAAATCAATCATTTTGACCCATACAGTGTATTGTTGGCTATGCTACAAATATACCTGTGCGACTTATGACTGGTTTTGTGGTCCAGGGTCACATATCATGTCTGTTGCATGTTGTGTAGAGTTTCAAAAGCTTAATCCTTTTGTTCATTAACCCTGACAATACAGTGACTGTAAAGAGTAGAATATTCAATATGACCTTAGCAACATAGCTTAAAAAGAACGTCAGACAAAGATTTACTTCAAAAAAATCTATTTCAGAAACACGTTTGTTTGATTGTTGTTGTTGTTGTTGAACCTATTCTTCAGTCTTCCTCACAGTCTCCTCCACATTGACACAGAGCTGTTCACTTTAAGGAAGCTTTTTACATATGCAGTGCCAACCAGCAGCCTTTCTTGCAGCCACAGCTTAAGAGTTCAAGGATGGTCTGGCTTGGCTGTGGAAGAGTTGACCACAATGGTCTCCAAATGCTTGGGTCCAACCAACCCCAGTCTGTTGCCACCAGTACATCCTTAGTTGGGGGGATGTGGCCTCTGTTGTCATGTCATCTGGATTCCAGGTATCCCATGCTATCCTCTTGCCCCTGGTTGCAAATGCAGATACTGTGTCATAGCCGGTGAAGGCACAGAGCACAGGAAGGGCCTTGGATTTGTAACTCCCATTAGTCTCCACATCCTGATGACATGGGCCTACAACCAGTACACTGAATCAAGACTATCTGCTTGTCACCATTGACAACTGGTTTCTCCCTCGGCCGAAATCACGTTCCGGGGGGGAGAAATGGGAACGCGGGGGCACCGCGATGCGACCGCAAAGGGCACTTTCACGATCAAAGGGGCAGGGTGTGATCTCCTCTATGATCACACCAGAAGCCACCTCAACATGGATCAAACTCGTCTTGCATTGTTCACAAAGAAAGGAAGAGGAATGGAACAAATCCCCTCATCTAAGGATGCACTGGTGCAGCACCTCAAAAGAGCAGTGTACCAAGGAGGACACTGTTAGGGACAAGCACTTGAGGTGGCACCAAATATGCCATCTCAGTCTGGGGTTGGATGGATCCATGCGATTGGAGACCATTGTGATCAACACTTCCACAGGCAAGCTTGTCCACTCCTAAGTTGTGGCTGCAATACAAAAAAAGCCTCCTTAAAGTGCACAGCTCTGTGTCAATGTAGAGGAGACTGTGATGGAGACATTAGCTGTGTTTCTACTATCGGGCCAAAGGCGAGTGTGCTAGTGCGTGCCAGGGCCAATCGCGTTTCCACTGTCACTTCCGGGGCTTGATCAGGCCTCATCTGGGTTTCCTCAGGGCCAACGGCCAGGGTTTTTTGGCCCGCCGAATACCTTGGTCCAAAGCGGGCCAACTAGTGCTTGAGGAGTGGTTATGAACAGAGGCGGAGTTTACCTGAGTCAGGAGACGGTCGACACCACTGCTCATTTCCCATGTTATTATATCAGGCTACCAGCTAACTTCAACATTTAAGACATTTTAAACAATTTTCAGCTAAAAGCTCACTTTCAGATACCAGTGAGTGTTTGAAATAGCTTCCTTGTGATCAGCTGGTGAAATGGTGAGGTCGTGTAAGGTTGTTCTGTGGAGGTGTGTTAAGGGCGGGTTTTAGGGAAATGCTGCGGGGCTACTGCACAGCACGTTGTTAGCCCTGGCTCGTACTGGCCCGACAGTGGAAAAGCAGCTATTGAAGAATAGGTTCAACAACAAAACAATCAAATGTGTTTCTGAAATACACTGCTCAAAAAAAAAAAAA
Organism: Mylopharyngodon piceus; assembly: GCA_039654765.1. Taxonomy (NCBI): domain Eukaryota; kingdom Metazoa; phylum Chordata; class Actinopteri; order Cypriniformes; family Xenocyprididae; genus Mylopharyngodon; species Mylopharyngodon piceus. Next base: position 21,561,045 of record CM077456.1, read on the forward strand.
AAAAAAAAATGAAAGGAGGAAACACGCAATTATCACAGTATTATTAAACTTAAAAATTAAACACAGTCAATTAAACTTCAAGGATATTAATCTGTCCAATTAGGAAGCATAAGGGATTGTGAATTAGTTTCACCTGCTTTGGTGCAAATAAAAGTGACAACAGGTTCATGATAATGCCCGGCCTCATTTGGTTACAGTGTGTAGGCAGTTTTTCGATGACGAAGGCATTGATGCCATTGACTGGCCCTCACGTTCCGCAAACCTGAATCTAATTGAAAACCTCTTGGACATTATGTATTGAAGCATCCAAAGGTCTGATCCATGTCTGGGAGGAGATCCCCCAGGTCACCATCCATCATCTCATCAGGAGCATGCCCAGATGTTGTCGTGAGTGCACACAGGCACGTGGGGGCCATACTCACTACTAGGGCTGCACGGTTATGACAAAAATAATTGTTGATTATTCCCTTGAAATTGTAATTGTAATTATTATTTACGATTATCACAGTTTTACACTGAATTATGTTTTGAATAGCTTTATACAATTGTTTGAAGCTGCTAACTGCATGCCATATTTTTATATGAAAATAAGCAAGCTGAAAACACTCTTCCTGAAAAACTTTTACTTTTCTATAGTATTAAGCCTCAAATGTCATTGGTTTGGTTTCTTTTTTATAATAAAAAAGTAAAATAATATGGTATTATAATGTTATACCAAAACTAAAATTAAAACAATAACCTATAGAAAGAAAAAAAAAAAACACTCTATCATCACACAATCTTAAGCACACAAAATAATGTTCTGTAAGTGGACTTTTTTTGTTGTTGTATTGTTTTTTGTAATTGTACTTTTGAATGATTACGTAATTGCAGCATCTGTAATTGTAATCACGATTAGAAATTTGATTCATTGTGCAGCCCTACACACTTCTGACTTACATTATGAGTTGCTGTGATGAACTTAATCCAAGTTGGATCAGCCTGCAACTTCAGTTTTTTACATTGATTTTTGGTGTGATTTTTGAACCCAGCCCTCAGTGTGTTGATGATTTTGGTTTCCATTGACTGTTGTCACAATTTTGTTATTAACAAATTACAGAAGGTATATGAATAAAGATTTTCAAATTGAATATTTCATCCATTGAGATACAATGTGTGATTTAAGTGTTTTTTGAGCAGTGTAGATTTATTTGAAGTAAATCTTTGTGTCTGACATTCTTTTTAAGTGTTGCTGAGGTCATATTGAATATTCTACTCTTTACAGTCACTGTATTGTCAGGGTTAATGAACAAAAGGATTAAAGGGGGGGGGGTGTAATGCTATTTCATGCATTCTGACTTATTTACACTGTTGAAGAGTTGGATTCTCATGCTAAACATGGCCAAAGTTTCAAAACATGAGTTGGACGTATGATGGAGTATTTCTGTGCCAAATGACTACTTCCGGTTTCGGTACAGGTTTCGGAGGGTTTTTTTCAATTGAGTCCTGTATGATGTCAAAAGAGACCGGACTTCCTTGTATAAACACTTCTCCTTGATAAGTGTGCGCACACACATCACCCAGAGCAAGAGAAAAAGCAACGCCAATCAACGCGTTTCGTTCAGGATACGGAAGCCTAGAGATTTTTCAACAATGGCTGTGTCCCAATTCAGGGTCTGCACCCTTTGAAGGCTGCATACATCATCGGTCTCATTTAAAAAAAAATAACCGTTAGATTGCAACGCAAGAAAGAAATTACAGTATTTTACACCTCACAATGAATATCAGTCAATTTTATTACGGTTACTTTTCTTAAATATGACATCCTTGATGAAGTATTCACCATTCAAATGCAACCTTCAAAGGACGAAGCCTCCAAAATGAGACGGAGCTCCTGTCACCAAAGGAGCATGTTTTTGGTTGTGAGGGAAAGATTACCTTTTTCAGCTTCCCAAAGAACCCAGCGTTAAGGGAACAGTGGATGAAGTTTGTTTTTCCGGGGCAGCAACGGAGTTGTGCACGTATGTTTGTTTGTTCCCGGGATTTCGGTGATGAATACTTTGTAAACAAGTCTCAGTTCAGCGCTGGATTTGCAGATCGGGGGCGGTGAGTAAAGCTGCATCAGATGTCTGTGTTTTGTTGGCAATCGGCGCGCAAGTGCATAAAATGTAAACAACACGAACGTTTTTGTTCCCTTTGTATCTATAATGATGTCGCAGTTAGCAGACATCGCAGACGCTCCGCGCGCTCTTTAGCTCTGCCCACAGCACTGACGGCAGATACGCCTCCAGGATCTCGGCTTTTTCCGGAAAGACTCGGTTTAGCGTATCTATCTTTTATAAATATGACAAAACTAAAGACTTTTCGGAGATATGAAGGATGCATTGTTACTCTATATGTACTCAAGATTAACATGAGATTGGTAGAAACTGTGTGTGATACCCCCCCTTTAAGCTTTTGAAACTCTACACAACATGCATGCAACAGACATGATATGTGACCCTGGACCACAAAACCAGTCGTAAGTCGCACGGGTATATTTGTAGCAATAGTCAACAATACATTGTATGGGTCAAAATGATTGATTTTTCTTTTATGCCAAAAATCATTAGGATATTAAGTAAAGATCATGTTCCATGAAGATATTTTGTAAATTTCCTACCGTAAATATATCAAAAATTTATTTTTGTAAGTGGATATGCATTGCTAAGGACTTGATTTGGACAACTTTAAAGGCGATTTTCTCAATATTTTGATTTTTTTGCACCCTCAGATTCCAGATTTTCAAATAGCTGTATCTCGGCCAAATATTGTCCTATCCTAACAAACCATACATCAGTGGAAAACTTATTTATTCAGCTTTCAGATGAAAGTTGACCCTTATGACTGGTTTTGTCGTCCAGGGTCACATATTATAAAGTCTAGCCTAGGTTCTCAGATATTGTGATTTCCTCCTCACGTCACTGAATTCACCATTAACTATACACCTGAACAGTTTATGATGTTTTATATGGTATCATTGTAATCCTTGACCATCAAAACATAGGGGGAGACATCACCTTTTCTGTGTTATCATGTTTGATTCAGAAGATATGATGCAAAATACATAATTGGGTTATGGCAGAAAGTAAAATGGTTGTCGTGGCAACCACAAGGTGTTTTTGTAATCATTTCTGAAAATGTTCAGGCCCCCAAACTCTACAAGTGTACCAAATTTCATGCTTTTATGAAAAAGTGAACATTTTCTTCACATATCACCTGGACTATAGCATATGATGATAACCACTAACATACAATGACAGCCACTAGTACACGATGATAGCGTGGAATGCGCTGCTGTAGTTGTTGAATGAAGTGTCATGAATGACTGTCGTGTCATTCTAAAATTCTCCTACCACTATTTGTCTGTGAAGTGGAGCAGGACAACGTCCCACCAGTCCTTCTTTCATACTCTCATCCACAGACGGCTGGTTTTGGGCGTGGGAACTGGCATTTTTACTGCTTGATAAATATAAGCAGCACGGCACAATGGTTCATATGCTTAGATTGTCTCCTAATTAGGACCCGTAATAGAAAAATATTAAGTCTGCTGTTTAAAACAAAGAAAAGTAACAATGTAGGAGAACAGCATTCGTGCAGTATGCGCATGTCAAAAACTCATTTCCGATTTGAAGCTTATGGCATAAACGCGCACATCAACCCGATCACTTTATTTAGCGTTCATGTCAATACTGTTCGGAAAGTTGTGCATGTAAACATAGCCAATGATAGCCAATAGCATACAATGTTAGCCACTAACATACAATGATAGCCACTAGCATACAATGTTAGCCACTAACATACAATGACAGCCACTAGCATACGATGAAAGCCACTAGCATACAATGTTAGCCACTAGCATACACTGTTAGCCACTAACATACAATGTTAGCCACTAGCATATGATGTTAGCCACTAGCATAGCCACTAGTACCAGTTAGCCACTAACATACAATCTTATAAATGTATGAGGTGGCGAGGGGGGCCTTTTACCCCACACACGGGGTAAGTTAGCCACTAACTTACGATGATAGCCACTAGCATATGATGTTAGCCACTACCATATGATGTTTGCTCCCCAGAATAAGATGCCTGTATGCTGGTGTCAACACTAGGCTTCTTAACTATCTTAACTAACATAACCAGTCAGACTTCCTTAAGCAGTTACGACACTCAAGTTCAATGAAAAGGGAGATATTTTCTTTTAAAGAATTCTCGGTTTAATTCTCATAAAAGCATGCTATTGCATTTGCACAGCTCTGCTCCTGTCTGCCTCGCTGCTCAGAGTGGTTTGTGTCTGTAACTCCGTATAGCTTTGTTTTGAATCTCTTACTATCATTCATTGTTGTTTATATTATCATTACCATATATCTAATATTGCCTATCACATTAATCTGACGTCGCTAGCTTTTAATCTTTTAATCTAAATCGCTATCACAACGCGTTAGCATTTCGCTAGCTTGTTAACTTGTCATCAGTCTCTCGCGTGCTCCTTTTTCTACGCGTTCATCAAACAGCTGTGGTTTTGGATGCGACTAGCTTAGTGAACTCTGTACATTGTTCGGTTCCGGCTGTAGAGCCCGTGCAGCAGGGCAATTGGGTAACGGTGAGACGGCATAGTCGCGGAAAACACCACTCTTCCGTTCTGATAAGAACATCAAACAGGTTCTCCCCACTCAGTGACGCACCCACTGAGAATCCTGTTCAAAGTGCCCTAGTTATTGGCGAATCTATTACACGGAATGTGAAAATAGAGACACCAGCCACCATAGTCACATGTTTGCCGGGAGCCAGAGCACCTGACATCAAAGCAAATTTAAAAGTGCTGGCTAATGCTAATCGTAAATACTCTAAGATTATTATTCATGTCGGCACTAATGATGTTCGACTTCGCCAGTCGGAGATCACTAAAATTAACATTAAAGAGGTGTGTGAACTCGCAAGTACAATGTCAGAAACAGTAATTTGCTCTGGTCCCCTTCCTGTTCATCGGAGTGATGAGATAGTTAACAGATTATCATCACTCAATGGCTGGCTGGCAGAATATTATAGGTTTCATAGACAATTGGAAAAGTTTTTGGGGCAGACCTGATCTGTTGAAAAGAGATGGTATCCATCCCTCCTGGGATGGTGCTGCTCTTCTCTCTAGTAATATGGCACATAGTCTTAGAGCTGAAACATGACAAACTGGGGCCCAGGTCAGGAAGCAGACAGACCGGCTAAACTGACCGTCTGCTAGCTGTCTCACGTCACAGAAGTCATATAAATCTCAACACATAGAAACCCTTTCACCTAGATATACCTACACCTACAGTATTACTCAAAAGTCTTTCAAATATAATTCCTTCAAAATGATGGTGCTTTATGTAACGTTATGTAAATTGACATTTGTGCTGGCTACTGTATACAGGCCATCAGGGCACCATACAGACTTTATCAAAGAATTTGCTGATTTTCTATCGGAGTTAGTACTAGCTGCGGATAAAGTCCTTTTGTTGGTGATTTTAATATCCATGTAGATAATGATAAAGACGCATTGGGATTGGCATTTACAGACATTCTAAACTCTATTGGAGTTAGACAACATGTGTCAGGACCCACTCATTCATACTTTAGATCTAATATTGTCACATGGAATCAATATTGATGCCGTTGAAATTCTGCAGCAGAGTGACGACATCTCAGATCATTATCTAGTCTCGTGTATACTACATTTAGCCAAGGCTGCTAAACTGCCTCTCTGCCACAAATACGGTAGAACCATCACTTCTACCACTAAAGATTGCTTTATAAATAATCTTCCTGATCAGTTTCATTGCCTTAGCATACCAGATAGCTTAGAAGACCTCGATGTTGCAACAGAAACTATTGACTCTCTCTTTTCCAGCACATTAGACTCAGTTGCTCCTTTGCGCTTAAAAAAGATTAAGGAAATTAGTCCACCGCCATGGTACAACGAGCACACTCGGGCCCTTAAGAGAGCAGCCAGAAAAATGGAGCGCAGCTGGAAGAAAACAAAACTAGAGGTTTTTCGCATTTCGTGGAGAGAGAGAATGATTGAGTACAGAAAGGCCTTAAAAACTGCTAGATCTGCTTATTTTTCAAATCTTTTAGAAGAAAATAAACGCAACCCTAGGTATTTATTTGATACAGTGGCTAAATTAAAAAGAAATAAAGCTTCAACTTCTGATGTTTCCAAACAGCACAGCAGTAATGACTTTATGAACTTTTTTACCTTCAAGATTGACAATATTAGAGAGAAAATTATAACCATGCAACCGTCTACTACGCTACCACGTCAGACAGTGCACGGTAGTATCCCTGAGGAAAAATTCAATTCATTCGCTGCTTTAGGAGAGGAAGAATTGTCTAAACTTGTTAAATCATCAAAATCAACAACATGTATGTTAGACCCTATACCGACTAAGCTATTGAAAGAGATGCTTCCAGAGGTCATAGATCCTCTTCTTAATATCGTTAATTCATCTTTATCATTAGGATACGTACCAAAAACTTTTAAGCTGGCTATTATTAAACCTCTCATTAAAAAAACACAACTTGATCCTAGAGAATTAGTCAATTACAGGCCGATCTCAAATCTTCCTTTTCTGTCAAAAATACTAGAAAAGGCAGTATCATCACAACTATGTTCCTTTTTAGTAAGAAATGGTATCTGTGAGGATTTCCAGTCAGGATTTAGACCGTACCATAGTACTGAGACTGCTCTCATTAGAGTTACAAATGATCTGCTCTTATCATCAGATCATGGCTGCATCTCTCTATTAGTGTTACTGGATCTTAGTGCTGCATTTGACACTATCGATCACAACATTCTTTTAAATAGACTCGAAAATTATGTTGGCATTAGTTTAATTGCATTGTCATGGTTAAAATCATACTTATCTGACCGTTATCAGTTTGTAGTAGTAAACGAAGAGATGTCATATCGATCACAAGTTCAATATGGAGTACCGCAAGGCTCAGTACTAGGACCGTTGCTTTTCACTCTGTACATGCTGCCCTTGGGAGATATCATTAGGAAGCATGGCGTCAGTTTTCACTGTTACGCTGATGATACTCAGCTCTATATTTCTTCGCGCCCTGACGAAACTTACCAATTCACAAAATTAACGGAATGCATAGCTGATATAAAAAATTGGATGACCAGTAATTTCCTACTACTAAATTCAGAAAAAACAGAGATTCTAATTTTTGGACCAAAAAGCTTCTTCACATAATAACCTAGAATACTGTCTAACATTTGATGGCTGCTCTGTTAAGTCTTCGTCGTCAGTTAGGAACCTGGGTGTGCTCTTTGATACCAATCTTTCATTTGAAAGCCATGTTTCTAGCATCTGTAAAACCGCATTCTCCCATCTTAAAAATATATCTAATCTACGACATATGCTCTCAATGACAAATGCAGAACAGTTAGTTCATGCGTTCATGACCTCAAGGCTAGATTACTGTAACGTTCTCCTGGGTGGTTGCCCTGCTCGCTTGATGAATAAACTACAGCTCGTACAAACTGCAGCAGCTAGACTTCTTACTAGAACCAGGAAGTATGACTATATTAGCCCAGTTCTGTCAACACTGCATTGGCTTCATGTTAAACATCGTATAGATTTTAAAATCTTGCTAATTACTTACAAAGCACTAAATGGTTTAGCTCCCCAGTACCTGAGCGAGCTCTTAATGCATCATAGTCCTTCACGTCTATTGCTATCTCAAAATTCAGGCCAGTTGATAATACCTAGAATATCAAAATCAACCGCAAGCGGTAGATCCTTCTCCTATTTGGCACCTAAACTCTGGAACAATCTTCCTATCATTGTTCGGGAAGCAGACACACTCTGTCAGTTTAAATCTAGACTAAAAACGCATCTCTTTAACCTGGCATACACATAACACATTATCAATTTATGTTTTCAAATCCGTTAAAGGATTGTTAGGCTGCATAAATTCGGTCAGCCGGAACCGGGAACACGTCCTATAACACCAGATGTACTCATTACATCAGAAGAAGAATGGCATCTACGCTAATATTAGTCTCTCTGTTTACCGTAGGTTTACCGTAGTCAGCCGGATCAGGGCCATATCCAGGTGAGATCGAGGACCTCTGCCTTGACACGACCACAACGCAGCCCTGAAGTGTCAGCAGAGATTGAGTCAACTAGATCATCCACTGTGAAGGCCTCATCGACACGACAGCCAGTGGCACAGTTCCTCAACAAACCGTCCATACCAGCGTGATGAATACGATCCTCAACTGGATGGAACTAGAATAAATACTTTGACTGTTGCGATCCCAATCGGACTTATGATAGCTGCCTGAATCATAATAAAGCACTGTTCGCTGTTGGCCAGAGGAGAACTGGCCCCCCGACTGAGCCTGGTTTCTCCCAAGGTTTTTTTCTCCATTTTAACACCTGTTTGCCACCTGATGTCACCTGTTGGAGTTTGGGTTCCTTGCCGCTGTCGCCTTTGGTTTGCTTAGTTGGGGACACTTGACATTTAATATTCAACAGTGTTTTGATCTGCCTGCATTGACACCATTGTATGTGAACTGAACTGAGCTGGATGATGACATCACTGTTCACTCCAGTGCTGATATAGATAAATTAACTAAATTAATAACTATTGATTCTTACAACCGAATGAATCAATACTGAATTTACTTAAGATGGACAATGACACCATTTTCTTTAAGAGCTGCTGTGCAGCCAAAATTATATACCAGTTAGCACTGTAAAGCTGCTTTGACACAATCTGCATTGTAAAAAGCGCTATATAAATAAAGGTGACTTGACTTGACTTGACAACATGACAAATTATAACCATAATTAAACTAAACTATACCTGTTCTATCTTCATGCAGCATATATTCTCTGGCTCTGTAGGCATCTTACAACAGTTCCCACACAAGAGATTTATAGATCATGACAGAATATGCAATCAATAACTTTAAGATAGTTAACTCCACATCAGCTACATAAATTCATCAACTAACCATTCAGAAACGTCCTGTTGCATTCTACATGTTGTCACTTCTCTCCCTCATTGTCCGACTCCGGTTTGAACATAAAAGGCTGAAACAGTTTCTGACATTTTCAGTGAGTCTGCGTGAGGTAATCGGTGCTGCTAACACAAGCTCTTGAAACTCTGCCCTCTTCGTGAGAGCAGCAGCTCATTTGCATTTAAAGGGACACACACAAAAATTGAGCGTTTTTGCTCACCCTCAAAAAGTGACAAATTTAACATGCTATAATAAATTATCTGTGGGGTATTTTGACCTAAAAATTCACATACACACTATGGGCACATCAGAGACTTATTTTGCATCTTGTAAAAGTGGCATTATATGACCCCTTTAAGCAATTTAATGGCTTTATCTATCAGTGTTCAGTAAAACTTTCTCTCAGAGGACACACTTTCAATATTTTATGGAGAAACTTACCTCTAGCTGCTTATAAACTACATCTGGGAGTTCCTGTTCATAAGTCTTCAGCAGATCAATGGTATGCTGCAGAGGCTTAAACATCTCATCTGTAATGCTCTGCCGTTCTTTTACCGCCATCAGGTAACCCATGATCTCCTTCAGACCGTTATAGTCTCCCTCCTCCACTTTCTTACCAAAACCAGTCTCAGTCACTCTGATGAACTCTTCCAGGTCAGATAGACTAAAAATCACATGACACATAGATAAAAAAAAGTATTAGGCAAAGTATTTTGCACCTTCAGTTGGCTCTGATTAGCATATTTGTCATGGAATTAGCTACTTAGAGCTTTTACCTGTTCGTTACATGATCAATAAGATGCTTTTTGAACATTGAGCTCCACTTTTTGATGACATTGAGCAGGGCACATTTAAAGGCATGTGCGTCAACCCTCATCCATCTCTCAAACACATGGATGGGATCCAATCTCAACACTTCCTCATACAATCGCTCATACGAGTCCACCTGCTCACGGAAAAGTTCCAGAGTCGGAGGGTTTTCTGGGACCTCATGTTCTGCGTGGGCCTCGATCTCTTCACTCGTGAGGATGTGACCGTAAAGCAAGAACTGCCGCATGAACTCTGTTCTGTCATCCACGTAGAGGTAGGCGTAGTGTTCGAGGGTGTCACGGTACTCAAGGCACTTTTCCATGATTTTCTTCACACGCTCCATCAGCAGACGCCTCATTTCCATCAAATCTGCCATGTCCTCCATATCAGCCTGAAAGTACAAGATGACTATGTAAATATATCTGATTCTAAATAACATGAAAACAAAATTGACTGCATTTGTTTTAATACGCGTTTCTGGTTTCATTGTGCAGGAGTCAGATAAAAAAAAAAGTAACCCAGCAAACAGGGAACATTATCAGAACTTTAGCTAACGTTCTAGCAAGGTTCTCACAAAGTTATGAACAAACATCCTTCCAGTAACATTAATAGAATGTTCGTTCAAAGTTATCTGTTCTTTAATAATGTATTCAAAACGTTAGCACAAAAACATCATTTATACATCATTCGTGGAACATTTTTCTAAAACGTTTTGTTGGATGTTCGTTTTTTTGTTTTTTAAATGTTACTACTTGTTTCAGAATGCTCAGAGAACATTCAAAAGTAACATTTTCATAATGTTTGTAGAATGAATGATAAAATGGAATGTTCCCTTAATGTTCACATAACCATAGAAAAAAACCTTTAACTTTCATTTTAAGCTGACATCATAGACCCTTCTAACTTTTTAACCCTTCCCGTCCAACATTTTCAAGTAAAATGGATTAGACACCTTTCACAATGACTTTAAAGAAGATAATAAAGGATCTTTGCGTTTATTCAAGGGATTATCATGGCTAAACCTAGATAAAGTGATCTGACTGTTTGGCATCAGTACCTGATAGTGTGGGAAACCAATGTGCTCAGATAATCGTGGCATAAGAGTGGAGATCCTAAAGACATCATTGATGAGACTCTCCACCAGATCATAGAAGCCACCTGAAGCAGCAAACTCCAAAGACGGACGAAATACAATCTCAGGAGCCTGCAGACATAGCCGGACCTCGAAGAGTGGGTCTAAACCAGCCTTCTGGTCTGTATCGGGATTGGTGTGCAATTGTTTTAGTGCAGAATAATCAATCTGCAATGGTAGTAACGTCTAGGGAAACCCCTATAATTACTTTTAGTGAGGCTTTAAAAAAGAATAAAAAAGAAGCACACCTGTGTTTTCTATGAAGAACTTGAGGGAGCTCTCAATAGCATCAAAGAAACCATCGATGAGCATTTCATCAACGTATTCCACATAAATCCTCCACTGTGCAGATGACGGGTCTGCTTTAAAAAGTGACAAATTGTCCTGAAACAAAATAACAACAAAGAAAAACTCAACAGAAATGTTTGATGAATTGTTCTTTTAACATGCATCATTTTGTCAGTTGTTATTTGATGGGATTCCTACTGGCTTTTGTCACTGCATACTTTCAGTAACAGATGGATCTTGGCTCCTGAGGCACGGATATGGCTGTAAGTTTTCTCCAGACGCTCTGTCTTATCGTCCAGGTTTAAGAGAGTATCTTTCTTCCCCTCCTTCCTTTCAAAGACTGGGGTAGTCCAGCTCTTCATGATAGTCTGGATCTCCTCAACATTGTCCTTAGCCCTCTGTAGGCGTTGCTCCAAGTCATGTACCATCTCACGTACGTCCTGGATGTATTCCCAAATTTCTAACACATTAGAAAAATAGACCTTTTAGTTGGAGTATTATAAATCAAAAGAGTGGATTTTCATGTCATTCCAAACCTGACAATATGGACATTTGCAAAGGTAATTTTGTGGTTTGTTCATTTCCATTGTACTCTTTAGCATGAACATTCTGCTAAACATCTGCTTTTGTGCTTGTCGGAAGAAAAACAAAATCATACGGGTTTGGAACATGACAGTGAACTATTTCATAACAAATTACAAAAAAAGCACGATTAAGAAACAAGACTTAAACATACGCTTTATTTCTGAAAGTATAAAAAATAAGAATACTAAATATAATAAACCTCAATCATCAAATTAAAAACACAAACTGATAAAAGTTGTTTGATCAGAGCTCTATGGTAATAAGTGCTGTGAACAACAAAAACAAAAAGATTTGTCTGAAATATTTTATGGAAAATGGTTCCAACTCCTATTACCTGGCAGATAATAAGTATCCTGTGCAACAAAACTTAGTTTTGACTGAAGGAAGCTGATGTTTAGCCAGAAAACTCTGAGGCAGATTTGGGTGTTCATGATGATTGCATCACACTAACAGCTGTAGTGGATCTCAATAGATCTAACAGTGTACATTCAATAGCTCTACCTTGGCTTGTCCAGCAGAGGTTCTCCTCAGCTTCTTTGAGCTTGGTATCAATATCTGTCAGCTGGCTCTGGATCAGTGGCATCTCTACCTCTAACACAGTGCTCATTACTTTGTTGTACCAGTTGGTTATGAGCTCCAGACTTGTCACATACTGCCAAAGCATATCCCTTTTGGAATAAATGTCAGCAGCTATATCTGGTATGACTTCAGCCTGTCTGGCCTCCAGGTACTTCACCTCCCGCAGCACTGATGCCAGCTACAGGACAAGATAAGAGTCACATTCAACTGGCCCATGGATAACAATATTACCATACTGTGCACAAGCATGTATAAAGAGACCTGTGGGCTGAAGTTGACATAGATGAGTTTTGTGCCACACTCTCGAGTTATCAGCGGCTTTAGGAGATTAAACTGTGACTTCTCAGCCACGGAGCTAGTCCAGAAGTCATACAGTTTAGAGGAGTATCTGGTAAAAAGGCAGCAAGACAATTAATTAATGTCATGTAATTTTTTGATGTATGCCAAAATTAAGGATTTCAATGAATAGTTGCTCTTCATTCATCAAACGTGGGTGGTGCTTTATTCTGCCAAGATGCACAAAAGACAAAGAATGAGTATGAGTAATCCATCGCAACTTGTGTGCAATGTTTTAAATAAAGCTACACAAATTTAAGCTGGTATTTTCAAATAATCTCTCCCTCTACAGTATCTCTCAAATCTCAGATGTCGAGCATTGCACAACACTTCTGAAGACGGCATTTTTGCATCAAACACAATTGCAAATTAGATATCCCAGCAGCGTTGGAGGGAAATATAATCAGTAAATAATGGCATGAACTTAAGTATGTTATGTATAAGTATGTATAGTGCAAATCCGTATATAGATCACTTTTATGATGCATTGTTTTCCTTGTTGGAACTTGACAGTATAAATCACCATCCGCCTTCGCTGTCTGGAAAAGAGCAGCATAGACATTCTCTCAAACGTCTGCTTTTGCCTTCTTTTTTGACTGAGGCCCATTTATTTTAACAACGGTGGATCATAGTGGTCTATATATTGAATACATAAAAATTGTTCTTCTGGGTTTAGAGCAGGGGTGTCCAACACTGCTCCTGGAGAGCTACCGTCCTGCAGACTTTAGTTCCAACCCTGCTCCAACACACCTGTCTGAAATTATCAAGCAACCCTGACAAAGCCACTGGAAGGCAAGCCTGCAACCTTTAGCCAAAAAAGCGTAACGGCTAATGCTAACGCTCCACCTCTGGCGGTACACAGGAAAGGAGACCAGAGGCTGTTTTTTGAATGGATGTCAATGGATGAGAGGCTTCACTATGCTGATTAAACAGCTTTTGTGGGGAAATAGCTAATCATTTAATTAATCGACAGCCTGTTCGCTAATCTTCAGCATGTTTTACACTAAACAATACTTTCGTTGGGAACTATATGTAGATTTTAGCTTGATAAAAATGTATTTTTTTAAGAGAAGGCAGACTAGGGAATGTTGCGACTGATGCCACTGCCATTACACAATAGGCTGAGAGGTGCCACACGTGATTAAGTTAGCCGTTACGCTTTCTCCAATGGTAAGAGACACAGACCCTCTCATCTCCCTATAATATACAATCTCTGACCCTGAACACCTTGATTAGCTGGTTCAGGTGTGTTTGATTGAGTTGGAGCTGAAATCTGCAGGATGGTAGCTCTCCAGGAGCAGGGTTGGACACCCCTGGTTTAGAGTATCAACTGGGACACACAATAAGAATAAACAAGATTGGTAACAGGAATTTAAGATTAATTGGACAAAAACAGACATTCAAAATATAAAAATATTTATGTAAACTCACATATATATATATATATATATATATATATATATATATATTAAAAGGAATAATAGTAGTTAATAGTCTTTTATTGGCCTGTTTAGCTGAGCCATCTATATAACAAACAAAACAAGCCCTGAAAATATATAAAAGAACAGATTATACAGGCACTTCATATTTAAAGGGAACCCCTGGTATTAAGACTTGTATGGTTTACTATAACGTAAATTATGTCTCTTACTGAAATATGTAGTAGAAAACCCATGAAAGATCTACGTTATTTAAAAAATCCATGACATATTTGGACAATGGGGGGCGCCATTTTGTTTAGGTGCACAGTGCGTTCTATGTCGATAACGTCAAATGGTTGCACTCTGTGATCTACTGACGCTGTCCTGTTGTTATTTTTACCGCAACACAATTTGGAATATAATATATGATGCCACATTGTGCAGCTTTTGTGCAGATACGTCATAATATTGGAAATCTTTCCGTTTTAAAACAAGAAGGGGAGCCAATGGATATCACACAAAAAGCAACGTGCAAACTTTGCGCAAGAGTTATGCCAGTGAAAAAGTCTCAACCTTGGTCAGTAGGCTATTCACTACAGAAAGTGAAAGTAAAAAGTGACAGAGCTGTCTGACACTGCATTAACAGAGCATATTCTCTCAGAGACGAATTTCAACATAATATGCTGATAATGGTATATAACCGTAGGCTAGTGAAACAAATGAGAATAATAGTATTTCGTGTTAAACAGGTTGTTTTTTTAAAGTCGGTGCTTGAAGTAAAGCTGCGCTTAATTTTCATTGATGACTGCAGTGTTAGGAAATATTATACACTCTTAATAATTTTAATTATAGGCCTATAATTCATTGTATAATAGACCTAAAAAATGTTTAAAACATTTTCAAAGATAGCTAATAGTCTAATATTTTATTATCCTCACAGCACGTCAGTTATGCGGTGATGCGCTATGAAATTATTGCGGGGCGTTACTAGATTACCGTTGCACCAAAACATACAGATTAAAAGTATCAAAGTCATAAGGTCTAAAGTGAAGAGAACAAAGACGCAGTTAGGAAGTTTTATTCGTCCACTTTCTTCACAACTTCCCATTCTTTTCTCCTCTTATCGCTAGTAAAGCAGTGAAGACTTACATCGCTTCTCTTGTGGCTCATCGACTGAAAATTACAAACAAAAGCTGCACAATGTGGCATCATATATTATATTCCGAGTTGTGTTGCGGTAAAAATAACAACAGGGTAGTGTCAGTAGCTCACCGAGTGCAACCATTTGACGTCATCAACAAAGAACGCACTGTGCAGCTAAACAAAATGACGCCGCCCATTGTCCAAATATGTCATGGATTTTTTAAATAACGTAGATCTTTCATGGGTTTTCTACTACATATTTCAGTAAGAGACATCATTTACGTTATATAAAGCAAAACAAGTCTTAATACCAAGGGTTCCCTTTAATGGTATTAGATGATTAGTTAATTGCATTTGATATATTATACTTTTAATTTGCAATGGGTTTGTAAAAGCTGTTTTTATGCATGTTTGGCATGAGTTTTTGTTGCATTTACACTGTTTTGACTAGCAGGCGTCACCAGCACGTGGTGTTTCGAACACTTCAAAACAGTGAATAATTTTGCGAAGCAATTGGTTCAATTGATTCAAAGCTTTTTTATACAGCCATATGTTCCCTGTGTTTGTCCATGGACATGTGATATACTTCCTGTTTCCTGTTTAATCAGCCATCTTTGTAGTCATTTTGTAGTTTTTCATGTTGATTAGTCTTTATTGTTCCCAGGTGTGTCTTGTTAGCCTATTAGCCCCCTGTGTATATATAGCCCTTGGGTTTCCATTCATGTACTGTATATAATATAAACTGACCGTTTGAATTGCTCCATCAGCTCATCATATTTTTGGATCACCTCCTTTCCGTCCACAGAATCCATACATCTATCATAACACAAACAAAGTAGTTGTTTAATGAAGAAAACAAATTGTTGAGTGATTCCCAATCAAGCCTTCTCAACAAACACAAAGCATAAGATATTTACGGGTGGTTGATGAATCTGAAGTTATTGTAAGGGATCTGTATGCGTTCCTGCAAGTCCTGGACAAATCTCAAGCCTCCAGCAACCAAAGGCATGTTCTTGTAGACAGGAGAGTAACCTGGAAGACCAATAAACAGTTAAAATCTCAAGATAATAACAAACATCCCAGTGATGTTACTTGTTGATAATGAAGATGAAGACCGAACCCTGGGTTTCCTCTTTCTGCATCTGCTTTTTGAAGATCATCTTGCAACATTCCAATTCCTCGTCAAACATTTTGATCAGCCTTGGATATCTAGTCTGAGCATCGGCTGCTATCAGGGGTCGTTCCAACAGTCTGCCAAACATATCCAAAACCTGCCAAGCAGAGACTCTATGAAACTGTGTTGTGTTTTTTGCATTGAAAAAAGTTGAGAGAAGAAAAACACTAAACACAAATGCTTTCCACCAACTACTTCCAAAGACATACTTTTTAATATTATGGTTCACTGCACTATCAAATGCAAAAATCAAATATGCAAGTAATGAAAATATGTTCCAGGATGGAATGTTCTGCTCATTGCAAATACAACTCAAAAATAAAAAAGACCCTAAAGCATGTTTTCTTCTCCTGCAGGGTTCAAACTGAGCTCTTTTAAAGATCTTGAGTCTGTGGAGATTTGTGTGCATTCCAGTCTTAAAATTCAGGCAGCGTTCCTGATTGGGACTTGTTAATACGCAGGTCTCTATAACTCATTAAAGACAGAAAAAACATTGAAACTGTCTATGTATAATGTCCCAAGTCAGGAGCATGTGTGCAGCTCCACACCAAAAAAATGCTTTCGCAATTCTAACATTATTGTATTTATTTATTGATAGTGTTGCCCACCTTGAATGCGTGCTCCAATCCAGAAGCGTCATCAAAAGCATGACCACAGATTGCACCCAATTGCCGGTCGATATTGTCCACCATGAGCTGGAACTTCATTAAATCTGCTTCAAACTCCTACAAACAAGCACCCTTTATTTGAGGAACGTCAACCTGTCATCTGTGATTTTGTTTTGTGTTGTTAGAGAAATTGCCCACTTACCAAATTACTAACATCAAGGCAGTCATACGGCTTCTCTGAGAAAGTTTTGTAGTCCTCTAAGAAGATTTTATGTAAGTGCTGGACTCTCTGGCTGAGAGATTTTCCTTGAATCCCTCCAAACAGGACCTTCTCTAGCTTCATCATATCGACTACAGTCAGCAGGAGAGTCTAGACAATAACAATGAAAAAGAACCAGACAACATTGTCTTCACATAATATCACTTTTTTTTTTTTTACATAATTCCATATACCGTAGTTACCCGGAATGCCTGTATAATTTTAGGTTTAGGGCCCAAGCATACTCTATGCAATATGGGAACATGCAAGTACATAAAAAATGTCTCTCCGCTTACTTCGATTGTTCTCAGCCTCTTTATGAAGTGATCCAGCCCAACAAACACCATGAGGGGTGAGAAATCCCATGGCTTAATCGGGTACTCAGTCCTCTGGTACTGACTCAGGTTGGCCCTTCTGTCCTCGTATGTGCTCCTAAAATGCGTCAGCACATCTAGAGCAGTCTGCACTCGCAGGAGGCTCTCCTGCACTTCACCTTTCAGGATGTCATCTGGGTTCAGAAAACCCCGGGCCTGACAAACAACACTCTGAGGTAAGTAAAGGGCTGACACTTTACAATAAGGTCCCATTAGTTAATGCACTAACTAAAATTACCTAACAATGAACAATAAATTTGTTACAGCATTTGTTAATCTTTGTTAACGTTGGTTATAAAAACACAACTGTTCATTTTTAGTTCATTTTAGCTCAGTGGCCAGTTGCATAAACTTGGTCACTAAGCCTGGTTACTGTGTCTTAAAGTCCCCCTGTAGTCAGTAATTGTATCCCTTAAAACTAACCTTTGATCACCAAAATTACATATTTAAACGTTTTTTTCCTGTGAAAAAAATTCTTAATGTCTTAAATTAGCTTGAATGTAACTCTACACCCTTGCCTCATTTAATATACACGGTTCTATGAATTAGCCCCGCCTCCACTCACTCGCGCGAGCTCAGATGAGATCCACTCGGTCAACTTAATGAAGTAAACACTGCACAATGGTATCGCTTTTTACAAAGTCGGACACATAACGGTAATTAATATGATTAGCATTTTGCTTGACTACGTTATAAAACAGCTAATAATGTGTTGCTAATGTTACACAAACCATGTTCGCATTTACGAGTCAGACAGCTGCCTTCTAACAATCAGTATCCTTAGAAACGCTTTGAACAACTCAGAACGTCAGTGGAGAAAGGCATATAGTTCATCATAACAACGTAATATACATCATACACCCGCCAAATTGCTAAATCTACCCGATTTTTTATATCAACAGAAAAAACCTTCTTTTGAGACTCCTTTGCGCAGTCAGTTAATGATATGCTAAAGCCCGCTGGCACATTGACGTGATTGGTTACAAGGTAGTTTGTGACGTCAGAAACACCAGCGATTTTGTTTACTGCAGTTTTAAAGAGAAAATACTCAGCAATGGTGTTGACTTATGAATTTGCACATGGTTTGTCTTAAAGCATGTTAAAAACACCAGATAAACATATGAACAACTTGATTATCACTTTAAGAACTAGTTTGACCAACTAGCAGTTTGCCAAGGAGTATTCAATAATCCCCCCCCCCCCCCCTCAAAAAAAAGAAATTATATTCTCAGGTCATTCCAAGCCTGTATGACTTTCTTTTCAAAAGGAGAAATTCTGAAGAAAGTATGTTTCAGTTTCAGAAATGAAGCACCATAAAAACACCATAACAATTTCATGCCAGTGGTACAATATGACTTGTGTGCTATATTACACATCAGATAAATAAAAAAAAAAAAATCTGGGATTGGAATATGACATTGGGTATATTGAGTAAATACAGACAGAATTTCAGAAAATCTCCACAACACATAAACAGATGACAACAATAACATTTAATTGTTATACACTCTCAGAAAAAGCACAAAAGCTGTCACTGCGACGGAACCCTTTCAAAAGGTACTAACATGTACCATTTAGGTACTAATGTGTTTCTTTATGGTTTAATATGCACCCTTTATAGGGGTAAATAAGGTACATAGGTGAACCATTTGAAAGGGTACTGCCCCGTTGACAGCTTTTGTACCTTTTAATAAAGCATTACTTCATTAGAATACCTGCTGGATGAGGAGGTTGCAGATCGTCTGTAAAAGCACTATGACTCGGGCTGGTTTGTTGTAGTATTTGGAGTTTGCCCAAATCAGACACACTGTGTGCATGAGAGCAAGAATCTTTCCCTTCACCTCACTGAAGTCTGCATTCTCCAGATCTTCTAAACGTCTCTCCATTGGCTTGAGGTAGACATTGATATCTTTCGCCTCATTTAGAGCTTGATAAACACAATACAAAATCCAATGAAGATTCATAGCTTTCATAGAATTAAAGAGGATCTATTATGCCCTTTTTTTTGTTGTTGTTTTTGGGCTCTACTAGAATAAATTTTCATGCTTGAATGTTCATTATTTTCCCCATATCTGATATTGTTGGAGCTCCTCTCTTTCCAGTCTATTTAGTTCTTTTCTCTATGAAGCCCCTCCTTCTGAAAAGCACAATGTGCTCTGATTGGTCGACTAGACCAGTGTGTTGTGATTGGTCAAGCGCCTCTAGCGTGTTTGGGGAAATGTCCCACCCCTTACCATAACTGTAAGTTTCAACACACTACTAACTAACTCAACCAGGCCCCGTCCCTTTATTTAGCATATGAATTATTTCGATGAGGAATATTGTGTCGTGTTTGTTCCCGGAAGAAAACTCAAGACTACAATGGAAGCATTTCAGGGAGTTCAGAAATAGTGCACACTGATATAGAGAATAACTCATGCTGGATGGACTTTGGAACTTTGCAGAGCTTTCTCATGCTCAAACAGCAACATTACACACTAAAGAAAGATGAACATCACGTTTAAAGGCAGAAACTAATGGGGGTTTTTTTGTGCACCACTCCATACCTTCTGCAACATCCCGGAGCATTTTTGCAAAAGCAGGATAATAACTGCTGTCTATTGCATCCAAATGCTCAGCCAATGTGACCAATTTAGGTGCCTGGAGCTGGCTGTGTATACCCTGAAGATCAGCAAACCTGCAACACAACATAAAGTGGACAAACAAGCTTGAAGGACTTTTTTAGGCAACATCAGAGTGACTGAACTCCCAGTGTAGTGTGTCACACTAACCTGTTCTTCCAAAAGCTCAGCTCTGCATGTGGAGTTGGGTTTTTGCCCTCAAGTAACAGGTCTGACGAGTCCTTCTTCAGGACCTTATAGACCAGATTAGTCCAGTCAATCACAACCGTCTCCATAGAATAAATAAGGCTTCTATCCACGCGAGGCAAACTGCAAAAATCATACCAATGAAAATGCAAATGAAATATTTCAGACAAAAAAAAGCATGTTTATTAAAATCCCATCATTTTAAGAAGCCACCTCTTATCAACTTGTTCAAGCTGCTCCAATCCTTGAGGCAAAGGAAGGTAAGTTTTGCCTTTGACTTTTGCAGCCATGACAAACACTTCATTTTTAAAATCGTGGACATGTCGCATGAGGTCCTGAGAAACAACATGAGGAACGTCCCGGAGGTTCCTTGGATTAGACAGAAGTGGTTCCACAAGCTAAAAATAAAGAAAATGAAATTAGACAATGTTGTTCTCAAAACATTAGCATAAAAACATTATTTATACATCGTTCATGGAACATTTTTTCCTGAAACATTTTAGTTTTTTTTTTTTTTTAATGTTACTACTTTTTTTCAGAACGTTCGGAGAATAAGCAAAAGTAACATACCGTTTACAAAATGATACAATGAAATGTTCGTATAACAAACAAAAAACTATTTAAAACATTTTTTAAAAAATGAACATCCAGAGAACATTCAGAAATAACATAACTTAATGGGAACTTTAGCAAAACGTTTTTATAACACATTTATTAGCTGGGTAGTTTTGTTTGCTGTAACCTGTGATTTTGCACATTGGCCAACTTCTCATTATATAAAGTTATGTAAAATTTACAGCCTGTAGATCCTTATCATTCTGAGTAGAAGTTTGAGACGCCATGACAGACTGTGTATATGTGACTTCTATAAAACTATGAGGGCAGAGAAGTTCAAAACAAAACAACATCGCAGAAAAAGTGAATCTGATAGCACTAATTTGTAATTTTAAAAAAAGAGTAATGAATGACAACCTAATGTGCACATATACTAATACATCCACATACATCATTGCAATGCACTGTAGAAGAGAAGAGCTCTTATGTTACATTTTAAACTCAATGAATGTTATTATACCATCAAGTACACTTTCTTCTACAAGTCATTAAAATCAAGGAGCAACATTCATTATATGTATGGGTAAAGAGAAATTAGCATTTGTTTATATGTTGTGTGAAATTTATTTGCTTATTTGGTTTCAATCGATTGTAGTTAAATATAAGCTCCGTGTCCTGAATTATCCTGCAATTTATTCTACTGGGTAAATGAACTCAAAAACGGTCCAAGACTGATGCAAACGAATAGGTGAACTGATTCTTTCAGACAATTCTGTGTACTGGTTTGACCGATTCTTTGATAAGAACCGAGTCAAAGGAATCATTCGTTGCTAAAAACATTGTTGCTCTTCTGTGGCAAAACATTTTTGCCAGCGGTCAGATTTCAGATTAAACGTTTTCAACACGTTTTCAATTAAAGAATTCAAATCTTTTGTCAACTTTTGGCAGCTCGTTCTCTTTCATTTTGGCGATGAATTTGTAACTGACCGACTAACTGGATCTGCTTTAAACAGCTGTCTCCACAGCAACCCAGTGTGTACATGGGTCAGCCTGCTGTTGCTATGACAGAGATAAACCGTCAGTTTATTAATTTAAATGTACAAAATTAAAGAAAAAAGTTTTTTAGTACAAAATTAATTATTCTGAATTATCATGCAACTTATTCTACTGGGTAAATGAACTCAAAAACGGTGAAAACTAATACGTGAACTGATTCTTTCAGACAGGTCTGCGTACTAGTTTGACCGATTCTTTGATAAGAACCGTCTCAAATGAAGCATTCTTTGGCTAGCGGACATCACTACTCCTGATTCTATCAGAGAAAACACGACTGGGTTGCTGAATTATTGTCAAAGAAAATAAAACTCAGTAATCAATAATCAATAAAACAGTTGTTACTTTCAAAAAGATGTGGCTCACGATACGTGTAGTAAACATTGTTGCAGTTTGTAGTTGCAGTTTGTGTTAAATACTGTATTTGATAGCTACAATTGCTCTCATAGTTGTATTTATAAATGTAACGTTATTTATATAACTCACAAATGACTTTACAATCATTTTGAAAATCTGATTAAACTAATCATTAAAAAGTTAGCCAATCGGGCATCGCGAACTCGACTCACATTTTCCATAACCACCGAGAGCTGCTCCAAAGGACAAAGACGGGATTTCCCCCAAATTGCCGGTACATTTGTTTTTTTCATTTTTCTTGACGGACAGCGCAGTTTTGCCCCGCTTGACAAAATAAACCGATTTGTTCTGACCGGACTGACTTGATCTGCTTTAAACCGCTGTCTCCATCGCAACCCAACCAACACTGCAGTGTTTACATGGGTCAGCCTGCTGTTGCTATGAGAGACAAACCGTCAGTTTATTCATTTAAATGTATAAATGTAAACAAATAGACCCTTTTCACAGACTGTGATGACGCGTTTTAAAGGTCATCAGCATCGTAAATCCTGCAAAGTTTTTTATATTTTCATTTAAAAAAAAAAACGTATGTACATGTATAACACTATACTTAGTATTATATTACCTTTGCATCAAATTACAAAAATTAGTTAACGCTGCTGTGATGGTGTTTCTATATGGGGATAGAATTGTTGCATTATTCCAAAAAAAAATTGATTGAGATTCATAAATGTAAAGAGATTTACAAAAATTTATCAAATTCATAAATAAATAGATTAACATCCACAAATAAATGTAAAGTGTTTCAAAAAATTACTAAAATTCACAAATAAATAAAATGAGATTTGCAAATAATAAAAAAAAAGTATATATCTGTATTATGTCACAAACACAACTCTGCCTGGCATTCATTCGTGGATTGTTTCCTGTTAGTCTCAGACATCACGCCCACGGACTGTTGGCTGAACGTCTGATGCATATGGCACACATATGGAAACACTTCAGGATTTTCGAAGTCGTCACCTGGTTGGTTGAATTCTACAGGATGTCCGGGAGACTTGTGTGTCGTGTTCTTTAACGGTCCACCTGGAAACAAATGTCGTGACACCAAACCCCCTCGCGGAAGAAGAACGCCGTCATGTTTACAAAAGTGAGAATGAGCACTTACCAGGATCAACTAATTGCTGGATTGTTGCAGTAAACTTGCACAACTTTCTTGAATGAATAATTTATTAGATGCACGCCGGTCTGTTATTGTAGGGACATGACGCGGAACAAAACAAACTGTGATTAGTTGCGTTACATGTCAGTCAAACGTCCTCTTGGGCGGTCCTTGGCCAATGAAAGCTGCGAAAGAGTCCAGACCTTCTGCCGTCAGTCTGAAGGTCTGGCTACGCGAGACTAGTTTCCTGTGCATTTGTGAATCGCTTTATGTGCATTTGTACCTCCCGTATGCATTTGTGGATTTTGAAACACTTCTAGCATTGACATGCAGACAAATCCACAAATTAGTGGACTCCGCCCACCATCTACTTAAGCCAATCAGATAACAGCCACACTGTGCTGACCAATCGTTCTCGCTGCAACCAATCTCGATTGGCTTTACACTCGGGGCGGGAACAGATTCATTTTGCACCCCTGAAAGGAGCTGTAATCTATGGCTGCTTCATTCAAACTGAGCTGAAGTGCTGTTTGTGTGGTTAAAATACCCCGTTTCCAAAAGATTATTAAAGTTTAAGGCTTATTTCCATCAGGATCAGTGAATCAGAATAAACTCAGGATTATAAACAAATTCCTTCTCCGAAATTTCTGAATTCTTATAGGATATCACCAGTTAAATTAATTGGACAATTGTCACAAAGTATGCAAATCGCATGCAAAAACTGACAGGCTTACGGGCAGTATATAATGTGGTGGAGCGACAATTGCGTCAGAATCATGACTGAGCGCTAAACCAGCTGATCGAGCGGCGATCATGAGCTCTTATGTTGAAAGGGCATACCTGACCCTGGCTTTCGTAGGCCAAAGCGATAATGTCCGCTATCCAGTGAGAAAGCCTCTGCTTAGATACTGCACGTCCCTTAGTACAGCCACCATACCACACAAATAGCTGGTTAGGCTGAAGAAAGATGGCCGAGTCGTCAATATAAATCCATAAATCCCTGAACGGGTACACAGCACTCTGAGCGTCGGTGTCACATGAGGTCGACGGCTTGGAAAACAAAGCGGGCAAAGAGATGACCTGCGCTTTCAATGGGGTGGAAAGAGACTTAGACACATAGCCCGGTCTCGGCTGGAGAGTGACACTGTAGTCACCAGGTCCGAAGCGAATACAGGGCTGATTCGGCCAATTTGGGGCAATGAAGATCACCAACGCCTCACCAGAGGCAAAATATTCACTGGAGGGAATGCGTGAAGTCTGGCTCTCGGTCAATGCAATGTCAGAGCATCCCCCATCAGCGGGGCATGAGACAGCAAGAAGAGCAGCAGGCAGTGCCAAATCATTAGAACTGAGCCGAGATGAAGTCTCCACTCCCCCTGAGGAATTCCGTTCCTCGAAAGCATGTCCACTCCGCGGTTTAGAAGACCTGGAATGTGCGCTGCTCTGATGGAAAGTAAATGACAATCCACCCATACTAGGAGGATTGCAGCCTGTTTGAAAAGGGCTTTGGAGCGCACGCCGCCCTAGCGATTTATTTACGATACAACAGACATGTTGTCGGTGCGAATTAGCACGTTGCTGTTCCAGCTGCGGCAGAAAAGCCACTAGGGCTAAGGACACGGCTTTCAGTTCCAAGCAGTTTATGTGCCACCTACTCTGTGACTCTGACCACAGACCTGAGGTCGGAATGCCCCAGCCCGAGGTCAACGCATCTGTCGTAACCACAGTGCGTGCTGTCACCATTCCCAAGGAGACCCCGCGGCTGAACATCTCTGGGTCACACCAAGGTCACAAAGCACTGACGCAGCTGTAAGTGACCACAATGCGCACAGGCCCATGCCCTCTACGGTATATGGGTTTTCAGCCATAACTGCAGCAGCCGCATTTTTAGAAGACCCAGGTGGCAAACTGATGACACCGAAGCCATAAGTCCCAGCAGCCTCTGGAATTCCTTCAGGGGAACAGTTCGGCCCGGTCTGAAGTGGAGCAGAGCTGAAGAGATGGTCTCTATGTGATCTCAACAGAGGCGAGCTTGTGTCTCCACCGAGTTGAAACACACGCCCAGATATGTTATAGACTGACTCGGGGTGAGCATGCTCTTTTGTATGTTCGCGCGCAGCCCTAGGAAGTCCAGATGACGCAGTTGAAGTGGGGTGGTCTGCGTCTAAACTGAAGAGAATACCCGTGCTGTATTATGTGTAGCAGCCAACACAAAATGCCCGGAATAGCTCTCCACGTGTCTAGAAATTGACACAGCGGCCGAATCTCTGCCGTCGCTGTCGCCTGCAGCAAATGTGTAGACTGGCGCCACACCCCCAGCGAGGCCAAACGTACCAAACTTGGACTAGACCCAAAAGACCAGATATGATGAATGAAGACCCGGAGTCAGAGTTTAAAATAATAATATAAAAATAAATTGAAGAAAATCTTTACTGAAGAATAGTTTGCAGTTTCAACAGCAGAAGCCAGCTTCAAGTCTCACAAGGAGTTCGTAGGCCGCTCTGCGTACATTCACATTTCCACAACAATTATACTCTAACAGAGTCCACGGACTACGTCATTACTTCAGGTTGAATGATTCTGATTGGCTAAGAAAAAAGAGACAAAATTAGTAATCATCCACACATGGACTGATAGTGAGAAGCATATCTCCATTTGTCAGGATGCTGAAGAGGGGACCCTGGATTTAGGTAGGCCTACTGGATGTCCTTTGGGTCATGACATGGCGTCTTCAGGTCTCTAGCCAAATGCCAGTTGTCAGGACCAGCACAGAACACTAGCGCACATACACAGATACACATGACTCACAGCTTCTTCAAGGTTAAAGTTGGCCCAGTCTCCAACTATAAACAGGAACGTTTCTCAAAACATACTGATAAGCTGTACTTTTCTCTCAGTGAGAGGTACAGACAATATTAATCATTTTCTAGTGTTTGAAAATGAAAAGGAAAATAAATGCTTTAAAATAAGTTGAATAAGTCATTCAAATAATTTAACATTTAGAAAGATAAATGTTGATTAATAACTTGATTATAAATCACTCAAAAGATATATATTGAAGCCGCAGTGGATTCCAGAATCCACCCTTCAAGGTAAACATTAATACTGCCGAAATAATACTGCCCCACTGGAAACCTCTTGCCTTTGTGTCTAGAGTCACTAGGCTTGTTCGACTTGATGCAGCGCCGCACAGACCGATCGGCGGCTGACTTGAAGCAGTGCATGCCGATAAGAAATTTTGTCCGTCTTGAGACAGCGCCGACGCCATGTGACTGTGACGTATGGCTTCAAAGTACCGCGAGAGCGATTCGAGATCAGCCGCCTGAGTCAGCCAGAGCAGTTTCTCAAGAGGAGCCAAAGCCACTGGAAGGCAAGCCTGCTACCTTTAGCCAAAAAAGCGTAACGGCTAATGCTAACTGGTGGTACGGGCGGTACGCATTGGCGGTACGCAGGGAGGAGTTTTGAATGGCGACACGATAGGCTGAGAGGTGCCGCACGTTATTAAGTTAGCCGTTACGCTTTCTCCAATGGTAAGAGATACAGATCCTCTTATCTCCCTATAATAATACGATCTCTTTTTTTTTCCTTTTTCTTTTTTTATTGCAATTGCAAACAATTCAAAGATGACATTAATGAAATACAACTTTTTTAAGAACATAAAGAAAGGCAGGAACAGAACAAAAAAAGAAATGAGGATTAAAAAAAAAAGTATTAATCACGGTACATGAAAGATCTCATCATATCTCTTCAAAAAAGAAATACATTTTTTGTTATTAATTACTCTTAGTGAATTGATTAAATGTTCTGCTTCACATAAGAAATCTATAAAAGTCGGTATTTTCTTAAGAAACCTTTGTTTGTGAAAATTTTGCCACAAGGATAAGAAAGTTAACAGTAGATTCTAAAGATTTGTTTTGGTTTTCAAAAAAGCAAACAACATCCTTAATGTGTAAATTACAGTTCATATTAACTTTAGAAAAACAATAGGAACTCAAATCTTTCCAGAAAAGTGATGAAACATTACATGAGAAAAATAAATGACAAATATCTTCACTTTCTTTTTTACAGAAAGTGTATATAACAGCTACATCACAAAATGTTGACACAAAAGCATTACAAGGGTATATATTATGCAAAATTTTAAAATGCACTTCTTTCACTTTATTGGGTATACAGTATTTATATGGTAATAACCATGTTTTCCTCCATTGAATGTTATCTATTTTAGAACCCCAAAAAATTTCCCTTTTAGAGAAATTGAGTTTCGAGATTGAGAAAGTTGACGAATAAATTTATTATTACATTCTTTACTTAAAAGCGAAACACCTCCCAAACATAACTGTGAAAGTTGTTTTGAGCATGACTCATGGGTAAGGGAAGCTTTCATCAGACAAATTAAACCATCAGGAATCGCCTTTATAACTGTCACAGACACGCCAGGCTCCACAGTCACCCAATCACAGCGCACTCCCTCTCCTGAGTACTGATCAGCCACACCTGTCACGCATCAGCACTCATCACCACTGCCACATAAAAGAGCACACTGAACACACACACATCGTCCGGTCTCGTTAACGCATACCTACATGCTATGCGATCACCAAGCCACGTATCTACTTGTTTACACTCACCTGCATCACTCCAGCACGCTCTGTTGACCTCAATAAAACCCTGCTTTGCACTTACCTGTGTCTCCGCTCCCTTCTGTATGTAACAGAAGACCGGACCACAACCGTCACGTCAACATGAGCACTTCGGATCCCATTCAAGACCTGGTCGATGCACTCCACCGCACGCTCATCGCGGCATCTCCTTCACCACCAGCCGTCGCCAGTCCCATGGCTAAACCGGCGCCCTTCTCTGGCCTGGCGGAGGACTGCAACGGATTTCTTTTGCAGTGTACGCTGGTTCTGGAGATGCAATCGCACCTGTACCCAGACGATAAAGCGAAGGTGGCTTTCATAATCTCTCAACTGCATGGTAAAGCACTGCGATGGGCTGAACCTCTCTGGAATCAAGAAAACCCTGTTGTTCTTTCCCTGTCCAGCTTTATTACACACTTCAAAGAAGTTTTTGGAACGCCCGCGGAAGATTCGTCCATGGGTGAGAGATTATGTAATTTAAAGCAAGGATCACTAACCGTGTCTGATTATGCCCTCCAGTTTCGTACCCTCGCTGCTGCAAGTGGCTGGAATGAACGAGCCCTCCTCACCCTGTATCGGCAGGGTCTCGAGCCCCGTGTGCGGTTGCATCTCGCTGCATACGAGGATTCCATCGGGCTCGAAAAATTCATTCAACTCTCCATCAGGTTCGCCACTCGTATGCAGCTGTGCCTCGAAGAGCACCAGAACCAGCCGTTATTTCCAGCGAACCTCCGCCAGCCCGAATCCGTCAGCCTCCCAGAACCAGCCAACGACCCCATGCAACTCGAAAACTCTCGTCTCTCGTCTACTGAGCGGCAGAGGAGGCTGACCCAGAATCTGTGTCTCTACTGTGGACGTGCTGGGCATTACATCGCTGAATGCCCCACCCGTCCAGTTCGGCCCATGGTGAGTGTTATTTTGCCTACGCTAAACAAAATGAAACCACTCACAATTGTTGTAACACTTACTGCTGCCGAATTCTGTCTCCCAGTCAGTGCGCTCCTCGATTCTGGGTCAGCTGGCAACTTCATCTCCGGATCCCTCTGCCGCCAGCTTAAACTCAAGACAGCCCCAACGCCGAAGATTTACCAGATCCACGCGGTAACTGGAAAACCTCTACGGCAAGTACGCTACAGTGTGGGACCTCTCCTCCTCCAAGTCGGAGTTCTCCATAAGGAGGAGATTCAATTGCTGGTTCTGGAGAACTCAACGGCTGACGTGATTCTGGGGCGCCCGTGGCTAGAGCAGCACAACCCCACCATCTCCTGGAGGACAGGAGAGATCCTGAAGTGGGGTAACCAATGCTTTCAAGACTGTTTTCCTGAGTTTCCAGTTCCTAGTTCTCCGAGTTCCAAAGCCATTCAAGTCTGTGCTACTACTGTGGAAAGCCCCCTAGAAAAACGTTCCACAGAAATCCCAGCGTGTTATTCCCACTTCAGAGATGTCTTCTGTCCAAAACAAGCCTCCAAGCTGCCACCCCACCGGCCATGGGACTGCGCCATCGACCTCATCCCAGGTGAGCCAGTGCCCAGAGGGAAGATTTACTCCCTATCCATTCCGGAGGAGAAAGCCATGGAGGAATACATCGACGAGGCTCTGAAACAAGGCTACATCCGACCGTCTACTTCCCCTGCTGCTTCCAGCTTTTTCTTCGTGGCTAAGAAGGACGGAGGCTTGCGGCCCTGCATAGGGCCAGATCACCGTAAAGTTCCGTTATCCCCTTCCTCTCGTCCCATCAGCCCTGGAACATCTGCGCGGCGCCACTGTGTTCACCAAGTTGGACCTCCGCAGCGCTTACAACCTCATCAGAATACGTGAGGGGGACGAGTGGAAGACAGCGTTCGTAACACCTACTGGCCACTACGAGTATCTCGTTATGCCGTATGGACTGGTCAACGCCCCCTCCGTATTTCAAGATTTCATGCATGAGGTGCTCCGGGAGTTCCTGCACAGATCTGTCCTGGTCTACATAGACGATATCTTGATTTACTCCCGGAGCCTGGCCGAACATCGCCAACACGTTGCGGAGGTCCTCCAACGCCTGAGGGACCATCAGCTCTATCTGAAAGCCGAGAAATGCACTTTCCACCAGCCCTCAGTGCAGTTTCTTGGGTATAACATCGACCGCAGTGGCGTCCGCATGGACGAGAGGAAGGTCACTGCTGTCAAAGACTGGCCCACTCCCACCTCCGTAAAAGAACTCCAACGTTTCCTAGGATTTGCCAATTTCTATCGTCGATTCATCCTGAACTACAGTTCCATCACCAGTCCACTCACCAACCTCCTCCGCCATAAGCCCAAGTCTCTGTCCTGGACGCCAGCAGCCACCCAGGCGTTTGAACATTTGAAGACAGCGTTCACTACCGCTCCCCTCCTGGCGCACCCCGATCCTGATCTCCCATTCGTCATGGAGGTAGACGCCTCCACCACTGGAGTGGGAGCGGTATTGTCCCAGCAGCAGGGGAATCCAAAGAAACTCCACCCATGTGCTTTCTTCTCCCGGAAACTCAACCCGGCGAAGGTAAACTATGACATCGGCAACCGTGAACTCCTTGCCATCAAGCTCGCCTTGGAAGAGTGGAGGCATTGGCTTGAGGGAGCAAAACACCCATTCCTGGTTCTAACCGACCACAAGAACCTGGGGTATCTACGGGATGCCAAGAGGTTGAACCCCCGCCAAGCGAGATGGGCTCTGTTTTTCACACGTTTCGATTTCAAGATCTCTTATCTCCCTGGTCCCAAGAACGTGAAAGCGGATGCACTGTCTCGTCTATATAACCTTGAAGAAGGCAATGAAGATCCAGAGCCCATAATCCCCGAGAAGCTTTTTGTCAGTCCCATCTCCTGGTCAGAGGAAACGCTCCCCGAGTCCAATGCCTCCACCAACACCCCGCCGGGTTGCCCCACCGGATTGAAGTATGTCCCACGAGCACGACACACTCCCCTCATCCACTCTTCACATACTTCACTGGGCACTGGCCACCCAGGGGTCAACGAGACCCTCTCGCTGTTGAAACAGCGTTTCTGGTGGCCCAACATGAGATCTGACGTCAGGAGGTACGTGCAGGGGTGCAGGGAATGTGCTATCTCCAAGAGCCCACGCCATCTTCCCTCCGGTAAACTACAACCTCTGCCCGTTCCAACACGTCCGTGGTCACACCTAGGAGTCGACTTCATAACCGACCTCCCAGTCTCCGAAGGATGCACCTGTGTGCTCGTGATAGTAGATCACTTCTCCAAGTCCTGTCGGTTACTTCCCCTACCTGGACTCCCCACAGCCATGGAAACCGCCGAACTATTATTCAACCATGTATTCCGCTACTATGGATTGCCCGAAGACATTGTGTCCGACCGTGGATCCCAGTTCACGTCCCGGGTCTGGAAAGCCTTTTTCAAGCTCCTAGGTGTGGCCATCAGTCTGTCTTCTGGATACCATCCACAGACGAACGGGCAGACGGAGAGGAAGATTCAGGAGATAGGCCGTTTCCTCCGTACCTTCTGTCACGGCCATCAGGACTCCTGGAACCAGTTCCTGGGCTGGGCCGAGTACGCCCAGAACTCTCTCCGACAACCCACCACTGGTCTGACACCTTTCCAATGCGTACTTGGCTATCAGCCCCCACTGTTCCCCTGGGATGGGGAACCATCAGATGTCCCGGCGGTGGATTACTGGTTCCGGGAGAGCGAGAGGGTCTGGGACTCAGCCCATCTGCAGCTCCAACGGGCCCTACGCAGGCGCAGGTTGACAGCTGACCTTCGACGTTCCCACGCACCCCAGTACCAACCAGGACAGAAGGTTTGGCTGTCAACCCGGGACATCAAGATGCGCCTGCCGTGTAGAAAACTGAGTCCCCGTTTCGTTGGCCCCTTCACCATCCTCCGGCAGATTAACCCAGTCACCTATCACCTGCAACTCCCCCCTGAGTATCGCATTCACCCAGTTTTCCATGTCTCACTCCTAAAGCCTCACCACCCCTCTGTTCTTCCCTCCACAGAGCCTGGCGATCTCGAGGAACCCCCTCCTCCACTCATTGTTGAGGACGGAGTGGCATACCGGGTCAAAGACATCTTGGACTCCCGGCGCCGTGGTGGTTTCCTAGAGTATCTCGTGGACTGGGAAGGATATGGCCCCGAAGAACGCTCATGGGTACCCAGAAATGATATCCTCGACCCTAACCTTCTCGACGAATTCCATTCCAGACATCCAAGCAGACCAGCTCCTCGTGGCAGGGGTCGACCACCACGACGTCGGGGTCCGCGGTCCTCAGGAGCGGACCGTGGAGGGGGGGGTAATGTCACAGACACGCCAGGCTCCACAGTCACCCGATCACAGCGCACTCCCTCTCCTGAGTACTGATCAGCCACACCTGTCACGCATCAGCACTCATCACCACTGCCACATAAAAGAGCACACTGAACACACACACATCGTCCGGTCTCGTTAACGCATACCTACATGCTATGCTTACCTCCAGGACTCCGATTGCTATCTACTTACCTGTCTCCTGTGTTCTCCGTGACTCCTTGTGTCTCCGTGTTCCTTGTGAGTTCAGTGTGCCTCGTCTGCTCCACGTTCGTCTGCATCCACGTAACCTGCAACAACAACAACCAGCATCAGAAGCCAGCACGATCACCAAGCCACGTATCTACTTGTTTACACTCACCTGCATCACTCCAGCACGCTCTGTTGACCTCAATAAAACCCTGCTTTGCACTTACCTGTGTCTCCGCTCCCTTCTGTATGTAACAATAACAGAGTTAAATTCTTTAAACGGAATGGGACATTGATGGATATTCATAAAACATTCATAAGATAACAAATCACCATTAGAGCAACAAAAATTATGTTTTTATTAAACCATTTATCAAAAAAGACTGATCTATTTCTAATTTTAATATCCAAATTATTCCATAAGATGGTTTTGTGGGGGGAAAAGTTGTGGTTGTAAACCAGTTTACAGGCTAACAAAGCTTGTTGATGAAATCTGGCCAGTTAGGTAATTTACCAGTGGAGTAATTGCATTTCATCAAAAGAGAAAGGCCACCTACCCTATTAAATATATTATTAGGAATAAAATACCACATAGAATCAGACCCAAGCAAACATCTTTTTAACCAATTAATTTTAAATGTATTGTTAGTATCTTCAAAATTCAGGACTTCAAGACCCCCATCACTCCTTTTGTTTGCTAAAACATATTTCTTCAATTTGTGAGATTTAGAACACCAAATAAAATCAAGAAAAATCTTATCTATATTTTTGGAGGTGTGATTATCTACAGCTAAAGACAGGGAAGGGTACACAAATCTGGATAATCCTTCTGTTTTAGATAAGAAAACTCTGCCTAAAATTGATAAATCACTTTGGAGTCAATTATTAAAAATATATTTTGTTTTCAATAACCGTTGAGAAAAATTCAGAAACTGTCTTCTAATTACATTTTTCGTTATATGAATCCCCAAATATTTCACTTCATTTTTAATTGGTATATTTTCAATTTCAGTTTCTATAGTGTCAAATAAGCAAATAATTTCACACTTAGATAAATTAAGTTTGAGCCCAGAAGCGTTAGAGAAGGCATTAATTGTAGTTAAGACTGGAGAAACTTGCTCTTTATCCTTCAAGAATAAAGTAGTATCATCTGCTAATTGTGAGATTCGAATCTCTCTGTTAAAGATATTAAGGCCAGCAAAGTTATTATTGTGCAAAATAACTATGGATAATGTTTCTACAACAAATAAAAATAAAAAGGGGCTCAAAGGGCAACCTTGACGTATTCCGCGAAGAATAGGAAACCTTGGTGATGTACGTGAATTTAAAATTATACAACTATCTATTTCTTTGTACAAAATTTGAACAATATTTATAAATTTTGAGGGAAATCCAAAAGCCTCTAAACAGTTTATAAGGAACTGATGCTTTACAGTGTCGAAGGCCTTATAAAAATCGAGGAATAAGATAATTGCATCAGACTTGATTTCACCTCTATAATCAATAAGATCCAGAACAAGTCGAGTATTACAACTAATATGACGACCTTTCATAAATCCGGTCTGTGTTTCATTAATGATATGATGTAAATTTTGTTTTAATCTCTTGGCGAATATGGAAGCAATTAATTTATAATCAAAATTAATAAGAGTGATAGGGCGACAATTATCAATTATAGTTACATCTTTGTCTGGTTTGGGAATGAGAGATATCACCCCTTGTTTCATATTAGGAGTCATTGTTCCATTAAACGTTGTTCTAAAAATTCCCAAAACTGTATGAAGAATTCTAAAGTAAGGCCATCGGAGCCAGGCGACTTCCCCTTTTTCATTGATTTCATTGCATCTCTAATTTCATTTAAGGAAACAGGAGCCGCACATGATAACTTAAATTCATCACTTATTTGAGGTATATAGTTCTTAATCTGTTGTAGGTATGACTTACTTTGGTTTGCCTGAAAATCAGGGGAGTACAGGTTCCTATAAAAATTAGTAACAAATTTCTCAATTTCTTCAGGGTGTTTAGAAACTGAATTGTTAATTTGTAATGCAGAGATGCTTTTCCTTTTAAAATTTATTTTCTGAAGTGAGAAGAAGAAGCTCGTATTTTTCTCTCCTTCCTCAATCCATCTCGCTCTGGATCTAACGAAGGCACCTTTAACTATTTCTAAATATATATGGTCTAACAGTGGTGTAGTCTAGTTTTTTGTAGTGAGTATACTATGATTTTTCCCTCCCAGCCTCATACTTACCTGTCCCAGAGCGACACCCCATCAGCACCGCCACACTCACTAATGCATATAGTATGCAACTGATCTAGGCTACATGTTATTGAGAGCATTCTGAAAGACTTCTTATGTGTGTTTTATCAAAATGTCAATTTATTATAATCAACAAAAGACTTTAACAGCCAATGACACTTACAGCTGAAGAGACTCTGGTCTGATATTCTACTGTTTAGTGTCAATCACCATCTAACTCAGCCAGTTAAGATAGCCTGATGTTATATGATTATGGTCCCTGGAGCATATTTTATCAGCTGGCAAGTTTCAATGCACATTTAAGAGTGCAAGTTGCAACTATTATTACTCTCTAAAAAATGTTTGGTTGAAAACAACCCAGCAATTGGGTTGTTTTAACAATAGTTGGGTTAAATAAAACTACCCAGCAGGTTGGGCAAACATTTAACCCAATCGCTGGGTAGTTTTATTTAACCCAACTATTGTGCAAAAATTGCTGTATTGCTTGCTTAAAATACACCCAAAATATGTTGGAAATTAACATTTATTAATATTAAATATAATAATTAAACAATAAACATTTATTAAATTGTTTATTAATAAATGTTCACCTTTGATTGTTATTGTTGCCTCTAGTAATTATGTGTCTGATTTTCAATTTCCAACCTATTTTGGGTTCATTTTAAGCTAGCCATATAGTCATTTTTAAACAATAGTTTGGTTAAATAAAACTACCCAGCAGGTTGGGCAAACATTTAACCCAACTGCTGGGTTAAAACAACCCAGTCACTGGGTTTGTCCATTTTCAACCCAACTTGTGTTGTTTTTAACCCAGCATTTTTTAGAGTGTAACAATAATGGAAAGATGAGGCTTATCAGTACACAATATCACCCTGTTTGGACTTTGTTTTCTGTTTTGCACAATTTCCTGCCAGTCTGCCATCATAGTTATGCATTTCAATTCACTAAGCAATTCGATTCAATATCAGTTATTTTGGATATACTGTATATCAGGTACAATACATGGCAAATTTTCTCAAGAAAAAAATCTTTAAACATGCTGTATAATATACATGGGAATAAGTTGGTACTACATTAATATTGAAGGTTAAAATGAACTGATTTGTATACAAACTTAAATTACACTTAAGGAAATTTTTATAATAATAAAGTTATAATAGGCCTACTAACTTTAAAATTATTTCTACTCCAATTTGTTTTTTGAAATATAAACATTTAAATGGTGGCTGTCAACTTGACGGATTTATTCAAACATGCATAATATAAGCTATTGAAGAACATTAAAAATTATTAATAGGTAATATGGTGTATATATTTAGCTAAATGCTCCTCTCAAGAGCTCATTTTTCTAGCTGACTAACGAGTTTATGGTCACTGAATACGTTTGTTCTGAGGTAAATGTGACGTTACGTGACATTGTTTACAAGCTGTTATTAACGTCTTTCCGCGGTTGAACACTGAGTAACTGATTATAAAAGACATGATACGGATTTCGTTAAGTTGTACTGTATCTTTTATCATACCTTGAGATGTTCATTCATGTTTATTTCGCGCTGTAACTGGTATTAAAGCGGAGGAGAGGATCAGTTTACGCACGCGTCAGGCTACCGCTTCATTTGAACTGCTACAGCGATCTGTCACGACACATTAAAGAGCGCCAAAACGGTATTTATGTTTTTTTTTTTAAATGGGCAAAATATTAAACTTGAGACTTTGAGAAATATAAGACTTTGTTTCATGTCAAAAGCAACAAACCACAAATCATATTGTGATTTATTGGATGGTTATGTATCTTGGCGATTTTTAAAGTGGGTATACGGAAATCCTTGACCTTTCCTAGTGAGTATATGGCGTATACCTGCGTATCACGTAGACTACACCACTGTGGTCTAATTCCAATTGCAAAGTTTTTAACTGACTAGTTTCTGTAACAGAGAGATTGTATAATAATACGATCTCTGAAGGAGCTGCACGAGCTCTTATGACGACACAGCTGTTTCATGATTGGCTGGATTCACCGCATGACAACGATCACGTGTGTTTCGTGTTTATAGAGTACCGCAGAGATTAGGTGTTTTTGTATGCAAAACCCGGAAGCGAGTTAGCATTTTAGGACTTCCGGTATCATCGCCCTAAAGTCTATGGGTTTTTTGAATGGGTTTTTGCTAAATCGCCTGAAATAAGGTCTGTGGTTAACAAAGCCTCTAAATATTTTCACGTTTTGATCTATGACATAAAACACACCAGTTATAACCCGCTTGTGATTTTTTAAACCTTTATTGTGTCTTAAAAACGGCGGTTGCTAACAAGTTGCTAAAATGATTTGCCTCATAAATTGTTACGAAATAAAAAAAAAGTTTCACACCTCAGAAAAATTAACTTTACTCTCTTGTCAACATACTGCGCGCACTCCAGTTGTGGAGGTGCGCACTGACACGTCATATGAAAAGCAGTCATCCATATTCTGACTTGGTGAAAAGAAACAAATTTTTTCTCAAGGGAAATTTCAGTCTTGTGTCTGAAGTTTAAATACACATTTTAATGAGGCAAATTTTGATAATAAGAACATATATAAAGAACGTGTAAATGATGGTAATGAAATTACGAGCACATGACATTGCAGTTACGTTGCCAGTAAGTCATGGAATTACCAATATATTACGTACAGCGTACGTATCTGGAACGTTCTTGGTAATCTTATAACGTTCGGAGATCGTACTGACGATATTGTGAGATGGTAATTTGATGGTAATGATATTACGGGCATACAACGTTGTAGTTACGTTACTAGTAAGTCATGGAATTACCAATATATTACGTACAGCGTACGTATCTGGAACGTTCTTGGTAATCTTATAACGTTCGGAGATCGTACTGACGACGTTGTGAGATGGTAATTTGATGGTAATGATATTACGGGCATACAACGTTGTAGTTACGTTGTCAGTTAGTAAGTCATGAAATTACCAAAAAGTACAAATACATTAAGTAACCGTTACGTCGTGTGTTAGCTGGGTACTTCCTTTGGTGGGGACTTTAGACGTCATCATGACAAACAGGACATTTGGACAGCATTTCTCATGAAAAAGTGGATAAGTATTCATACACAGCGTAGATCATAATCAGTGAGCATGTTTTTAAATAAAGTTGTTTTTTAAATAAAGTTTGAGGAAGCTTGGTGGTGGTGACGTTGATCCGCGACCATGGTGTGCCGTAGTCCGTTTATAGCCTACTGTTAGCCTTTTATATCCGACTTTATTTAGGCTTCAAAATGTATAAATGTTGTGTTAACTTGTAAAGATTATCTTGATAGACAAAATGTGTAAGTGTCATAACCCTTTGTTAAACACAGAGCTTATTTTTTGCGATTTTCCAAAAGTCTATGGGAAAAATGCATATAGGCTTTCGATCGAGGGAACCCGTGCACCACTAACTTCCGGGTTGGCCTACAAAAACATATCATCTCTGAGGTACTCTATTGTCACACCTTCAGTTCCACTAATGCTCACAAATCTGTATTTTTATAACAGTTAAAGCTCTTTTCATGTAGTCGCGATGTTATATTGTATCATGTTTATCAAAATAAAACATAAAAATGTAGACACCACTACATTGGCATTTAAATAATATATGCTTATATTGAACTTTATTCTTGTAAAAACAGACGCTGTAAGCAGTAGGAAGTATTGAATGAAAAGGTCTCAAACATAAGTATATTAGTCAAATATTGCATTTATTTCACTTCAGCTGTGATAAAGTATGCAAACGCAGCGCGAGCGTCACTACGGGAAGCAGAAAGTGTCCGACTTCACGTCTCCGTTTTCAGCTCCTCCCCGCCTGCACGCGGCTACTCTCGCCGATCGGTTGCATCCAGCCACAGCGGATGTCGAACACACATTCAGTCTTCTCAGCTGCAAAGAATGTCCACTGAAGGCGAGTGCTTAACGAACCCAAGTGCAGTTTATTTCTTCCAACAAGAATCCAACATTAAACAAAGACTTTACATGGCATGGTTTGGCATGACTTAGCAAAACAACAAACATGAATATAATCTTACCCACAGTGGTACAGGGACACATGCATGACAAAGACACATGGCAAACACAAGGGTTTAAATACACAAGGACTAAAATCACAAACAAGGAACACCTGTGCACAGTGAACCACTGAACCAATGACAACACAACACATGACACTAGGGAAGCACATGACATGATCACATGAGGACAAGGGAATCACATGACATGGGAGCACATGGCAAACCAGGAACATAACAATGAGAGGTTACTAGAACATAAATAAGGGAGACACATGGCAAGAGAGCACATGGCAAACCAGGAAACAAAGCAAAGAAACATTACAATGATTATATATAATAATGATTATACCACATAAGAGACACAAAACATGAACAAAACCAAAACTATACATGACATCATCAAACACTCCATAGCCAGAAATCACCAGCATGAATGTAATGTGCTTGTGAACCTGTACAGTGGAGCTGGGGAGGGCAGCATAATTTCAGCAGGTGTACTGTTGTAAAATTAACATTACATTTGATATGCTATGGCAGGGGGTAATAGGCAGCAGAAATGAGAATAATGTATATACAGAAATAAGCAGAATTGATTGCACATGGGATTATATTGCACTTATAGAAATCGAAAAAGTTTATGAAAATTATTTATAAACATTTTTTTTAATATAAAATATGTATTTTTTAAAACATGTTGAACTCAAAAACTGGTAGAAAATCAAAGCCATAAATCTAAACAAACTCTTCTAAATTTGAGGTTGATATCGCATTTCATTTGGGTGCAGTACCAAACTTTTTCCATTAGATGCCAGCAAAGCTCCACTGGTACACAGCGGTGGGATTAGTTATTTGCAGTACACTGCAATTTCTCTCTCTCAAATATTACAGGCACACACGCACACACTTTTTTAGTACACACATACAAACCACACTCTGACATCTATACCAACACATCCACACAATTATAGCTGCATAATTTATTCAATTAGCTCTATAATACAGCAGAAGCAGAAAACAGGAAAAAGCAAGTATTTGCTTTACAGGCCAAACCAGAGAAAATTACGCTATCTGGTAACGAATAGTAAAAAATTTAATTTTGAAGCCTTGCCAACAGAATGAAAGCCTATTAACAAAGACTGCATCATGTTATAGCCTAGTTAAATGGCCCTTGATTAAAAAATTGCAGTTTTATGGATTTCAATTGGGACATTTTGTCCTTAAGGCCCTAAGTGTAACTATTTTGTGTACCTTAGTGTCAAATATTTAGGAAAGGAAATGAGAGAAATATTAAATTCAAATAAAAATACACACTTCTGCAAATGTATGCAGTTGGCACTAACACAGGCAAAATGATAAACAAACAAACAAACACAAAAATGTCACAATGATGCACAAGGGTTAACTCACACATCCCTTACATTTTCAGATTTGTCTGCATCCCAGTGTCTATACAACATGATACTTTGTGTTGATAAACTCAATACAAAAAAAAAGAAGAAAAAAAAATAACCACATACCCCTAAGTGGAGTATTCATTTCAGTTAAATTTACTTTTCACTGTTTCTTGCAGATTGACATTGGTTTAAGGCTTGTTCCAAGTGAGGTCCACTTACATTACAGCCTATATGAAAAATTGCAAATTGGACACATAACATGAACTGCAAAGCTAAACATACAGAGTCACAATTTCTTAACGCTTTCTTGAACGTTTGATGTTGTCGTGGTGTAACTTGGGTGCTGTACTACGTGGAAGACACCCACTAAAATGTCATTCAGTGTAACAATATTTATGCATCAGAAAATCTTATTAGGCATATTTAAAGCATGAAACATTTGATGACATATTAAAAGACTATTTAAGCATCACAGTGCAGCTCTCAAATACTAATTAATTGTCATTTTTAAATCTTTATAAATCTTAGCTAATGTCCTTCAACCTTTTACCCATTTGTAAGGAAGTGAAAATCATTTAAAATATAATCAAATTTAGTATGATCACATATTCTTTTATATATTTTAATTATAAATAAGTACAGATCAGAATAAGTATATTGTTTCATTTTTACATAAATATATCCGTTATGCTGAATGACATTTTGCCAAAAAGGGAAATAATATTGCCATTGTTCCCATAATTGCAATGTTTTTAGTGTTAGTATGTATTACTGAGTAAATGATGGCAGAAACGGATGTTGAAAAATAATAAGCATTTTATTCTACTGTTCTGATGCTCCTGCCATGCTTGCTTAGCTTGTCACTTTGTTTCTGACTTGCTCGGCCCCAAAAATTACTCCTTGCAGCTATATTTATGAATACTTTTTGTTTGGCAATAAATGACGTTATCTGTGGCCTGTTGCACAAAGCCAGTTTCAGTTTCTAGCCAGGTAAATTCAAGATTAGTTTGAGTAAACTCTGGTTTTTCGGGCTCATGAAGGTGGATTGGTTTTTAGAGGGTTTCATTGCAGTAACTTGCGCTACACGCGCTTCAGAGTTAAAGGATTAGTTCACTTTCAAATGAAAATTACTCCAAGCTTTACTCACCCTCAAGCCATCCTAGGTGTATACTTTCTTCTTTCTGATGAACACAATCGGAGATATATTAATAAATATCCTAATGCATCCAAGCTTTATAATCGCAGTGAACGGGACCAACGAGTATGAAGCTGAAGAAACTGCATCCATCCACATCCATCCATCATAAACGTATTCCACATGGCTCCGGGGGGTTAATAAAGGCCTTCTGAGGCGAATCGATGTGTTTGTGTAAAAAAAATATCCATATTTAACAATTATGAAATAAAATATCTAGCTTCTGCCAGACCACGGAACTGGTGTCGCATCAGTTAAGCTTTTTCCGTAAGTTGAATAGGGAAGGTATAGGACGTAGGGTAAGCTTTTTGAACTGCAAGAGGTGATGCGCTTTCTTCCTATCGAATACAGAAGGCGGTCTGGCGGAAGCTAGATATTTTACTTCATAACTTGTTAAATATAGATATGTTTTTACACAAATGCATCGTTTCACTTCAGAAGGCCTTTATTAACCCCCCGGAGCCATGTGGAGTACACGTTTATGATGGATGGATGTGGATGGAGGCACTTTCTTCAGCTCGTTGGTATCGCTCACTGCCATTATAAAGAAAACAAAACTAGAAGAAAACAAAACTAGAAATTTTTCACATTTCGTGGAAAGAACACATTTTTACGTACAGAAAGGTCTTAAAAACTGCTAGATCTACTTATTTTTATAATCTGTTAGAAGAAAACAAGCCAACCCTAAGGTATTTATTTGATACAGTGGCTAAATTAACGAGAAATAAAGCTTCAATTTCTGATGTTTCCAAACAGCAAAGCAGTAATGACTTTATGAACTTCTTTACTTGCAAAATTGATATTATTAGAGAGAAAATTATAACCATGCAACCATCTACTACAGTATCGCTTCAGACAGTGCATTGTAGTGTCCCCGAGGAAAAATTCCATACATTCGCTGTTATATGAGAGGAAGAATTGTCTAAACTTGTTAAATCATCAAAATCAACGCATGTTAGACCCTATACCGTCTAAGCTATTGAAAGAAATGCTTCCAGAGGTCATAGATCCTCTTAATATCATTAATTCATCTTTATCACTAGGATACGTACCGAAAACTTTTAAGCTGGCTATTATTAAACCTCTTATTAAAAAACCACAGCTTGATCCTAGAGAATTAGTCAATTACAGGCTGATCTCAAAACTACTGTACCTTTTCTGTCAAAAAGGCAGTATCCTCACAACTATGTTCCTTTTTTTTTTTTTTTTTTTTTAAGAAAGAAATTGTATCTGCAAGGATTTCCAGTCAGGATTTAGACCATATCATAGTACTGAGACGGCTCTCATTAGAGATACAAATGATTTGCTCTTATCATTGGATCATGGTTGTATCTCTCTATTAGTGTTACTGGAACTTAGTGCTGCATTCGACACTATCGATCACAAGATTCTTTTAAATAGACTCGAAAATTATGTTGGCATTAGTGGAGTTGCATTGGCATGGTTCAAATCATACTTATCTGACCATTATCAGTTTGTAGTAGTAAATGAAGAGATGTCATATTGATCACAAGATCAATATGGAGTACTGCAAGGCTCAGTACTAGGACCGTTGCTTTTTACTCTGTACATGCTACCCTTGGGAGATATCATTAGGAAGCATGGCGTTAGCTTTCACTGTTACGCTGATGATACTCAGCTCTATATTTCTTTGCGCCCTGACGAAACTTACCAATTCACAAAATTAACTGAATGCATAGCTGATATATAAAAAAAAAAAAAAATTGTATGACAAGTAATTTCCTACTACTAAATTCAGAAAAAACAGAGATTCTAATTATTGGACCAAAAACTTCTGCATGTAATAACCTAGAATACGGTCTAACACATGATGGCTGCTCTGTTAAGTTTTCGTCGTCAGTTAGGAACCTGGCTGTGCTCTTTGATACTAATCTTTCATTTGAAAGCCATGTTTCTAACATTTGTAAAACCGCATTCTTCCTTCTTAAAAATATATCTAAACTACAACATATGCTCTCACTGATAAATGCGTAACAGTTAGTTCATGCGTTCATGACCTCAAGGTATTGTAACACTCTACTGGGTGGTTGCCCTGCTCGCTTGATAAACAAACTACAGCTGGTCCAAAACGCAGCAGCTAGAGTTCTTACTAGAGCCAGGAAGTATGACCATATTAGCCCAGTTCTGTCAACACTGCATTGGCTCCCTATTAAACATTGTATAGATTTTAAAATCTTGCTAATCACTTACAAAGCACTAAATGGTTTAGCTCCCCAGTATCTGAGCGAGCTCTTAACGCATTATAGTCCTTCATGTCTATTGCGATCTCAGAATTCAGGCCAATTGATAATACGTAGAATATCAAAATCAACCGCAGGTGGTAGATCCTTCTCCTATTTGGCACCTAAACTCTGGAACAATCTTCCTAGCATTGTTCGGGAAGAAGACACACTCTGTCAGTTTAAATCTAGACTGAAAGCACATCTCTTTAACCTGCATACACATAACACATTATCAAATGATGTTTTCAAATCCGTTAAAGGATTGTTAGGCTGCATAAATTAGGTCAGCCGGAACCGGGAACACTTCCTATAACACCAGATGTACTCGTTACATCAGAAGAAGAATGGCATCTGCGCTAATATTAGTCTCTCTGTTTATCCCGAGGTTCATTTTCCAGGTGAGATTGAGGATCTGCGCCTAGACACGACAACAATGTAGCCCTGAAGCATCAGCAGAGATTGTGTCAACTAGATCATCCCCTGTGAAGGCCTCACCGACACGACAGCCAGTGGTATAGATTCCAACAAACCGTCCATACCGGTGTGATGAATACGATCTTCAACTAGATGGAACTGGATTAAATATTTTGACTGTTGCAATCCCAATCGGGCTTATGACCTGTAAAGCCCATCCCTTGGTTTAGTGGTGGGCCTTCATGATTTTAGCAAGTCTGTTGAAAAATGGTTGAAACATCCAGTTTGAAACATGTAGTTTAAAATTGGCCACTGATTGGTAAACGCCCATTTGTTTTTGCATGTGAACTTCTCAGTAGTCTAATTGATGCTTCCTCATTAGAGAGAAAACACAGGTGCATCCAATACAGAAGTCTTGT
Organism: Mylopharyngodon piceus; assembly: GCA_039654765.1. Lineage (NCBI taxonomy): Eukaryota > Metazoa > Chordata > Actinopteri > Cypriniformes > Xenocyprididae > Mylopharyngodon > Mylopharyngodon piceus. The sequence continues at coordinate 21,605,821 of CM077456.1, forward strand.
TTGTTGAAACACCTGACATACTTACATGACATCTCTAGCACAAAGCAAACAATAGTGCATCTACCTTATTATTTCTCTGTTCCTTTGTTTTGCATGCTTATTTGCATTTGATTTGCATTGTTACTGTCTGTAATTAGATACATTAAAAAGTTATTAAAGTGTTTGAATAAAGCATTGTTCTACATTCTTTAAAAAATGCATCTTGCTTTAGTAATGTTAGGAATTTCCTGAATAAAGTTCTAACATTTTTTAACTTTTCTTGAAGTGCAAAAGACATGAACGTGAGCAAGTATGTCACACCTCACACATAGTCCATGTCTTGCATCCATCAGTGCCTGCAGAGCACATTGCTCTTTTAGCAGGAGTGAAGGCAGATAAAGATGGACCATTAAAAAAAAATTTGAAGCACCCTCCTGATAATGCTGACATTGATTATTGATTATTGAGTTGTCGACAGCATAATCACCTGATCTGGGACTTGATGCTATCCTGTGCCTTCACTCCTGCTCCCTAAATACTGCTTAATCAGGTAATCATTCATTTTCCTGAAGCACTATTAAATTTGAGGAATGTAACTGATTTCCATTCAGTTTAGCCTGTTTCCACTGAAACACACACACACACACACACACACACACACCCACACCAGGTGTGTTTAATTAGGGCTGGAGATAAACTCCGCTGGAAAAATTGGACACCCCCTACCATAGTGCTTTTTTTTTATTTTTTATATTGAAGCATTAATAGATTTTAGAAGTAAATAGATTAAATAAAATATAGAATTTACTAACGATACTAATCAATCATACTTAAAATATTGTTGAGCTTTTTTTTTTTTTTTTAATAAAATGAATCACATTGTGTTTAGTATATTAACATTCTTTAATGTGACTGTATGCATGATAACTGAATTGACTTGTTCTTAAGTAACATCATGCTTTCTTTTTCAGATTTCAGAGAACCCAACCCAAAGGAAAAGAGGCAGTAGTCTAAGACAGATTTTTAAAATCTGAACCGTTGGAGCACCTGTAGTTATAATGACATCAGACTTCTAAAGCTAATTTTATTTTTATAAAGGTTGTAATTCTTTTGTCAAATTTCTCTCCCCTCTTTTAAATATTTTTGTCTTTGCTCGTGTTAAACTTTTAAATAAATTAAATTGACTTGAACATGCTGGAAAGAGTGTCATTTATATTTTTAAAAGGTTTTCCCCAAGCAAACTTTGAAATGGTCAGGAAGTGTTGATGCACCATTGAATTGTAGTTGCAATATTAATGTTGTTTCATCACTAACTTGGTACATCCAGATGGCAACATTGTTTTGTTGACATTACATTTTAATTGTATTTATTTTCAGTTTCAACAAAAGTGATTTAGAATCAACATCACATTGTAACATTGATCAAACAATGATACCCAAGGTCATTTTTTGTTAATTTCACCATTGATTCAACAAATGTATGTCATTGTAAATTCAGTAATACACTTCTTAATATATAGATCATGTGATCAGATATGATACTGCATGTGTAATATGTTGCAGATACATTTACTCATGCAGTATAAACACATATAATGTAATATTTCTTATATTTTATAATTATTTACATTATGTTTCAAAATTTCAAGCTAATTAACAATAGTACAAGCACGCCTGCATGTGCTAGAGTAATCTAGCAAAGAAGACTATCACTGTATTGAAGATGGCACAGCCAGATGTCCTTTGGGGCATCCCTGGACATCCCTTGCAGACAGCTTCCTCTTGCATCGACAGTTACTCCTGTTGGTAAGGTTCATCCTACGTGGTGGTATGCCGACATTACCCTGGATACTATAGCTGTGAATGCCTTTCTAGAACACATGCTGTAATGGTCAACAGATGAGCCAGTGAGTCACGCACCACCAGCCTGTCCTGTTTTGAACTCTCTGTCTCCCATTATGTTGTGTGGATTGCAATATTTTATGTACAGCTGTGCTATTGCTCTGCTAATTCAGCCTTCACACTCTGCTCTTCACTAAAAAACTTCCAATTGCTATTTTCAGACTGATCCAACTAATCAGATCATT